>OX359286.1:11986912-12494412 GCA_947179155.2 Hedera helix
AATATTAATAAGTGATTAAAATATTATTAAACGGTTAATAATATTAATAAGAGATTAAAATATTATCAAATGGTGAATAATATTTGTAAATGATTAAATTATTATTAAATGATGAATAATATTAATAAGTGATCATTAAATGGTTAATAATATTAATGAATGATTAAAATATTATTAAATGGTTAATAATATTAGTAAGTTAATAGAATATTATTAAATGATTAATAATATTAGTAAGTTAGTAGAATATTATTAAATGATTAATAATATTATTTAAGGATTTAAAATATTATTAAATGGTTAATAATATTAGTATGAGAATAGAATATTATTAAATGGTTAATAATATTAATGAGAGAAGAAAATAGTATTAAATGATACTATTTTGAGTGTAAAATATTATTAAATGGATAATAATATTTATAAGTTATTGGAGTTATTATTTGATAAATAATATTATTTGAAGAGTAAGACATTATTAATAATGTTAACATATGATTGAAATATTATTAAATGATTAATAATATTAACTAAGAATAAGGATATTATTAAAGGATTAATAATATTATTGAGAGGATAAAATATTATTAAATGGTTAATAATATTTATAAATGATTAAGACATTATTTGATGATTAATATCATTGGGGTTAGTGTAAAGCATTATTTAATTATTAATAATGTTAATAAGTGTTTGAGATAATAAAGAGGTTAATAGAATTATCAGATGGTTAATAATATTGAGAAGCTAAGTGATTTATTATTGAAATAATAAATGGTTAAAATATTATTATACGATTAATAATATTATATGTTGTAATTATATATTATCAAGTGAGATAATATTATAAAAAAATGAAGTGATGGTTATGTGAGTCGAAATATTATCAAGGGATTGATAATATTATTAAGAGTTTTAAGGTTATGATTAAGTGATAGATGATTTAAGACATATATGTTAAGGTTATTAATGTTAAATAAACCTATATGTGTTATGCTAATTGGAGGATCAATGTTATTGAATATTAGGTCACCCACAGGAAGTATTTTTAAGTTGAATAGCAGTAGTCAGCGGAACATGCAAGTTCTTCTTAACCCTAACTTGTATTTATTGTTGCAAGTTTCCTTCAACTTTATGTACATTGAGCTATTCAAATTATTGTTGAGCAAATTCTACACTCGTAGTTATTTGACTGAACTTAAAGTGGACTAATTATCTAAAATTATTCCACCTCATTGTTGGTTATTGTATTCGCACATAGTGCCTTTGCAAATGTTATAGTTCAGAAATTTACGAACTGTTTAAGGACGTCTAAGCTAACTGTTTAGGCTAGAAAAATGCATGTTTAAATTCATTTAATTGAATATTATAAAAGCTTATCCAAACCATTGGCTGGTGCGGATTCTTACAGTAAGACTGAGAAAGAACAACCCCTAGTTAAAGGGGGATTTTTATTCGTCGGAGACCCGACAGCGCGCAAGAAAACTAAATGTGATGCATATACATAGGACATGAGAGGACTGATCCCCTCGAGTGTCCCGTTATTTTTACAAGGTGTCAGACATTGTATGTCTGTTCTACCTTAGCAGCAGTTCATGGTCTTTTGAGACCCCTCAGCAGTAAAGAGTCAATTCATTCTTTTATTGAACATTGATTCTTGTTATTTCACAATTGTTATCTATTGTTGAAACCCTTGAAGATAAATCCTTTTCATTCATGATATATCAATTCTCGTTTATTTAAACTTGCTGGGCAAAGTAGTTGCTCACCCTTGCTATATCATGAACTATTTTCAGTTAAGCCGAGTAATCTAAGGAGTACCACGGCAAAGGAAGGATGAACGAGTAGACGTAATTAGTCGTACTATATGTGTAAACCTGTTATATTATAAGGTAACGATGATGTATTAAGGTTAGTGGAACCTGGGTTTGAAGGTACGTTTTGTATTGAAATTATGTATGTTTCCGCGAGTTATTAAAGTTTTAGATTATGAATGTTTGTTGAGTGATGAATAGTGAGCACCGAACTCGAGGTTCAAGGAACTCGAATTTGGGGGCGTCACAGGTTGGTATCAGAGCTGTAGGTTATAAACCTTAGGTGGGGAAAAACGTTAGGATTATGACCGTAGAGAAGACAAGAAAACTCATAAAGAGTTTAGGAGATGAATTGTGGAAGATTCATCAAGTAAGAAAAGTTATGTGTAAGTAAGAAAGATCTGTTATTAGATCGGAAGAGTAGATGGATGCGAAAGATGATCCGAAGGTTAAAGATAAGCAATAATGAAGAAAAAGAATAATGATTGAGAGATACTTAATCAATGGAGAATGGATAAGAAGAAGTGATCAATTGTAAATGTGGCTAAGGTATAATAGAAGGAAATGATGTTAAGATATAAAGGAATGATTTGAGGACATTGAGGATATCTTAAGGAGATTGATCTATATGGATAGGTGATAGCAAAGATGATCGGAGTAAATAGAGATGAACTGATAGGTTAAACAAATAAGTTGTTAAAGAGTTAAATGAACCATAGAAGAATGAGCAGATTTTTGAAGTCAATCATAAAAAACAGATACTGATGAGGTGATTGAGGAAAAGTAGAATGATGGTAGAAAGAAATAAGCATGATAAAGAATTACATAAGAATGATAATAGTGTATGTTGAAGAGTCTAACTTTGGAAGTATATATCTTTGGGAGTTTGACTTTGGAGAATATATTTGAAGAATTACGTTGTGGAAACTTATTTTAGAAGATTAAAAATCGGATGATTTTCTAATCTGTAAGTTGAATTTTATCTATGAGAATGTTGGAAGAAGTTATAAAATTTTGAAAATCCCAATTTTGGAGTTAAGAGCGGGATATGTTATGTAATTAGCATGGTGCTGAGAATAAGTATAGTACTAAGTACTAATGTGATGCATATTAAAATGTTTATTAAATATGCAAATGGATGATAGAAAGACAAGATGACGATAAGATGGAAGTTTGAAGAATGAAGATTTAATGAAGAGATCGAGATATGTTGGCATTAAAAGTAATGCTTAAAATCTATAGAGAGGTAATAATACTACCGTATTATGCCAAATGATAATGTCAAGAGAAAGTTCTAAAGAAAGAATACTCTAGACAAGTCCTCGGTTAAAGAAAACTTCTAGTTGTTTCATTATTTCCTTCAAATTGGTAAACAAATAGATGATTTAGTGTCATATTACTCCGTTCACCTTTGTTTAGCATCAAAAGGTGCAATCTTATCACTCTCGCATTCAAAACCGTACGTACAACTAACACAAGTCCTCGATTAAAAAAAACTTCTAGTTGTTTCATTATTTCCTTGAAATTGGTAAACAAATGGATGATTTAGTGTCATATTACTTCGTGCACCTTTGTTTAGCATCAAAAGGTGGAATCCCATCACTCTCGCATTCAAAACCGTACGTACAAGTAACACAAGTCCTCGGTTATTGAAAACTTCTAGTTATTTCATTATTTCCTTCAAATTGGTAAACAAATAGATGATTTAGTGTCATATTACTTCGTTCAACTTTGTTTAGCATCAAAAGGTGCAATCCTATCAGTCTTGCATTCAAAACCGTACGTACAACTAACACAAGTCCTCGGTTAAAGAAAACTTCAAGTAGTTTCATTATTTCCTTCAAATTTGTAAACAAATAGATGATTTAGTGTCATATTACTTCGTTCACCTTTGTTTAGCATCAAAACGTGCAATCCTCTAACTCTCGCATTCAAAATCGTACGTACAACTGACACAAGTCCTCAGTTAAAGAAAACTTCTAGTTATTTCATTATTTCCTTCAAATTGGTAAACAAATAGATGATTTAGTGTCATATTACTTCGTTTTACTTTGTTTAGCATCAAAAGGTGGAATCCTATCACTCTCGCAATCAAAACAGTACGTACAACTAACACATGTCCTCGGTTAAAGAAAAATTCTAGTTGTTTCATTATTTCCTTGAAATTGGTAAACAAATAGATGATTTAGTGTCATATTACTTCGTTCACCTCTGTTTAGCATCAAAAGGTGAAATCCTATCTCTCTCGCATTCAAAACCGTACGTACAACTAACACAAGTCCTCGGTTAAAGAAAACTTCTAGTTGTTTCATTATTTCCTTCAAATTGGTAAACAAATTGATGATTTAGTGTCATATTACTCCGTTCACCTTTGTTTAGCATCAAAAGGTGCAATCCTCTAACTCTCACATTCAAAACGGTACGTAAAACTAACGCAAGTCCTCGATTAAAGAAAACTTCTAGTTGTTTCATTATTTCCTTGAAATTGGGAAACAAATAGATCATTCAGTGTCATATTACTTCGTTCACCTTTCTTTAGCATCAAAAGTTGCAACCTTATCACTCTCGCATTCAAATCATATTATTTCGTTTTACTTTGTTTAGCAACAAAAGGTGCAATCCAAATCACTTTTGCATTCAAAACCGTATGTACAACCAACACAAGTCCTCGGTTTAAGAAAACTTCTAGTTGTTTCATTATTTCCTTCAAATTGGTAAACAAATAGATGATTTGGTGTCATATTACTTCGTTCAACTTTGTTTAGCATCAAAAGGTGCAATCCCATCACTCTTGCATTCAAAACCGTACGTACAACTAACACAAGTCCTCGGTTAAAGAAAACTTCTAGTTGTTTCATTATTTCCTTGAAATTGGAAAACAAATAGATGATTTAGTGTCATATTACTTCGTTCACCTCTGTTTAGCAACAAAAGGTGCAATCCAATCACTTTTGCATTCAAAACCGTATGTACAACCAACACAAGTCCTCAGTTAAAGAAAATTTCTAGTTGTTTCATTATTTCCTTCAAATTGGTAAATAAATAGATGATTTAGTGTCATATTACTTCGTTCAACTTTGTTTAGCATCAAAAGGTGTAATCCCATCACTTTTGCATTCAAAACCGTACGTACAACTAACACAAGTCTTCGATTAAAGAAAACTTCTAGTTGTTTCATTATTTCCTTCAAATTGGGAAACAAATAGATGATTTAGTGTCATATTACTTCGTTCAACTTTGTTTAGCATCAAAAGGTGCAATCCTATTACTCTTGCATTCAAAACCGTACGTACAACTAACACAAGTCCTCGGTTAAAGAAAACTTCTAGTTGTTTCATTATTTCCTTCAAATTGGTAAACAAATAGATGATTTAGTGTCATATTACTTCGTTCAACTTTGTTTAGCATCAAAAGGTGCAATCCTATTACTCTTGCATTCAAAACCGTACGTACAACTAACACAAGTCCTCGGTTAAAGAAAACTTCTAGTTGTTTCATTATTTCCTTCAAATTGGTAAACAAATAGATGATTTAGTGTCATATTACTTCGTTCAACTTTGTTTAGCATCAAAAGGTGCAATCCTATTACTCTTGCATTCAAAACCGTACGTACAACTAACACAAGTTCTCGGTTAAAGAAAACTTCTAGTTGTTTCATTATTTCCTTCAAATTGGTAAACAAATAGATGATTTAGTGTCATATTAATTCGTTTTCCTTTGTTTAGCATCAAAAGGTGGAATCCTATCACTCACGCATTCAAAACCGTACGTACAACTAACACAAGTCCTCGGTTAAAGAAAAATTCTAGTTGTTTCATTATTTCCTTGAAATTGGTAAACAAATAGATGATTTAGTGTCATATTACTTCGTTCACCTCTGTTTAGCATCAAAAGGTGGAATCCTATCACTCTCGCATTCAAAACCGTACGTACAACTAACACAAGTCCTCGGTTAAAGAAAACTTCTAGTTGTTTCATTATTTCCTTCAAATTGGTAAACAAATAGATGATTTAGTGTCATATTACTCCGTTCACCTTTGTTTAGCATCAAAAGTTGCAATCTTATCACTCTCGCATTCAAAACCGTACGTACAACTAATACAAGTCCTCGATTAAAGAAAACTTCTAGTTGTTTCATTATTTCCTTGAAATTGGTAAACAAATGGATGATTTAGTGTCATATTACTTCGTGCACCTATGTTTAGCATCAAAAGGTGGAATCTCATCACTTTCGCATTCAAAACCGTACGTACAAGTAACACAAGTCCTCGGTTATTGAAAACTTCTAGTTATTTCATTATTTCCTTCAAATTGGTAAACAAATAGATGATTTAGTGTGATATTACTTCGTTCAACTTTGTTTAGCATCAAAAGGTGCAATCCTATCACTCTTGCATTCAAAACCGTACGTACAACTAACACAAGTCCTTGGTTAAAGAAAACTTCTAGTTGTTTCATTATTTCCTTCAAATTGGTAAACAAATAGATGATTTAGTGTCATATTACTTCGTTCACCTTTGTTTAGCTTCAAAAGGTGCAATCCTCTAACTCTTGCATTCAAAACCGTACGTATAACTGACACAAGTCCTCGGTTAAAGAAAACATCTAGTTATTTCATTATTTCCTTCAAATTGGTAAACAAATAGATGCTTTAGTGTCATATTACTTCGTTTTACTTTGTTTAGCATCAAAAGGTGGAATCCTATCACTATCGCAATCAAAACAGTACGTACAACTAACACAAGTCCTCGGTTAAAGAAAACTTCTAGTTGTTTCATTATTTCCTTGAAATTGGTAAACAAATAGATGATTTAGTGTCATATTACTTCGTTCACCTATGTTTAGCATCAAAAGGTGAAATCCTATCACTCTCGCATTCAAAACCGTACGTACAACTAACACAAGTCCTCGGTTAAAGAAAACTTCTAGTTGTTTCATTATTTCCTTCAAATTGGTAAACAAATTGATGATTTAGTGTCATATTACTACGTTCACCTTTGTTTAGCATCAAAAGGTGCAATCTTATCACTCTCGCATTCAAAACCGTACGTACAACAAACACAAGTCCTTGATTAAAGAAAACTTCTAGTTGTTTCATTATTTCGTTGAAGTTGGGAAACAAGTTGATCATTCATTGTCATATTACTTCGTTCACCTTTCTTTAGCATCAAAAGTTGCAATCTTATAACTCTCGCATTCAAATCATATTATTTCGTTTTACTTTGTTTAGCAACAAAAGGTGCAATCCAATCACTTTTGCATTCAAAACCGTATGTACAACCAACACAAGTCCTCGGTTAAAGAAAACTTCTAGTTGTTTCATTATTTCCTTCAAATTGGTAAACAAATAGATGATTTAGTGTCATATTACTTCGTTCAACTTTGTTTAGCATCAAAAGGTGCAATCCCATGACTCTTGCATTCAAAACTGTACGTACAACTAACACAAGTCCTCGATTAAAGAAAACTTCTAGTTGTTTCATTATTTCCTTCAAATTGGTAAACAAATAGATGATTTAGTGTCATATTACTTCGTTCACCTTTGTTTAGCTTCAAAAGGTGCAATCCTCTAACTCTCACATTCAAAACCGTACGTAAAACTAACGCAAGTGCTCGGTTAAAGAAACTTCTAGTTGTTTTATTATTTCCTTCAAATTAGTAAACAAATAGATGATTTAGTGTCATATTAATTCGTTTTACTTTGTTTAGCATCAAAAGGTGGAATCCTATCACTCACGCATTCAAAACCGTACGTACAACTAACACAAGTCCTCGGTTAAAGAAAAATTCTAGTTGTTTCATTATTTCCTAGAAATTGGTAAACAAATAGATGATTTAGTGTCATATTACTTCGTTTACCTCTGTTTAGCATAAAAAGGTGGAATCCTATCACTCTCGCATTCGAAACCGTACGTACAACTAACACAAGTCCTCGATTAAAGAAAACTTCTAGTTGTTTCATTATTTCCTTCAAATTGGTAAACAAATAGATGATTTAGTGTCATATTACTCCGTTCACCTTTGTTTAACATCAAAAGGTGCAATCTTATCACTCTCGCATTCAAAACCGTACGTACAACTAACACAAGTTCTCGATTAAAGAAAACTTCTAGTTGTTTCATTATTTCCTTGAAATTGGTAAACAAATGGATGATTTAGTGTCATATTACTTCGTGCACCTTTGTTTAGCATCAAAAGGTGGAATCCCATCACTCTTGCATTCAAAACTGTACGTACAAGTAACACAAGTCCTCGGTTATTGAAAACTTCTAGTTATTTCATTATTTCCTTCAAATTGGTAAACAAATAGATGATTTAGTGTCATATTACTTCGTTCAACTTTGTTTAGCATCAATAGGTGCAATCCTATCACTCTTGCATTCAAAACCGTACGTACAACTCACACAAGTCCTCGGTTAAAGAAAACTTCTAGTTGTTTCATTATTTCCTTCAAATTTGTAAACAAATAGATGATTTAGTGTCATATTACTTCGTTCACCTTTGTTTAGCTTCAAAAGGTGCAATCCTCTAACTCTCGCATTTAAAACCGTACGTACAACTGACACAAGTCCTCGGTTAAGGAAAACTTCTAGTTATTTCATTATTTCCTTCAAATTGGTAAACAAATAGATGATTTAGTGTCATATTACTTCTTTTTACTTTGTTTAGCATCAAAAGGTGGAATCCTATCACTCTCGCAATCAAAACAGTACGTACAACTAACACAAGTGCTCGGTTACAGAAAAATTCTAGTTGTTTTATTATTTCCTTGAAATTGGTAAACAAATAGATGATTTAGTGTCATATTACTTCGTTCACCTCTGTTTAGCATCAAAAGGTGAAATCCTATCACTCTCGCATTCAAAACCGTACGTACAACTAACACAAGTCCTCGGTTAATGAAAACTTCTAGTTGTTTCATTATTTCCTTCAAATTGGTAAACAAATTGATAATTTAGTGTCATATTACTCCGTTCACCTTTGTTTAGTAGCAAAAGGTGCAATCTTATCACTCTCGCATTCAAAACCGTACGTACAACTAACACAAGTCCTCGATTAAAGAAAACTTCTAGTTGTTTCATTATTTCCTTGAAATTGGTAAACAAATGGATGATTTAGTGTCATATTACTTCGTGCACCTTTGTTTAGCATCAAAAGGTGGAATCCCATCACTCTCGCATTCAAAACCGCACGTACAAGTAACACAAGTCCTCGGTTATTGAAAACTTATAGTTATTTCATTATTTCCTTCAAATTGGTAAACAAATAGATGATTTAGTGTCATATTACTTCGTTCAACTTTGTTTAGCATCAAAAGGTGCAATCCTATCACTCTTGCATTCAAAACTGTACGTATAACTAACACAAGTCCTCGGTTAAAGAAAAGTTCTAGTTGTTTCATTATTTCCTTCAAATTTGTAAACAAATAGATGATTTAGTGTCATATTACTTCGTTCACCTTTGTTTAGCTTCAAAACGTGCAATCCTCTAACTCTCGCATTCAAACCCGTACCTACAACTGAGACAAGTCATCGGTTAAAGAAAACTTCTAGTTATTTCATTATTTCCTTCAAATTGGTAAACAAATAGATGATTTAGTGTCATATTAGTTCGTTTTACTTTGTTTAGCATCAAAAGGTGGAATCCTATCACTCTCGCAATCAAAACCGTACGTACACCTAACACAACTCCTCGGTTAAAGAAAAATTCTTGTTTCATTATTTCCTTGAAATTGGTAAACAAATAGATGATTTAGTGTCATATTACTTCGTTCACCTCTGTTTAGCATCAAAAGGTGAAATCCTATCACTCTCGCATTCAAAACCGTACGTACAACTAACACAAGTCCTCGGTTAAAGAAAACTTCTAGTTGTTTCATTATTTCCTTCAAATTGGTAAACAAATTGATGATTTAGTGTCATATTACTCCGTTCACCTTTGTTTAGCATCAAAAGGTGCAATCTTATCACTCTCGCATTCAAAACCGTACGTACAACAAACACAAGTCCTCGATTAAAGAAAACTTCTAGTTGTTTCATTATTTCCTTGAAAGTGGTAAACAAATGGATGATTTAGTGTCATATTACTTCGTGCACCTTTGTTTAGCATCAAAAGGTGGAATCCCATCACTCTCGCATTCAAAACCGTACGTACAAGTAACACAAGTCCTCGGTTATTGAAAACTTCTAGTTATTTCATTATTTCCTTCAAATTGGTAAACAAATAGATGAGTTAGTGTCATATTACTTCGTTCAACTTTATTTATCATCAAAAGGTGCAATCCTATCACTCTTGCATTCAAAACCGTACGTACAACTAACACAAGTCATCGGTTAAAGAAAACTTCTAGTTGTTTCATTATTTCCTTCAAATTTGTAAACAAATAGATGATTTAGTGACATATTACTTCGTTCACCTTTGTTTAGCTTCAAAAGGTGCAATCCTCTAACTCTCGCATTCAAAACCGTACGTACAACTGACACAAGTCCTCGGTTAAAGAAAACTTCTAGTTGTTCCATTATTTCCTTCAAATTGGTAAACAAATAGATGATTTAGTGTCATATTACTTCGTTTTACTTTGTTTAGCATCAAAAGGTGGAATCCTATCACTCTCGCAATCAAAACCGTACGTACAACTAACACAAGTCCTGGGTTAAAGAAAAATTCTAGTTGTTTCATTATTTCCTTGAAATTGGTAAACAAATAGATGATTTAGTGTCATATTACTTCGTTCACCTCTGTTTAGCATCAAAAGGTGAAATCCTATCACTCTCGCATTCAAAACCGTACGTACAACTAACACAAGTCCTCGGTTAAAGAAAACTTCTAGTTGTTTCATTATTTCCTTCAAATTGGTAAACAAATAGATGATTTAGTGTCATATTACTCCGTTCACCTTTGTTTAGCATCAAAAGGTGCAATCTTATCACTCTCGCATTCAAAACCCTACGTACAACTAACACAAGTCCTCGATTAAAGAAAACTTCTAGTTGTTTCATTATTTCCTTCAAATTGGTAAACAAATGGATGATTTAGTGTCATATTACTTCGTGCACCTTTGTTTAGCATCAAAAGGTGGAATCCCATCACTCTCGCATTCAAAACCGTACGTACAAATAACACAAGTCCTCGGTTAAAGAAAACTTCTAGTTGTTTAATTATTTCCTTCAAATTGGTAAACAAATAGATGATTTAGTGTCATATTACTTCGTTCAACTTTGTTTAGAATAAAAAGGTGCAATCCTATTAATCTCGCATTCAAAACCGTACGTAGAACTAACACAAGTCCTCGGTTAAAGAAAACTTCTAGTTGTTTCATTATTTCCTTGAAATTGGTAAACAAATAGATCATTTTGTGTCATATTACTTCGTTCACCTTTGTTTAGCATCAAAAGGTGGAATCCTATCACTCTCGCATTCAAAACCGTACGTACAACTAACACAATTCCTCGGTTAAAGAAAACTTCTAGTTGTTTCATTATTTCCATCAAATTGGTAAACAAATAGATGATTTAGTGTCGTATTACTTCGCTCAACTTTGTTTAGCATCAAAAGGTGCAAACTTATTACTCTCGCATTCAAATCATAGTACTTCGTTTTACTTTGTTTAGTATCAAAAGAAGGAATCCTATCACTCTGGCATTCAAAACTGTACGTACAACCAACACAAGTCCTCGGTTAAAGAAAACTTCTAGTTGTTTCATTATTTCCTTCAAATTGGCAACGAAATAGATGATTTAGTGTCATATTACTTCGTTCACCTTTGTTTAGCATCAAAAGGTGCAATCCTATCACTCTCGCTTTCAAAACCGTACGTACAACTAAAACAAATCCTCGGTTAAAGAAAACTTCTAGTTGTTTCATTATTTCCTTGAAATTGGTAAACAAATAGATGATTTAGTGTCATATTACTTCGTTCACCTCTGTTTAGCATCAAAAGGTGGAATCCTATCACTCTCGCATTAAAAACTGTACGTAAAACTAACACAAGTACTCGGTTAAAGAAAACTTGTAGTTGTTTCATTATTTCCTTCAAATTGTTAATCAAATAGAGAATTTAGTGTCATATTACTTCGCTCAACTTTGTTTAGCATTAAAAGGTACAATCTTATCACTCTCGCATTCAAATCATATTATTTCGTTTTACTTTGTTTAGCATCAAAAGGTGCAATCCAATCACTTTTGCATTCAAAACCGTATGTACAACCAACACAAGTCCTCGGTTAAAGAAAACTTCTAGTTGTTTCATTATTTCCTTCAAATTGGTAAACAAATAGATGATTTAGTGTCATATTACTTCTTTAACCTTTGTTTAGCATCAAAAGGTGCAATCTTATCACTCTCGCATTCAAAATCGTACGTACAACTAACACAAGTCCTCGATTAAAGAAAACTTCTAGTTGTTTCATTATTTCCTTGAAATTGATAAACAAATGGATGATTTAGTGTCATATTACTTCGTGCACCTTTGTTTAGCATCAAAAGGTGGAATCCCATCACTCTCGCATTCAAAACTGTACGTACAAGTAACACAAGTCCTCGGTTATTGAAAACTTCTAGTTATTTCATTATTTCCTTCAAATTGGTAAACAAATAGATGATTTAGTGTCATATTACTTCGTTTTACTTTGTTTAGCATCAAAAGATACAATCCTATCACTCTCGCATTCAAAACCGTACGTACAACTAAAACAAATCCTCGGTTAAACAAAACTTCTAGTTGTTTCATTATTTCCTTGAAATTGGTAAACAAATAGATGATTTAGTGTCATATTAATTCGTTCACTTGTGTTTAGCATCAAAAGGTGCAATAGTATCACTCTCGCATTCAAAACCGTACGTACAACTAACACAAGTCCTCGGTTAAAGAAAACTTCTAGTTGTTTCATTATTTCCTTGAAATTGGTAAGCAAATGGATGATTTAGTGTCATATTACTTCGTTCACCTTTGTTTAGCATCAAAGGGTGGAATCCCATCACTCTCGCATTCAAAACCGTACGTACAACGAACACAAGTCCTCGGTTAAAGAAAACTTCTTGTTGTTTCATTATTTCCTTCAAATTGGTCAACAAATAGATGATTTAGTGTCATATTACTTCGTTCACCTTTATTTAGCATCAAAAGGTGGAATCCTATCACTCTCGCATTCAAAACCGTACGTACAACGAACACAAGTCCTCGGTTAAAGAAAACTTCTAGTTGTTTCATTATTTCCTTCAAATTGGTAAACAAATAGATGATTTAGTATCATATTACTTCGCTCAACTTTGTTTAGCATCAAA
Source organism: Hedera helix (assembly GCA_947179155.2). Classification (NCBI taxonomy): domain Eukaryota; kingdom Viridiplantae; phylum Streptophyta; class Magnoliopsida; order Apiales; family Araliaceae; genus Hedera; species Hedera helix. Next base: position 12,000,010 of record OX359286.1, read on the forward strand.
GGTGCAAACTTATCACTCTCGCATTCAAATCATATTACTTCACTTTACTTTGTTTAGCATCAAAAGGTGCAATCCTATGACTTTTCATTCAGAACCGTACGTACAACCAACACAAGTCCTCGGTTAAAGAAAACTTCTAGTTGTTTCAATATTTCCTTCAAATTCGCAACGAAATAGATGATTTAGTGTCATATTACTTCATTCACCTTTGCTTAGCATCAAAAGATACAATCCTATAACTCTCGCATTCAAAATCTTACGTACAACTAACGCAAGTCCTCGTTTAAAGAAACTTCAAGTTGTTTCATTATTTCCTTCAAATTGGTAAACAAATAGATGACTTTTTGTCATATTACTTCGTTCAACTTTCTTTAGCATTAAAAGTTACAATCCTATCACTCTCGCCTTCAAACCCGTACGTACAACTAACACAAGTCCTCGGTTAAAAAAAACTTCTAGTTGTTTCATTATTTCCTTGAATTTGGTAAACAAATAGATGATTTAATGTCATATTACTTCGTTCACCTCTGTTTAGCATCAAAGGTGGAATCCTATCACTCTCGCATTCAAAACCGTACGTAAAACTAACACAAGTACTCGGTTAAAGAAAACTTCTAGTTGTTTCATTATTTCCTTAAAATTGGTAAACAAATAGATGATTTAGTGTCATATTACTTCGCTCAACTTTGTTTAGCATCAAAAGGTGCAATCTTATCACTCTCACATTCAAAACCGTACGTACAACTAACACAAGTCCTCGGTTAAAGAAAACTTCTAGTTGTTTAATTATTTCCTTCAAATTGGTAAACAAATAGATGATTTAGTGTCATATTACTCCGTTCACCTTTGTTTAGCATCAAAAGGTGCAATCTTATCACTCTCGCATTCAAAACCGTACGTACAACTAACACAAGTCCTCGATTAAAGAAAAATTCTAGTTGTTTCATTATTTCATTGAAATTGGTAAAAAAATGGATGATTTAGTGGCATATTACTTCGTGCACCTTTCTTTAGCATCAAAAGGTGGAATCTCATCACTCTCGCATTCAAAACCGTACGTACAAGTAACACAAGTCCTCGGTTAAAGAAAACTTCTAGTTATTTCATTATTTCCTTCAAATTGGTAAACAAATAGATGATTTAGTGTCGTATTACCTCGCTCAACTTTGTTTAGCATCAAAAGGTGCAAACTTATCACTCTCGCATTCAAATCATATTACTTCGTTTTACTTTGTTTAGCATCAAAAGATGCAATCCTATCACTCTCGCATTCAAAACCGTACGTACAACCAACACAAGTCCTTGGTTAAAGAAAACTTCTAGTTGTTTCATTATTTCCTTCAAATTGGTAACGAAATAGATGATTTAGTGTCATATTACTTCGTTCACCTTTGTTTAGCATCAAAATGTGCAATCATATCACTCTCGCTTTCAAAACCGTACGTACAACTAAAACAAATCCTCGGTTAAAGAAAACTTCTAGTTGTTTCATTATTTCCTTGAAATTGGTAAACAAATTGATGATTTAGTGTCATATTACTTCGTTCACCTCTGTTTATCATCAAAAGGTGGAATCCTATCACTCTCGCATTCAAAACCGTACGTACAACTAACACAAGTACTCGGTTAAAGAAAACTTGTAGTTGTTTCATTATTTCCCTCAAATTGGTAAACAAATAGATAATTTAGTGTCATATTACTTCGCTCAACTTTGTTTAGCATCAAAAGGTGCAATCTTATCACTCTCGCATTCAAATCATATTATTTCGTTTAATTTGTTTAGCGTCAAAAGGTGCAATCTAATCACTTTCGCATTCAAAACCGTACGTACAACCAACACAAGTCCTCGGTTAAAGAAAACTTCTAGTTGTTTCATTATTTCCTTCAAATTTGTAAACAAATAGATGATTTAGTGTCATATTACTTCGTTCAACTTTGTTTAGCATCAAAAGGTGCAATCCTATCACTCTTGCATTCAAAACCGTACGCACAACTAACACAAGTCCTCGGTTAAAGAAAACTTCTAGTTGTTCCATTATTTCCTTCAAATTGGTAAACAAATAGATGATTTACTGTCATATTACTTCGTTCACCTTTGTTTAGCTTCAAAAGGTGCAATCCTATCACTCTTGCATTCAAAACCGTACGCACAACTAACACAAGTCCTCGGTTAAAGAAAACTTCTAGTTGTTTCATTATTTCCTTGAAATTGGTAAACAAATGGATGATTTAGTGTCATATTACTTCGTGCACCTTTGTTTAACATCAAAAGGTGGAATCCCATCACTCTCGCATTTAAAACCGTACGTACCACGAACACAAGTCCTTGGTTAAAGAAAACTTCTTGTTGTTTCATTATTTCCTTCAAATTGGTCAACAAATAGATCATTTAGTGTCATGTTACTTCGTTCACCTTTATTTAGCATCAAAAGGTGGAATCCTATCACTCTCGCGTTCAAAACCATACGTACAACTAACACAAGTCCTCGATTAAAGAAAACTTCTAGTTGTTTCATTATTTCCTTGAAATTGTTAAGCAAATGGATGATTTAGTGTCATATTACTTCGTTCACCTTTGTTTAACATCAAAAGGTGGAATCCCATGACTCTCGCATTCAAAACCGTACGTACAACGAACACAAGTCCTCGGTTAAAAGAAAACTTCTTGTTGTTTCATTATTTCCTTCAAATTGGTCAACAAATAGATCATTTAGTGTCATATTACTTCGTTCACCTTTATTTAGCATCAAAAGGTGGAATCCTATCACTCTCGCGTTCAAAACCGTACGTACAACTAACACAAGTCCTCGATGAAAGAAAACTTCTAGTTGTTTCATTATTTCCTTGAAATTGGTAAAGAAATAGATCATTTAGTGTCATATTACTTCGTTCACCTTTATTTAGCATCAAAAGGTGGAATCATATCACTCTCGCATTCAAAACCGTACGTATAACGAACACAAGTCCTCGGTTAAAGAAAACTTCTAGTTGTTTCATTATTTCCTTCAAATTGGTAAACAAATAGATGACTTAGTGTCATATTACTTCGTTCACCTTTGTTTAGCTTCAAAAGGTGCAATCCTCTAACTCTCGCATTCAAAACCGTACGTACAACTAACGCAAGTGCTCGGTTAAAGAAACTTCTAGTTGTTTTATTATTTCCTTCAAATTAGTAAACAAATAGATGATTTAGTGTCATATTACTTCGTTTTACTTTGTTTAGCATCAAAAGGTGGAATACTATCACTCTCGCATTCAAAACCGTACGTACAACTAACATAAGTCCTCGGTTAAAGAAAAATTCTAGTTGTTTCATTATTTTCTTGAAATTGGTAAACAAATAGATGATTTAGTGTCATATTACTTCGTTCACCTCTGTTTAGCATCAAAAGGTGAAATCCTATCACTCTCGTATTCAAAACCGTACGTACAACTAACACAAGTCCTCGATTAATGAAAAATTCTAGTTGTTTCATTATTTCATTGAAATTGGTAAAAAAATGGATGATTTAGTGTCATATTACTTCGTGCACATTTCTTTAGCATCAAAAGGTGGAATCCCATCACTCTCGCATTCAAAACCTTACGTACAAGTAACACAAGTCATCGGTTAAAGAAAACTTCTAGTTATTTCATTATTTCCTTCAAATTGGTAAACAAATAGATGATTTAGTGTCGTATTACCTCGCTTAACTTTGTTTAGCATCAAAAGGTGCAAATTTATCACTCTCGCATTCAAATCATATTACTTCGTTTTACTTTGTTTAGCATCAAAAGATGCAATCCTATCACTCTCGCATTCAAAACCGTACGTACAACCAACACAAGTCCTCGATTAAAAAAAACTTCTAGTTGTTTCATTATTTCCTTCAAATTGGCAACGGAATAGATGATTTAGTGTAATATTACTTCGTTCACCTTTGTTTAGCATCAAAAGGTGCAATCCTATCACTCTCGCTTTCAAAACCATACGTACAACTAAAACAAATCCTCGGTTAAAGAAAACTTCTAGTTGTTTCATTATTTCCTTGAAATTGGTAAACAAATTGATGATTTAGTGTCATATTACTTCGTTCACCTCTGTTTAGCGTCAAAAGGTGGAATCCTATCACTCTCGCATTCAAAATCGTATGTACAACTGATACAATTCCTCGGTTAAAGAAAACTTCTAGTTGTTTCATTATTTCCTTCAAATTGGTAAACAAATAGATAATTTAGTGTCGTATTACTTCGCTCAACTTTGTTTAGCATCAAAAGGTGCAAACTTATCACTCTCGAATTCAAATCATATTACTTCGTTTTACTTTGTTTAGCATCAAAAGATGCAATCCTATCACTCTCGCATTCAAAACCGTACGTACAACCAACACAAGTCCTCGGTTAAAGAAAACTTCTAGTTGTTTCATTATTTCCTTCAAATTGGCAACGAAATAGATGATTTAGTGTCATATTACTTCGTTCACCTTTCTTTAGCGTCAAAAGGTGCAATCCTCTCACTCTCGCTTTCAAAACCGTACGTACAACTAAAACAAATACTCGGTTAAAGAAAACTTCTAGTTGTTTCATTATTTTCTTGAAATTGGTAAACAAATTGATGATTTAGTGTCATATTACTTCGTTCACCTCTGTTTAGCATCAAAAGGTGGAATCCTATCACTCTCGCATTCAAAACCGTACGTACAACTAACACAAGTACTCGGTTAAAGAAAACTTGTAGTTGTTTCATTATTTCCTCAAATTGGTAAACAAATAGATGATTTAGTGTCATATTACTTCGCTCAACTTTGTTTAGCATCAAAAGGTGCAATCTTATCACTCTCACATTCAAATCATATTATTTCGTTTAATTTGTTTAGCGTCAAAAGGTGCAATTTTATCACTCTCGCATTCAAAACCGTATGTACAACCAACACAAGTCCTCGGTTAAAGAAAACTTTTAGTTGTTTCATTATTTCCTTCAAATTGGTAAACAAATAGATGATTTAGTGTCATAGTACTTCGTTCAACTTTGTTCAGCATCAAAAGGTGCAATCCTATCACTCTTGCATTCAAAACCGTACACACAACTAACACAAGTCCTCGGTTAAAGAAAACTTCTAGTTGTTCCATTATTTCCTTCAAATTGGTAAACAAATAGATGATTTAGTGTCATATTACTTCGTTCACCTTTGTTTAGCTTCAAAAGGTGCAATCCTATTATTCTTGCATTCAAAACCGTACGCACAACTAACACAAGTCCTCGGTTAAAGAAAACTTCTAGTTATTTCATTATTTCCTTCAAATTGGTAAACAAATAGATGATTTAGTGTCATATTACTTCGTTCACCTTTGTTTAGCTTCAGAAGGTGCAATCCTATAACTCTCGCACTCAAAACCGTACGTACAACTAACGCAAGTCCTCGGTTAAAGAAAACTTCAAGTTGTTTCATTATTTACTTCAAATTGGTAAACAAATAGATGATTTAGTGTCATATTACTTCGTTCACCTTTGTTTAGCATCAAAAGATGCAATCCTATCACTCTCGCATTCAAAACCGTACGTACAACCAACACAAGTCCTCGGTTAAAGAAAACTTCTAGTTGTTTCATTATTTCCTTCAAATTGGCAACAAAATAGATGATTTAGTGTCATATTACTTAGTTCACCTTTGTTTAGCATCAAAAGGTGCAATCCTATCACTCTCGCTTTCAAAACCGTACGTACAACTAAAACAAATCCTCGGTTAAAGAAAAGTTCTAGCTGTTTCATTAATTCCTTGAAATTGGTAAACAAATTGATGATTTACTGTCATATTACTTCGTTCACCTTTGTTTAGCTTCAAAAGGTGCAATCCTATCACTCTCGCATTCAAAACCGTATGCACAACTAACACAAGTCCTCGGTTAAAGAAAACTTTTAGTTGTTTCAGTATTTCCTTCAAATTGGCAACAAAATATATGATTTCGTGTCATATTACTTCGTTCACCTTTGTTTAGCATCAAAAGGTGCAATAATATCACTCTCGCATTCAAAACCGTACGCACAACTAACACAAGTCCTCGGTTAAAGAAAACTTCTAGTTGTTCCATTATTTCCTTCAAATTGGTACACAAATAGATGATTTAGTGTCATATTACTTCGTTGACCTTTGTTTACCTTCAAAAGGTGCAATCCTATAACTCTAGCACTCAAAACCGTACGTACAACTTACGCAAGTCCTCGGTTAAAGAAATCTTCAAGTTGTTTCATTATTTCCTTCAAATTGGTAAACAAATAGATGAATTAGTTTTATATTACTTCGTTCACCTTTGTTTAGCTTCAAAAGGAGCAATCCTATAACTCTCGCATCAAAATCGTACGTACAACTAACGCAAGTCCTCGGTTAATGAAACTTCTAGTTGTTTCATTATTTCCTTCAAATTGGTAAACAAATAGATGATTTAGTGTCATACTACTTCGTTCCACTTTGTTTGGCATTAAAAGGTGCAATCCTATCACTCTCGCATTCAAAACCGTAAGTAAAACGAACACAAGTCCTCGATTAAAGAAATCTTCTAGTTGTTTCGTTATTTCCTTGAAATTGGTAAACAATTGGATGATTTAGTGTCATATTACTTCGTGCACCTTTGTTTAGCATCAAAAGTTGGAATTCCATCACTCTCGCATTCAAAACCGTATGTATAAGTAACACAAGTCCTCGGTTAAAGAAAACTTCTAGTTGCTTCATTATTTCCTTCAAATTGGTAAACAAATAGATGATTTAGTGTCATATTACTTCGTTCCACTTTGTTTAGCATCAAAAGTTGCAATCCTATCACTCTCACATTCAAAACCCTACGTACAACTAACACAAGTCCTTGGTTAAAGAAAACTTCTAGTTGTTTCATTATTTCCTTGAAATTGGTAAACAAATAGATGATTTAGTGTCATATTACTTCGTTTTACTTTGTTTAGCATCAAAAGGTGGAATCCTATCACTCTCGCATTCAAAACCGTCCCGGCAAAGCCAATGTTGTAGCTGATGCTCTGAGCAGAAAGGGTAGCAAGAAGTTGTTGATGTTAACAACGCAGGAGGAATTAATCAAGGATATGGAAAGATTGGAGTTAGAACTCAAGTATCCTAAGAAAGCAGACGAGAAACTGTTTGCAATAGAGGCGAGCCCAGCTTTATTGGACAAGATAAAAGAGGGTCAAGGGGGTGATGAGGAATGCATTGACATTAAGAAGCGGTTATCCGAAGGTGAGGAATTAAAGTACTCAGTGGATGGCACAGGGTTAATTCGATTCGAAGGAAGAGTCTGGGTACCGTTTATTCCAGAATTGAGGGAAGAAATTCTACAGGAGGCCCACAGCACAAGATACTCAATACATCCGGGTAGTACCAAGATGTATCAAGATCTACGACAGCATTTGTGGTGGCCTAACATGAAGAGGGAAGTGGCAGAGTGTGTCAGCCGATGTTTAACTTGCCAGAGGGTTAAAGCAGAACATCAGAAACCGGGTGGACTATTGCAACCGTTGGAGATTCCGGAGTGGAAATGGGAGCATATCACAATGGATTTTGTGGTAGGACTTCCAGCAACTCAAAAGGGGTACGATGCGATCTGGGTGATCGTGGATCGTTTGACCAAGTCTGCACATTTTCTACCGATCAAAATCAGGTATAACTTGGGGCAGCTGGCAAAGTTATATGTTAAAGAAATTGTGTCGCGACATGGAGTGCCGGTATCTATAGTATCTGATAGAGATCCGCGCTTTACGTCAAATTTCTGGAGGAGCCTACAGGAAAGGATGGGGACGCAATTAAGGTTGAGTACCGCGTATCATCCCCAGACGGATGGGCAGAGCGAGCGGACAATTCAGACGCTGGAGGATATGCTGAGAGCATGTGTGATGGACTTTAAAGGCAGTTGGGATGATCAGCTACCATTAGTGGAGTTTTCATACAACAACAGTTATCATGCAAGTATTGGCATGCCGCCTTATGAAGCACTGTATGGGAGAAAGTGTAGAACGCCCCTGTGCTGGGATGAAGTTGGTGAACGGAGACTGTTGGGACCCGAACTGGTACAACAAACCGTAGATGTGATCAGGGTGATAAGAGCTCGTCTAGTTGCGGCTCAGGATCGGCAAAAGAAGTACGCGGATTTACATCGTCAGAAGAGAGACTTCGAGGTTGGAAGTTTTGTTTTTCTGAAGGTATCTCCATGGAAAGGGAAAATCAGGTTCGGGAAGAAGGGAAAATTGAGCCCTAGATTTATCGGACCATTTGAAATTTTGAAGCGAGTTGGTGAGGTGGCATACGAGGTAGCTTTACCTCCTGAACTGGAGCATATTCACAACGTGTTTCATGTTTCAGTGTTGCGGCCGTATAAACCTGACTACAAGCATGTGATATCTTACGAACCAATCCAAGTCGAGAAAGATTTATCGTATGAGGAAATTCCTGTCCAGATATTAGATAGGAAGGAGCAGACGCTAAGGAATAAGGTTATATATTCGGTCAAGGTTCTTTGGAGAAACCACGCGGTTGAGAAAGCTACGTGGGAACTGGAAGAAAAGATGAGGAGAAATTATCCTAATCTTTTTGAGTAACCTTATGATTGTAATTCCGGGGACGGAATTCTTATAAGGGGGGGAGAATGTAATGACCGAGAATATTACGTCGCATTATAAATATATTTAGAAAATATTTATCAATGAAGTGAATTAAATTTTTATTTAACTATGTCGTGTTAATGTTGCATTTAATTAAGCATCGTGTGATTTAATTGATAAACCAATCAAGTAAATTGCCTAGCCCATTGATTTAATTATTGGAGGCCCAAGTAGAGTTAATGGGTAGACCAACCAATTTAGTACTAACCCAAGTGTTGGTAGTAGTAATCAATGTTACAATTAGTAGCCCAAATTGGAATTTAATATAAAGCCCAACCTAAATTAATGTTGGAAATAATCGTAGGCCCAATCATTAATTAATTGAGGCCCAAGGTGATTGTTAGTAAAAGTCTAATGAATGAATTAAATTCTAGCCCTAGACTTAGCCCAACATGTATGTATTGGCAATTATATATATATGTATTGATATATATATTTAAGCACTTGAATTGGGCATTAAAAGAAAAGGAAAAAATGAAGCAATTATTGAATTTTTGCTCAGATTTTTGACAGCTTTAGTGGCTGATTTGGGGCTCATTTATCAAGTCATTTAGGAGCTCAATGTCTTGGGAAGAACCAAGGCTAGTAGGCCTATTAGTTGATGGATGGGTGATGGGTGTATACTTACACCAAATGTAAGTATTTCTATCATCTAATAACAACTAATACACTCACTCTCTCCTATCATCCATCATCTTATTTTTCATCTACCAAGTTGCTAGAGAGCAAAAGAGTTAGAGAGAAAAGAAAAGTTGAGAGCAAAATAGATAGAAAGTAAGAAAAAGGAAGAGAAACCCTAGAAAAATCAAGATCAAGCAAGAAGCAAGATCATCAACCATACCAAGATAGATCATCCAAGTCTCATCCCATTCCTAGCAAGAAGAAAAAGAGCTACCAAGAGGTTTAAAAGTTTTCAAACCTAGCTTTCCATTTTAATATATATTCTATGTATGTTTTAAGTGATTTTATTGGTCAAAAATGTGTTTTGATGGTAGAAAACTATTTTTAAAGATCTTGATGCTTAAAACCATGCTAGACTAATATATCTAGAGTTTAATGGGTTTAACATGAGTTTTGGTATTCATTTATGTGGAAAAGTTTAACAAAACATGAAAGCGATTTTCGCCGGAAAAACCCTAAACTGAGCAGCGGGTTGCCGGATTTACTGTTCACGTTCCGTAAGTCGTATTCATAATCCGTCAACTTTGGGTGATAGTACTATAAGATAGGAATATTTTCCAAGTGGTACGACTGAAAAATATTAAACGAGCTATTTATGGTGATTTTCCTAGCAAAACAGTTTCTGCCGGAAAAATCTGGAAAAGCCTACTGCTAGGATCTTGTGAGATCTGTTTTGGCCACTTTTATTGCTCTAAAAAATTCCGTCCATTTTACAGATGATATTATATGGTATATATCAGCCACTGTCCAAAAATGAGCTCCATCCGATGTCGTATGAGGGAGTTATGACCCAACGATTTTTCAAGTTTTAAAAGCATAACACAGAAATATCTTGAAAAGTATAACTCCGAAAATTATGAAATTTTTACTAGAAGTGGTCTCTGATATCAGGAAGCTACTGTAGAAATTTCAGAATTTTCTGATGAAAATTAAAGTTTTAATAAATGATGCCATTTTGGAAAGAAACGGACCATAAAAAAATAGCAAATAAGGTTGAAAAATTAAAAGAAAATTATTTTGTGTATAAAATAAAATATACTACAGATATCCAAGAGATAAAAAAATAATAAGTCAAGTAGGTATTTTTGTTGAATACACTTGATTTAAGAGAAATAAAGATAATAGCATAATTAAGGATGTATGAGTTAATTTTATTAAATAATACATAAAGGTAATTATTTGTTATTTAACTTGTATTAAATAATAAATAAATTAAATAAAAAGGAATTAAATTAGTTATTTATTATTTAAATGACTAAATAATAAATAAAGGAAAGGAGTAAAGAAATTAATAAAATAATTAAACAATTTACCTTTAAATTGTTTAAGTTGTTAATATTACTAAGTAACTTAAAATATTATTAAATAATAATATTAGTTAAAATAATTGTAAATGATTAAGTTATTAAATGATTAATAATAATAATAAAAGATTAAATTATTATTAAATGATTAATAATAATAGTAAATGATTAAATTATTATTTAAATGAGTAATAATAATAGTATGTAATTAAATTGTTATTAAATGATTAATAATAATAGTATCTCATTAAATTATTAATAAATGATTAATAATAATAGTAACTCATTAAATTATTATTAAACGATTAATAATAATGTTAAGTAATTAAAATTATTATTAAATAATTAATAATGACAGTAACTCGCTAAATTATTATTAAATGATTAATAATAATAGTAGGTATTCAATTAAGATGTTATTGAGTTATTAATAACATTTGTAAATGAACTTAATATTAATAATATTATATTAATAATATTATTAGGTAACTAAAATGTTATCCAAGTGTGATAATATTGTCGTGAAAGCTACGTGTTGTTAAATAGAGGATTATGTGCTTTAGTAGCAGTATGTATGATAGTAATATATGAATCTCTATGTGCTATACTAATTGAAAGATAAACCTATTTAATACTAGGTATATCAAAGGCTGTAATTTAAGTTGTGTGAGCTGTAGTCAACAACTGAGGCAAGTTTCCCAACTCAAACTCGAACTATTATTTTTGAGCATGTCAAATGGTTTAATTTATCGTTAATTATTCCATGTAAATGCCAGTATTGATATTCGCACATTGATGCATTTGAAAATTATGTTCTATCATTGAACAAATAAATTATTTAAAGTTCTTTATTTCATGAATTGTTCAACAAATGGGTCTACGCCATTTGTTTCGGCTGGACATATAAAGTAAATATTTTTAAAAGCTATTCCAAACCAGTTGAGTGGTGTGGAAGTCTTGTACTGAGAGAACAAACCCTAAATGGGGAATTATAAGTGTCATAGTTCGACATGGTCAGAGTTTAATGTTATGCATATACATGTTGTACAAGAGGCTGATCCCCTCGAGTACAGTCTGATTTATAAAAGGATAATCGGAAGGTTGTTTCCTTGGAAACGTTCAGGGTCGGTTGGACCACTCAGCAGTAAATAATCATCTTTCATTCCTTCGTTTGAATTTTGATTATCTTATCAGTCATTTCATTAACTTCTATAAATTGTTGAGCTTTCACTTTATTCGCAGTTATTCATGATATGTCCGTATTATTTTAAATTTGCTGAGCATATTAGTTGCTCACTCTTGCTATATATATCATGAACTAATTGCAGTTAGGCCCGAGCACTCCAAGAAGGACAAAGGCAAGGGCAAGCTTTAAGAATAGTTTAAATATTTCTATTCCTGTTTTGTAAATCATGGAACCCTGTTTATATTAATAGGATCGTCATGATGAAATTTTATTAAGGTTGAGACCTTGGGACCGTAGTAAGCCTTTTGTAATGAACAACTTATGTTTATGTATTCCGCATTTAGTAATATATGTTGTTTAAGAGGTGATGTATGTATTTGATCGTGAGCACCAAATCCGAGGTATTGGTACCTGAATTTGGGGGTGTCACAGGTTGGTATCAGAGCTGTAGGTTATAAACGTTAGGATTGCGAAACCTAGGTTATAACCTTAGTATTAAACTCGTATCGAGTGTTTTAGGAGATAAATCGGGGAGAGTTATCGTATGTGGTATTTGATGAATTGGGGAATTCATCGAGTCAAGTAGTACCCAATGAAATATAATTTCATTTCTTCAATGATTATATTTTATGGTTGTACTAATGGTTGTTTTTCATGATGTGTTGTAGGATGGCTATAGGGGAGTCGAGTGGAACACGAGATGAGGAGATATTCATCGATATACCGGTGGATACAGAGCAGTTGGTGGGCTATGCACCAATTGCACCAGCATCACCATTAGTCGAGTCTGACCCTGAGGAGGATCCCGAGGAGGATCAAGTAGCTGATATGGAGGAACCAGTTAGGGGTGGGGTGATGAGGCCACGTGGTGAGGATGACTCAGAGGAACAACAGACTGTCGATGAGGAGTCAGATGAGGAGGTGCAGTATTATGGCAATACATCACCTGAAGAGTCAGCAGATGGCATGGGCACGACTGCAAGTGACATCATAGAAGAACTGACCACTAGGAATGACGAACTCGAGGGTAGAATCCATCATCTTGAGGAGCAGAATCAGATCCATCAGGAGATGGAAGATCAGTATAAGGGGGTAGCCTATCAGTTGTCCGGGGAGGTAGCTGAACTGAAGGATGAGCGTGATCAGACGAAGCTGAGTCTGGCAGAACTTCAGGTGGAACATGAGGCCTTGAAGGCCAACTTTAACCTAGAGGTTGCAGAGAGAATCCGTGTTGAGGAAGAATTGGATGGAGCTGCCATGATGGTGGATGGACTTGAGAGCGAGGTTCAAACTCGTGCAGTCAGGTTTGATCGTTTGAACTTTGTGTTTGACACTGCCTTTCAGAGGATGAGGCATAGGATCCGAAGGTATCCTAGGGAAGAGGATCTCCACAGGCGCACTATCAGTCGCCGTGTAGCAGACATGATAGCCAGGCAGGAGCATGAGGATGCCATCTTCAGGGGATTATAGTTTCCATTAGCACTATGATTGTAAATAGATGCAGTTTAGTTCCCACTTTTTGTTGATAGTAGGGACAATGGTATGTTGTAAATCCCATTATTTTTGTTTAGACTTGGGATAGTATTAGACCCCGACTTTTGTTTGTCATAGGGGTAGGTTGGGTTAATCCCCTCTTTTTGTTCTTGAAGGGATAACCATGGTTAGTATTAGCATTTATAGCAGTATGCCACAGGTTGTTACTTGATGTATTTAAAACAGTGGTATATGAATATAAATGCAGTTATTGATACCTGTTTGGGATTTTGATTGAGCTGTGTTTTACCTGTTAAATGCATGCATAAATAAAATGTGGCATGGAATGTAAAGACACAGAATTATAATATAAGGTTTTGTTTTTATCAGACAATGCCACCTAGAAGGAGAACCAGAGTTCCACATGTAGAGGAATCCGTTAATAATGACGGGGGTCCAGCAGACCCCATGCAGGCGTTTGCAGCCATGATTGCAGGGTATATGCAGAATAGGCCGCCACCTGTGGTACCACCAGTAGTACCGCCAGTAGTAGAACAGCCAGGGGCTCACTTGGCTAATTTCAAGGATTTCAAATTAATAGGACCGCCAGAGTTTCGCGGGACTACTGACCCCATTGAAGCCCAGACTTGGGTAGAAGAGATGGAAAAAGTGTTCGAGGTCGCAAGGGTGGCCGATGAACAACAAACGTCATTCGCCACCTTCATGCTGAAGGGTGAAGCGAATTATTGGTGGAAGGCAAACAAGAACAGAGTCGGAGCCGGAGTAATTACGTGGGTACGTTTCAAAGAGCTGTTCTTCGAGAACTATTTTCCAGAGAGCATGCAAGCAAGGATGGAAGTGAAATTCCTGGAACTGAAACAAGGGAGCATGACAGTTGCTGACTATGCTACAAGATTCAACGAACTGGCCAGATTTGCACCGAAACAGGTAGACACGGAAGTCAGAAGAGCTCGGAGGTTTGAACAAGGACTGAAGCCTTGGGTTTATGGTAAGGTAGCTGTGCTACAAATCAACACATTCTCGGCGTTGCTAGAGAAAGCGCTAATTGCTGAGGGAGGAAATGAAGCGGTAACCAAGTATCAACAAGATCATAAGAAGGAAGGCCACAAAGGACCCAAAGAAGGGATTAGCAGTGGAGGGAGCAATCCTCACAAACGGAAATGGAACGACAATCAAAGCTCAGGAAAGCCATCAAGCGAGGCTAAGCAAGGCAACAAGTGCAATAAGTGTGGGAAGAATCACTCGGGGGAGTGTATGCGTGGTAAGGGAGTATGCTTCAACTGTGGACAGCCGGGGCACTTTGCTCCACAATGCCCAAAGGTGAAAAGAGGGGACTGTTTCTATTGTGGTGCAGCTGACCATCAAAAGAAGGACTGCCCGAAAAGGAAGAGTGATTCTGGTAGCGCTAATCAGGGAAACCAAAGCAAGCCAACTAGTGGAGGGTCGTCACAGCAGAACAGGCCGGTGGCGCGCACTTTCAACATGACCGTCCAGGATGCCATGGAGTCTAAGGAAGTGGTGGCAGGTATTATTCCGATCAATAATATTAATGCATATGTATTATTTGATTCGGGTGCTACCTGTTCTTTCGTATCCGATGAATTTGCTACCCAATTAAAATTTCCTCGTGAAAGATTAGAGAACCCAATGAATGTAGAGGTAGCAAATAAGGAAGTGATCCCTGTAGATTTCATATATAAGAATTGTTATGCCGAGATACGGGGACATAAAATGAGTGTGAATTTAATTATGATACGTCTAGGAGAGTTTGACGTGATTTTAGGAATGGATTGGCTGTTTAAACACGGAGCTGTGATTGACTGCCAAAAGAAAAGTATACACCTGAAAACTCCGAATAAGTCTAAGGTTGTATTCTTTGGGAGTAAATCGCCAGGACAATTTTGTTGTCTGACGATGATGCAAGCAAGGAGGTTGCTTAGGAAGGGTTGCATAGGCTATCTAGCCCATGTAGTTGATACTCAGAGAGTAGGGGGAGAAATGAGACAGATACCTGTGGTAAGGGAATTCTCAGACGTTTTCCCGGATGAGTTGCCAGGTTTACCACCGGACAGAGAGGTGGAGTTTGTAATCGATTTAGCACCGGGGACCGCACCAATATCGAAAGCACCATATAGGATGGCTCCGGTAGAGTTGAAGGAATTAATGATACAGTTGAAAGAGTTGTTAGAGAAGAAGTACATTCAGCCGAGTGTATCTCCGTGGGGAGCGCCAGTGCTGTTTGTGAAGAAGAAAGATGGATCGTTGAGGCTTTGTGTCGACTATAGGGAGTTAAACAAGGTCACAATTAAGAATAAGTACCCGTTGCCCAGGATCGATGATCTATTTGATCAGCTTAAGGGGGCTAAGTACTTTTCAAAAATTGACTTGAGGACCGGGTATCATCAGCTGAAGGTGAGACCGGGAGACGTACCAAAGACAGCCTTCAGGACTCGATACGGTCACTTTGAGTTTCTGGTGATGTCTTTTGGACTGACGAACGCGCCAGCAGCATTTATGGACATGATGAATAGAGTATTCAAGCAATACTTGGATAAGTTTGTTGTTGTGTTTATCGATGATATACTAGTGTATTCAAAGACGGAGGAAGAACACACAGAACATTTGAGGATAGTACTGGAGACATTGAGGAGGGAACAACTATATGCCAAGTTCTCCAAGTGCGAGTTTTGGTTGCAAAGGGTACAATTTTTGGGACACGTCATCGACAAGGAGGGTGTTTCAGTAGATCCTGCAAAGGTGGAGTCAGTTATAAACTGGGAGCAACCGAAGACTCCAACAGATATCAGAAGTTTCTTGGGATTAGCAGGATACTATCGGAGATTCATCAAGGACTTTTCAAAGCTAGCATCGCCATTGACCAATCTGACAAGGAAGACAGTAAAGTTTGTATGGACGGAGAAGTGTGAAGAAAGCTTCAGAGAATTGAAAAAGAGGCTTAGTGAAGCACCTGTGTTATCATTACCTGATGATTCAGGGGGATTCGTGGTTTATAGTGATGCGTCACTCAAGGGTCTTGGTTGTGTACTGATGCAGCATGGCAAGGTCATCGCGTACGCATCACGCCAGTTAAAGGATTATGAGAAGGGATATCCGACTCATGATTTAGAACTGGCAGCAGTAGTGTTTGCTCTGAAGATCTGGAGGCACTATCTGTATGGAGAGAAGTGCGAGATATACACAGACCACAAAAGTCTGAAGTATATCTTCACTCAAAGGGAGCTGAATATGAGGCAGAGGCGATGGTTGGAATTGATCAAGGACTACGATTGTGAGATTTTGTACCATCCCGGCAAAGCCAATGTTGTAGCTGATGCTCTGAGCAGAAAGGGTAGCAAGAAGTTGTTGATGTTAACAACGCAGGAGGAATTAATCAAGGATATGGAAAGATTGGAGTTAGAACTCAAGTATCCTAAGAAAGCAGACGAGAAACTGTTTGCAATAGAGGCGAGCCCAGCTTTATTGGACAAGATAAAAGAGGGTCAAGGGGGTGATGAGGAATGCATTGACATTAAGAAGCGGTTATCCGAAGGTGAGGAATTAAAGTACTCAGTGGATGGCACAGGGTTAATTCGATTCGAAGGAAGAGTCTGGGTACCGTTTATTCCAGAATTGAGGGAAGAAATTCTACAGGAGGCCCACAGCACAAGATACTCAATACATCCGGGTAGTACCAAGATGTATCAAGATCTACGACAGCATTTGTGGTGGCCTAACATGAAGAGGGAAGTGGCAGAGTGTGTCAGCCGATGTTTAACTTGCCAGAGGGTTAAAGCAGAACATCAGAAACCGGGTGGACTATTGCAACCGTTGGAGATTCCGGAGTGGAAATGGGAGCATATCACAATGGATTTTGTGGTAGGACTTCCAGCAACTCAAAAGGGGTACGATGCGATCTGGGTGATCGTGGATCGTTTGACCAAGTCTGCACATTTTCTACCGATCAAAATCAGGTATAACTTGGGGCAGCTGGCAAAGTTATATGTTAAAGAAATTGTGTCGCGACATGGAGTGCCGGTATCTATAGTATCTGATAGAGATCCGCGCTTTACGTCAAATTTCTGGAGGAGCCTACAGGAAAGGATGGGGACGCAATTAAGGTTGAGTATCGCGTATCATCCCCAGACGGATGGGCAGAGCGAGCGGACAATTCAGACGCTGGAGGATATGCTGAGAGCATGTGTGATGGACTTTAAAGGCAGTTGGGATGATCAGCTACCATTAGTGGAGTTTTCATACAACAACAGTTATCATGCAAGTATTGGCATGCCGCCTTATGAAGCACTGTATGGGAGAAAGTGTAGAACGCCCCTGTGCTGGGATGAAGTTGGTGAACGGAGACTGTTGGGACCCGAACTGGTACAACAAACCGTAGATGTGATCAGGGTGATAAGAGCTCGTCTAGTTGCGGCTCAGGATCGGCAAAAGAAGTACGCGGATTTACATCGTCAGAAGAGAGACTTCGAGGTTGGAAGTTTTGTTTTTCTGAAGGTATCTCCATGGAAAGGGAAAATCAGGTTCGGGAAGAAGGGAAAATTGAGCCCTAGATTTATCGGACCATTTGAAATTTTGAAGCGAGTTGGTGAGGTGGCATACGAGGTAGCTTTACCTCCTGAACTGGAGCATATTCACAACGTGTTTCATGTTTCAGTGTTGCGGCCGTATAAACCTGACTACAAGCATGTGATATCTTACGAACCAATCCAAGTCGAGAAAGATTTATCGTATGAGGAAATTCCTGTCCAGATATTAGATAGGAAGGAGCAGACGCTAAGGAATAAGGTTATATATTCGGTCAAGGTTCTTTGGAGAAACCACGCGGTTGAGAAAGCTACGTGGGAACTGGAAGAAAAGATGAGGAGAAATTATCCTAATCTTTTTGAGTAACCTTATGATTGTAATTCCGGGGACGGAATTCTTATAAGGGGGGGAGAATGTAATGACCGAGAATATTACGTCGCATTATAAATATATTTAGAAAATATTTATCAATGAAGTGAATTAAATTTTTATTTAACTATGTCGTGTTAATGTTGCATTTAATTAAGCATCGTGTGATTTAATTGATAAACCAATCAAGTAAATTGCCTAGCCCATTGATTTAATTATTGGAGGCCCAAGTAGAGTTAATGGGTAGACCAACCAATTTAGTACTAACCCAAGTGTTGGTAGTAGTAATCAATGTTACAATTAGTAGCCCAAATTGGAATTTAATATAAAGCCCAACCTAAATTAATGTTGGAAATAATCGTAGGCCCAATCATTAATTAATTGAGGCCCAAGGTGATTGTTAGTAAAAGTCTAATGAATGAATTAAATTCTAGCCCTAGACTTAGCCCAACATGTATGTATTGGCAATTATATATATATGTATTGATATATATATTTAAGCACTTGAATTGGGCATTAAAAGAAAAGGAAAAAATGAAGCAATTATTGAATTTTTGCTCAGATTTTTGACAGCTTTAGTGGCTGATTTGGGGCTCATTTATCAAGTCATTTAGGAGCTCAATGTCTTGGGAAGAACCAAGGCTAGTAGGCCTATTAGTTGATGGATGGGTGATGGGTGTATACTTACACCAAATGTAAGTATTTCTATCATCTAATAACAACTAATACACTCACTCTCTCCTATCATCCATCATCTTATTTTTCATCTACCAAGTTGCTAGAGAGCAAAAGAGTTAGAGAGAAAAGAAAAGTTGAGAGCAAAATAGATAGAAAGTAAGAAAAAGGAAGAGAAACCCTAGAAAAATCAAGATCAAGCAAGAAGCAAGATCATCAACCATACCAAGATAGATCATCCAAGTCTCATCCCATTCCTATCAAGAAGAAAAAGAGCTACCAAGAGGTTTAAAAGTTTTCAAACCTAGCTTTCCATTTTAATATATATTCTATGTATGTTTTAAGTGATTTTATTGGTCAAAAATGTGTTTTGATGGTAGAAAACTATTTTTAAAGATCTTGATGCTTAAAACCATGCTAGACTAATATATCTAGAGTTTAATGGGTTTAACATGAGTTTTGGTATTCATTTATGTGGAAAAGTTTAACAAAACATGAAAGCGATTTTCGCCGGAAAAACCCTAAACTGAGCAGCGGGTTGCCGGATTTACTGTTCACGTTCCGTAAGTCGTATTCATGATCCGTCAACTTTGGGTGATAGTACTATAAGATAGGAAGATTTTCCAAGTGGTACGACTGAAAAATATTAAACGAGCTATTTATGGTGATTTTCCTAGCAAAACAGTTTCTGCCGGAAAAATCTGGAAAAGCCTACTGCTAGGATCTTGTGAGATCTGTTTTGGCCACTTTTATTGCTCTAAAAAATTCCGTCCATTTTACAGATGATATTATATGGTATATATCAGCCACTGTCCAAAAATGAGCTCCATCCGATGTCGTATGAGGGAGTTATGACCCAACGATTTTTCAAGTTTTAAAAGCATAACACAGAAGTATCTTGAAAAGTATAACTCCGAAAATTATGAAATTTTTACTAGAAGTGGTCTCTGATATCAGTAAGCTACTGTAGAAATTTCAGAATTTTCTGATGAAAATTAAAGTTTTAATAAATGATGCCATTTTGGAAAGAAACGGACCATAAAAAAATAGCAAATAAGGTTGAAAAATTAAAAGAAAATTATTTTGTGTATAAAATAAAATATACTACAGATATCCAAGAGATAAAAAAATAATAAGTCAAGTAGGTATTTTTGTTGAATACACTTGATTTAAGAGAAATAAAGATAATAGCATAATTAAGGATGTATGAGTTAATTTTATTAAATAATACATAAAGGTAATTATTTGTTATTTAACTTGTATTAAATAATAAATAAATTAAATAAAAAGGAATTAAATTAGTTATTTATTATTTAAATGACTAAATAATAAATAAAGGAAAGGAGTAAAGAAATTAATAAAATAATTAAACAATTTACCTTTAAATTGTTTAAGTTGTTAATATTACTAAGTAACTTAAAATATTATTAAATAATAATATTAGTTAAAATAATTGTAAATGATTAAGTTATTAAATGATTAATAATAATAATAAAAGATTAAATTATTATTAAATGATTAATAATAATAGTAAATGATTAAATTATTATTTAAATGAGTAATAATAATAGTATGTAATTAAATTGTTATTAAATGATTAATAATAATAGTATCTCATTAAATTATTAATAAATGATTAATAATAATAGTAACTCATTAAATTATTATTAAACGATTAATAATAATGTTAAGTAATTAAAATTATTATTAAATAATTAATAATAACAGTAACTCGCTAAATTATTATTAAATGATTAATAATAATAGTAGGTATTCAATTAAGATGTTATTGAGTTATTAATAACATTTGTAAATGAACTTAATATTAATAATATTATATTAATAATATTATTAGGTAACTAAAATGTTATCCAAGTGTGATAATATTGTCGTGAAAGCTACGTGTTGTTAAATAGAGGATTATGTGCTTTAGTAGCAGTATGTATGATAGTAATATATGAATCTCTATGTGCTATACTAATTGAAAGATAAACCTATTTAATACTAGGTATATCAAAGGCTGTAATTTAAGTTGTGTGAGCTGTAGTCAACAACTGAGGCAAGTTTCCCAACTCAAACTCGAACTATTATTTTTGAGCATGTCAAATGGTTTAATTTATCGTTAATTATTCCATGTAAATGCCAGTATTGATATTCGCACATTGATGCATTTGAAAATTATGTTCTATCATTGAACAAATAAATTATTTAAAGTTCTTTATTTCATGAATTGTTCAACAAATGGGTCTACGCCATTTGTTTCGGCTGGACATATAAAGTAAATATTTTTAAAAGCTATTCCAAACCAGTTGAGTGGTGTGGAAGTCTTGTACTGAGAGAACAAACCCTAAATGGGGAATTATAAGTGTCATAGTTCGACATGGTCAGAGTTTAATGTTATGCATATACATGTTGTACAAGAGGCTGATCCCCTCGAGTACAGTCTGATTTATAAAAGGATAATCGGAAGGTTGTTTCCTTGGAAACGTTCAGGGTCGGTTGGACCACTCAGCAGTAAATAATCATCTTTCATTCCTTCGTTTGAATTTTGATTATCTTATCAGTCATTTCATTAACTTCTATAAATTGTTGAGCTTTCACTTTATTCGCAGTTATTCATGATATGTCCGTATTATTTTAAATTTGCTGAGCATATTAGTTGCTCACTCTTGCTATATATATCATGAACTAATTGCAGTTAGGCCCGAGCACTCCAAGAAGGACAAAGGCAAGGGCAAGCTTTAAGAATAGTTTAAATATTTCTATTCCTGTTTTGTAAATCATGGAACCCTGTTTATATTAATAGGATCGTCATGATGAAATTTTATTAAGGTTGAGACCTTGGGACCGTAGTAAGCCTTTTATAATGAACAACTTATGTTTATGTATTCCGCATTTAGTAATATATGTTGTTTAAGAGGTGATGTATGTATTTGATCGTGAGCACCAAATCCGAGGTATTGGTACCTGAATTTGGGGGTGTCACAGGTTGGTATCAGAGCTGTAGGTTATAAACGTTAGGATTGCGAAACCTAGGTTATAACCTTAGTATTAAACTCGTATTGAGTGTTTTAGGAGATAAATCGGGGAGAGTTATCGTATGTGGTATTTGATGAATTGGGGAATTCATCGAGTCAAGTAGTACCCAATGAAATATAATTTCATTTCTTCAATGATTATATTTTATGGTTGTACTAATGGTTGTTTTTCATGATGTGTTGTAGGATGGCTATAGGGGAGTCGAGTGGAACACGAGATGAGGAGATATTCATCGATATACCGGTGGATACAGAGCAGTTGGTGGGCTATGCACCAATTGCACCAGCATCACCATTAGTCGAGTCTGACCCTGAGGAGGATCCCGAGGAGGATCAAGTAGCTGATATGGAGGAACCAGTTAGGGGTGGGGTGATGAGGCCACGTGGTGAGGATGACTCAGAGGAACAACAGACTGTCGATGAGGAGTCAGATGAGGAGGTGCAGTATTATGGCAATACATCACCTGAAGAGTCAGCAGATGGCATGGGCACGACTGCAAGTGACATCATAGAAGAACTGACCACTAGGAATGACGAACTCGAGGGTAGAATCCATCATCTTGAGGAGCAGAATCAGATCCATCAGGAGATGGAAGATCAGTATAAGGGGGTAGCCTATCAGTTGTCCGGGGAGGTAGCTGAACTGAAGGAGGAGCGTGATCAGACGAAGCTGAGTCTGGCAGAACTTCAGGTGGAACATGAGGCCTTGAAGGCCAACTTTAACCTAGAGGTTGCAGAGAGAATCCGTGTTGAGGAAGAATTGGATGGAGCTGCCATGATGGTGGATGGACTTGAGAGGGAGGTTCAAACTCGTGCAGTCAGGTTTGATCATTTGAACTTTGTGTTTGACACTGCCTTTCAGAGGATGAGGCATAGGATCCGAAGGTATCCTAGGGAAGAGGATCTCCACAGGCGCACTATCAGTCGCCGTGTAGCAGACATGATAGCCAGGCAGGAGCATGAGGATGCCATCTTCAGGGGATTATAGTTTCCATTAGCACTATGATTGTAAATAGATGCAGTTTAGTTCCCACTTTTTGTTGATAGTAGGGACAATGGTATGTTGTAAATCCCATTATTTTTGTTTAGACTTGGGATAGTATTAGACCCCGACTTTTGTTTGTCATAGGGGTAGGTTGGGTTAATCCCCTCTTTTTGTTCTTGAAGGGATAACCATGGTTAGTATTAGCATTTATAGCAGTATGCCACAGGTTGTTACTTGATGTATTTAAAACAGTGGTATATGAATATAAATGCAGTTATTGATACCTGTTTGGGATTTTGATTGAGCTGTGTTTTACCTGTTAAATGCATGCATAAATAAAATGTGGCATGGAATGTAAAGACACAGAATTATAATATAAGGTTTTGTTTTTATCAGACAATGCCACCTAGAAGGAGAACCAGAGTTCCACATGTAGAGGAATCCGTTAATAATGACGGGGGTCCAGCAGACCCCATGCAGGCGTTTGCAGCCATGATTGCAGGGTATATGCAGAATAGGCCGCCACCTGTGGTACCACCAGTAGTACCGCCAGTAGTAGAACAGCCAGGGGCTCACTTGGCTAATTTCAAGGATTTCAAATTAATAGGACCGCCAGAGTTTCGCGGGACTACTGACCCCATTGAAGCCCAGACTTGGGTAGAAGAGATGGAAAAAGTGTTCGAGGTCGCAAGGGTGGCCGATGAACAACAAACGTCATTCGCCACCTTCATGCTAAAGGGTGAAGCGAATTATTGGTGGAAGGCAAACAAGAACAGAGTCAGAGCCGGAGTAATTACGTGGGTACGTTTCAAAGAGCTGTTCTTCGAGAACTATTTTCCAGAGAGCATGCAAGCAAGGATTCAAAACCGTATGTACAACTAACACAAGTCCTCGGTTAAAGAAAAGTTCTAGTTGTTTCATTATTTCCTTCAAATTGGTAAACAAATAGATGATTTAGTGTCATATTACTTCTTTCAACTTTGTTTAGCATCAAAAGGTGGAATCCTATCACTTTCGCATTCAAAATCGTATGTACAACTAACGCAAGTCCTCGGTTAAAGAAACTTCTAGTTGTTTCATTATTTCCTTCAAATTGGTAAACAAATAGATGATTTAGTGTCATATTACTTCGTTCAACTTTGTTTAGCACCAAAAGGTGGAATCCTACCACTCTCGCATTCAAAATCGTACGTACAACTAACGCAAGTCCTCGGTTAAAGAAACTTCAAGTTGTTTCCTTATTTCCTTCAAATTGGTAAACAAATAGATGATTTAATGTCGTATTACTTCATTCACCTTTGTTTATCATCCAAAGGAGCAATCCTATCACTCTCGCATTCAAAACAGTACGTAAAACTAAAACAAGCCCTCGGTTAAAGAAAACTTCTACTTGTTTCATTATTCCTTTCAAATTGGTATACAAATAGATGATTTAATGTCATATTCTTTCGTTCAACTTTGTTTAGCATCAAAATGTGCAATCCTATCATTCTAACATTCAAAATCGTACATACAACTAACACAAGTCCTCGGTTAAAGAAACTTCTAGTTGTTTCATTATTTCCTTGAAATTGGTAAACAAATGGATGATTTAGTGTCATATTACTTCGTGCACCTTTGTTTAGCATCAAAAGTTGGAATTCCATCACTCTCGAATTCAAAACCGTACGTACAAGTAACACAAGTCCTCGGTTAAAGAAAACTTCTAGTTGCTTCATTATTTCCTTCAAATTGATAAACAAATAGCTGATTTAGTGTCATATTACTTCGTTCAACTTTGTTTAGCATCAAAAGGTGCAATCCTATCACTCTCGCATTCAAAACCGTACGTACAACTAAAACAACCCCTCGGTTAAAGAAAACTTCCAGTTGTTTCATTATTTCCTTGAAATTGGTAAACAAATAGATGATTTAGTGTCATATTACTTCGTTGAACTGTGTTTAACATCAAAAGGTGGAATCCTATCACTCTCGCATTCAAAATCGTACGTACAATTAACGCAAGTCCTCGGTTAAAGAAACTT
Organism: Hedera helix; assembly: GCA_947179155.2. Taxonomy (NCBI): domain Eukaryota; kingdom Viridiplantae; phylum Streptophyta; class Magnoliopsida; order Apiales; family Araliaceae; genus Hedera; species Hedera helix. Next base: position 12,024,943 of record OX359286.1, read on the forward strand.
CTAGTTGTTTCATTATTTCCTTCAAATTGGTAAACAAATAGATGATTTAGTGTCATATTACTTCATTCACCTTTGTTTAGCATTAAAAGGTGCAATCCTATCACTCTCACATTCAAAACCGTATGTACAACTAAAACAAGCCCTCGGTTAAAGAAAACTTCTACTTGTTTCATTATTCCTTTCAAATTGGTAAACAAATAGATGATTTAATGTCATATTCTTTCGTTCAACTTTGTTTAGCATCAAAATGTGCAATCCTATCACTCTAACATTCAAAACCGTACGTACAACTAACACAAGTCCTCGGTTAAAAAAAACTTCTAGTTGTTTCATTATTTCCTTCAAATTGGTAAACAAATAGATGATTTAGTGTCATATTACTTCGTTCACCTTTGTTTAGCATCAAAAGGTGCAATCATATCACTCTTGCATTCAAAACCGTATGTACAACTAACATAAGTCCTCGGTTAAAGAAAACTTCTAGTTGTTTCATTATTTCCTTCAAATTGGTAAACAAATAGATGTTTTAGTGTCATATTACTTCTTTAACCTTTGTTTAGCTTCAAAAGGTGCAATCTTATAACTCTCGCATTCAAAATCGTACGTACAACTAACGCAAGTCCTCGGTTAAAGAAACTTCTCGTTGTTTCACTATTTCCTTCGAATTGGTAAACAAATAGATGATTTAGTGTCATATTACTTTGTTCCACTTTGTTTAGCATCAAACGTTCCAATCCTATCACTCTCGCAATCAAAGCCATACGTACAACTAACACAAGTCTTTGGTTAAAGAAAACTTCTAGTTGTTTCATTATTTCCTTGAAATTGGTAAACAAATAGATGATTTAGTGTCATATTACTTCGTTCACCTCTGTTTAGAATCAAAAGGTGGAATCCTATTACTCTCGCATTCAAAATTGTACGTACAACCAACACAAGTCCTCGGTTAAAGAAAACTTCTAGTTGTTTGATTATTTTCTTCAAATTGGCAATGAAATAGATGATTTAGTGTCATATTACTTCGTTCACCTTTGTTTAGCTTCAAAAGGTGCAATCCTATAACCCTCGCATTCAAAATCGTACGTATAACTAACGCAAGTCCTCGGTTAAAGAATCCTCTCGTTGTTTCACTATTTCTTTCAAATTGGTAAACAAATAGATGATTTAGTGTCATATTACTTCGTTCCACTTTGTTTAGCATCACAAGTTGCAATCCTATCACTCTCGCATTCAAAACCGTACGTACAACTAACACAAGTCCTTGGTTAAAGAAAACTTCCAGTTGTTTCATTATTTCCTTGAAATTGGTAAACAAATAGATGATTTAGTGTCATATTACTTCGTTCAACTTTGTTTAGCATCAAAAGGTGGAATCCTATCACTCTCGCATTCAAAATCGTACGTACAATTAACGCAAGTCCTCGGTTAAAGAAACTTCTAGTTGTTTCATTATTTCCTTCAAATTGGTAAACAAATAGATGATTTAGTGTCATATTACTTCATTCACCTCTGTTTAGCATCAAAAGGTACAATCCTATCACTCTCGCATTCAAAACCGTACGTACAACTAAAACAAGCCCTCGATTAAAGAAAACTTCTACTTGTTTCATTATTCCTTTCAAATTGCTAAACAAATAGATGATTTAATGTCATATTCTTTCGTTCAACTTTGTTTAGCATCAAAATGTGCAATCCTATCACTCTAACATTCAAAATTGTACGTACAACTAACACAAGTCCTCGGTTAAAGAAACTTCTAGTTGTTTCACTATTTCCTTCAAATCGGTAAACAAATAGATGATTTAGTGTCATATTACTTCGTTCAACTTTGTTTAGCATCAAAAGGTACAATCCTATCACTCTCGCATTCAAAACTATACGTACAACTAACACAAGTCCTCGGTTAAAAAAAACTTCTAGTTGTTTCATTATTTCCTTCAAATTGGTAAACAAATAGATGATTTAGTGTCATATTACTTCGTTCCACTTTGTTTGGCATCAAAAGGTGCAATCTTATGTCTCTCGCATTGAAATCATATTACTTCGTTTTACTTTGTTTTGCATCAAAAGGTGCAATCCTATCACTCTCGCATTCAAAAATGTACGTACAACCAACACAAGTCCTCGGTTAAAGAAAACATCCAGTTATTTCATTATTTCCTTCAAATTGGCAACGAAATAGATTATTTAGTGTCATATTACTTCGTTCACCTTTGTTTAGCATCAAAAGCTGTAATCCTATCACTCTCGCATTCAAAACCGTATGTACAACTAACATAAGTCCTCGGTTAAAGAAAACTTCTAGTTGTTTCATTATTTCCTTCAAATTGGTAAACAAATAGATGATTTAGTGTCATATTACTTCGTTCACCTTTGTTTAGCTTCAAAAGGTGCAATCCTATAACCCTCGCATTCAAAATCGTATGTACAACTAACGTAAGTACTCGGTTAAAGAAACTTTTCGTTGTTTCACTATTTCCTTCAAATTGGTAAACAAATAGATGATTTAGTGTCATATTACTTCGTTCCACTTTGTTTAGCATCAAAAGTTGCAATCCTATCACTCTCGTATTCAAAACCGTACGTACAACTAACACAAGTCCTTGGTTAAAGAAAACTTCTAGTTGTTTCATTATTTCCTTGAAATTGGTAAACAAATAGATGATTTAGTGTCATAGTACTTCGTTCACCTCTGTTTAGCATCAAAAGGTGGAATCCTATCACTCTCGCATTCAAAACCGTACGTACAACTAAAACAAGCCCTCGATTAAAGAAAACTTCTACTTGTTTCATTATTCCTTTCAAATTGCTAAACAAATAGATGATTTAATGTCATATTCTTTCGTTCAACTTTGTTTAGCATCAAAATGTGCAATCCTATCACTCTAACATTCAAAATCGTACGTACAACTAACACAAGTACTCGGTTAAAGAAACTTCTAGTTGTTTCACTATTTCCTTCAAATTGGTAAACAAATAGATGATTTAGTGTCATATTACTTCGTTCAACTTTGTTTAGCATCAAAAGGTGCAATCCTATCACTCTCGCATTCAAAACTATACGGACAACTAACACAAGTCCTCGGTTAAAAAAAACTTCTAGTTGTTTCCTTATTTCCTTCAAATTGGTAAACAAATAGATGATTTAGTGTCATATTACTTCGTTCCCCTTTGTTTGGCATCAAAAGGTGGAATCTTATGTCTCTCGCATTGAAATCATATTACTTCGTTTTACTTTATTTTGCATCAAAAGGTGCAATCCTATCACTCTCGCATTCAAAAACGTACGTACAACCAACACAAGTCCTCGGTTAAAGAAAACTTCCAGTTATTTCATTATTTCCTTCAAATTGGCAACGAAATAGATTATTTAGTGTCATATTACTTCGTTCACCTTTGTTTAGCATCAAAAGCTGCAATCCTATCACGCTCGCATTCAAAACCGTATGTACAACTAACATAAGTCCTCGGTTAAAGAAAACTTCTAGTTGTTTCATTATTTCCTTCAAATTGGTAAACAAATAGATGATTTAGTGTCATATTACTTCGTTCACCTTTGTTTAGCTTCAAAAGGTGCAATCTTATAACTCTCGCATTCAAAATCGTATGTACAACTAACGCAAGTCCTCGGTTAAAGAAACTTCTCGTTGTTTCACTATTTCCTTCAAATTGGTAAACAAATAGATGATTTAGTGTCATATTACTTCGTTCCACTTTGTTTAGCATCAAAAGTTGCAATCCTATCACTCTCGCATTCAAAACCGTACGTACAACTAACACAAGTCCTTGGTTAAAGAAAACTTCTAGTTGTTTCATTATTTCCTTGAAATTGGTAAACAAATAGATGATTTAGTGTCATATTACTTCATTCACCTTTGTTTAGCTTCAAAAGGTGCAATCCTATAACCCTCGCATTCAAAATCGTATGTACAACTAACGCAAGTCCTCGGTTAAAGAAACTTCTCGTTGTTTCACTATTTCCTTCAAGTTGGTAAACAAATAGATGATTTAGTGTCATATTACTTCGTTCCACTTTGTTTAGCATCAAAAGTTGCAATCCTATCACTCTCGCATTCAAAACCGTACGTACAACTAACAAAAGTCCTTGGTTAAAGAAAACTTCTAGTTGTTTCATTATTTCCTTGAAATTGGTAAACAAATAGATGATTTAGTGTCATATTACTTCGTTCACCTTTGTTTAGCATCAAAAGGTGGAATCCTATCACTCTCGCATTCAAAACCGTACGTACAACTAACACAAGTCCTCGGTTAAAGAAAACTTCGACTAAATGGAACAAGATCATCAGGAGGAAGTGGTTCCATGGGATCAGGAATAATAGAATTTGCACTGGAAGTAAAATGAAATGGGTGTAAAGTGCTTTTTTGATTTTCCAGTAAAAGATACACCATTTCTTGAAGATGATAAACACTTTGTTTCATTTCTTCCAGTTGAGCCATCATAGTGTTCTGATTTTGTTGCATAAGTTGATTCATGCTTGTTAAAGCTTCTATATGGGAATGCATGGATAGTTGAGATGCAAAAGTGTCTTGACTTGATGTTTTGAAAATAGACAGTGGTTTAGGAGGTAGATGAAGATGAGAAACCAAGTTGTTGTTATTGACAAATTGAGATTGAAAAGTGAGAAGATTGATCCCTAGATATCTGAAGATGTGACATAAAAGAAGACCATAGCCCATGCAATTGTTGTTATAACAGTGTTCAAATGAAGTCATGAGAAAATATGCTAGGTTGTATGGCAGAAATTCATTTAAAATGCAGTTCATGATTTCCAAGTCAGCAGGCATTAAATCATTATTATCTCTAACTGGCATAATATTTTGTCTAACAGCTTTGGCTAAATATTGGGATTGGCTAGTGAAAAATTCTATGCCAAGAGAAACAGGAAAGTCAAATAAGATAGGAGGCACAAGTTGGTCAGTCAGATTAGCCAAATTTTGTTTGAAATTAATGCACGCAGAGACAGAATAATTCAGGGGGTAAACAAATAGATGATTTAGTGTCATATTACTTCGTTCAACTTTGTTTAGCATCAAAAGGTGTAATCCTATCACTCTCGCATTCAAAACCGTACATACAACTAACACAAGTCCTCGGTTAAAGAAAACTTCTACTTGTTTCATTATTTCTTTCAAATTGGTAAACAAATAGATGATTTAATGTCATATTACTTCGTTCAACTTTGTTTAGCATCAAAAGGTGCAATCCTATCACTCTCGCATTCAAAATCGTACGTACAACTAACGAAAGTCCTCGATTAAAGAAACTTCTAGTTGTTTCATTATTTCCTTCAAATTGGTGAATAGATGATTTAGTGTCATATTACTTCGTTCACCTTTATTTAGCATCAAAAGGTGCAATCCTATAACCTTCGCATTCAAAATCGTACGTGCAACTAACGCAAGTCCTCGGTTACAGAAACTTCTAGTTGTTTCATTATTTTCTTCAAATTGGTAAACAAATTGATGATTTAGTGTCATATTACTTCGTTCAACTTTGTTTAGCATTAAAAGGTGCAATCCTATCACTCTCGCATTCAAAATCGTACGTACAACTAACGCAAGTCCTCGGTTAAAGAAACTTCTAGTTGTTTCATTATTTCCTTCAAATTGGTAAACAAATAGATGATTTAGTGTCATATTACTTCGTTCACCTTTGTTTAGCATCAAAAGGTGCAATCCTATCACTCTCGCATTCAATACCGTACATACAACCAACACAAGTCCTCGGTTAAACAAAACTTCTACTTGTTTCATTATTCATTTCAAATTGGTAAACAAATAGATGATTTAAAGTCATATTCTTTCGTTCAACTTTATTTCGCATCAAAATGTGCAATCCTATCACTCTCACATTCAAAATCGTACGCACAACTAACACAAGTCCTTGGTTCAAGAAAACTTCTAGTTGTTTCATTATTTCCTTTAAATTGGTAAACAAATAGATGATTTAGTGTCATATTACTTCGTTCAACTTTGTTTAGCATCAAAATGTGCAATGTTATCACTCTCGCATTCAAATCATATTACTTCGTTTTACTTTGTTTAGCATCAAAAGGTGCAATCCTATCACTCTCGTATTCAAAACCGTACGTACAACCAACACAAGTCCTCGGTTAAATTTTTTTTTCTAGTTGTTTCATTATTTCCTTCACATTGGCAACGAAATAGATGATTTAGTGTCATATTACATCGGTCATCTTTATTTAGCATCAAAAGGTGTAATCTTATCACTCTCGCATTCAAAACCGAACGTGCAACTAACACAAGTCCTCGATTAAAGAAAACTACTAGTTATTTCATTATTTCCTTCAAATTGGTAAAGAAATAAATGATTTAGTGTCATATTACTTCGTTCAACTTTTTTTCGCATCAAAAGGTGCAATCCTATCACTCTCGCATTCAAAACCGTACGTACAACTAACACAAGTCCTCGGTTAAAGAAAACTTCTAGTTGTTTCATTATTTCCTTCAAATTGGTAAACAAATAGATGATTTAGTGTCATATTATTTCGTTCACCTTTGTTTAGCATCAAAAGGTGCAATCCTATCACTCTCACATTCAAAATCATACGTACAACTAACACAAGTCCTCGATTAAAGAAACTTCTAGTTGTTTTATTATTCAATTCAAATTGGTAAACAAATAGATGATTTAGTGTCATATTACTTCGTTCAACTTTGTTTCGCATCAAAAGGTGCAATCCTATCACTCTCGCATTAAAAATCAAACGTACAACTAACACAGGTCCTCGGTTAAAGAAACTTCTAGTTGTCTCATTATTTCCTTCAAATTGGTAAACAAATAGATTATTTAGTGTCATATTACTTCGTTCAACTTTGTTTAGCATCAAAAGATGCAATCCTATCACTCTCACATTCAAAATCGTACGCACAACTAACACAAGTCATCGGTTAAAGAAACTTCTAGTTGTTTCATTATGTCCTTCAAATTGGTAAACAAATAGATGATTTAGTGTCATATTACTTCGTGCAACTTTGTTTCGCGTCAAAAGGTGCAATCCTATCACTCTCGCATTCAAAACCGTAAGTACAACTTACACAAGTCATAGGTTAAAGAAAACTTCTACTTGTTTTATTATTTCCTTCAAATTGGTAACAAATAGATGATTACGTGTCATATTTACTTCGTTCAACTTTGGTTCGCATCGAAAGGTGCAATCCTATAACTCTCGCATTAAAAACCGTACGTACAACTAACACAAGTCCTCGGTTAAAGAAAACCTCTAGTTGTTTCATTATTTCCTTCAAATTGGTAAACAAATAGATGATTTAGTGTGATATTACTTCGTTCACCTTTGTTTAGCATCAAAAGGTGCAATTCTATCACTCTCCCATTCAAAATCGTACGCACAACTAACACAAGTCATTGGTTAAAGAAAACTTCTAGTTGTTTCATTATTTCCTTCCAATTGGTAAACAAATAGATGATTTAGTGTCATATTACTTCGTTCAACTTTGTTTCGCATCAAAAGGTGCAATCCTATCACTCTCGTATTCAAAACCGTATATACAACTAACACAAGTCCTCGGTTAAAGAAAACTTCTACTTGTTTCATTATTTCTTTCAAATTGGTAAACAAATAGATGATTTAATGTCATATTACTTCGTTCAACTTTGTTTAGCATCAAAAGATGCAATCCTATCACTCTCACATTCAAAATTGTACGCACAACTAACACAAGTCCTCGGTTAAAGAAACTTCTAGTTGTTTCATTATGTCCTTCAAATTGTTAAACAAATAGATGATTTAGTGTCATATTACTTTGTTCAACTTTGTTTCGCGTCAAAAGGTGCAATCCTATCACTCTCGCATTCAAAACCGTACGTACAAGTAACACAAGTCCTCGGTTAAAGAAAACTTCTACTTGTTTCATTATTTCCTTCAAATTGGTAAACAAATAGATGATTTAGTGTCATATTACTTCGTTCACCTTTATTTAGCATCAAAAGGTGCAATCCTATAACCTTCGCATTCAAAATCGTACGTGCAACTAACGCAAGTCCTCGGTTACAGAAACTTCTAGTTGTTTCATTATTTTTTTCAAATTGGTAAACAAATTGATGATTTAGTGTCATATTACTTCGTTCAACTTTGTTTAGCATTAAAAGGTGCAATCCTATCACTCTCGCATTCAAAATCGTACGTACAACTAACGCAAGTCCTCGGTTAAAGAAACTTCTAGTTGTTTCATTATTTCCTTCAAATTGGTAAACAAATAGATGATTTAGTGTCATATTACTTCGTTCAACTTTTTTTCGCAACAAAAGGCGCAATCCTATCACTCTCGCATTCAAAACCGTTCATACAACTAACACAAGTCCTCGGTTAAAAAAACATCTACTTGTTTCATTATTTCTTTCAAATTGGTAAACAAATAGATGATTTAATGTCATATTACTTCGTTCAACTTTGTTTAGCATCAAAAGATGCCATCCTATCACTCTCACATTCAAAATCGTACGTACAACTAACATAAGTCCTCGGTTAAAGAAACTTCTAGTTGTTTCATTATGTCTTCCAAATTGGTAAACAAATAGATGATTTAGTGTCATATTAATTCGTTCAACTTTGTTTCGCATCTAAAGGTGCAATCCTATCACTCTCGCATTTAAAACCATAAGTACAACTAACACAAGTCATAGGTTAAAGAAAACTTCTACTTGTTTTATTATTTCCTTCAAATTGGTAACAAATAGATGATTACGTGTCATATTTACTTCGTTCAACTTTGTTTCGCATCAAAAGGTGCAATCCTATAACTCTCGCATTAAAAACCGTACGTACAACTAACACAAGTCCTCGGTTAAAGAAAACTTCTAGTTGTTTCATTATTTCCTTCAAATTGGTAAACAAATAGATGATTTAGTGTCATATTACTTCGTTCACCTTTGTTTAGCATCAAAAGGTGTAATTCTATCACTCTCCCATTCAAAATCGTACGCACAACTAACACAAGTCATTGGTTAAAGAAGACTTCTAGTTGTTTCATTATTTCCTTCCAATTGGTAAACAAATAGATGATTTAGTGTCATATTACTTCGTTCAACTTTGTTTCGCATCAAAAGGTGCAATCCTATCACTCTCGTATTCAAAACCGTATATACAACTAACACAAGTCCTCGGTTAAAGAAAACTTCTACTTGTTTCATTATTTCTTTCAAATTGGTAAACAAATAGATGATTTAATGTCATATTACTTCGTTCAACTTTGTTTAGCATCAAAAGATGCAATCCTATCACTCTCACATTCAAAATCGTACGCACAACTAACACAAGTCCTCGGTTAAAGAAACTTCTAGTTGTTTCATTATGTCCTTCAAATTGGTAAACAAATAGATGATTTAGTGTCATATTACTTCGTTCAACTTTGTTTCGCGTCAAAAGGTGCAATCCTATCACTCTCGCATTCAAAACCGTACGTACAAGTAACACAAGTCCTCGGTTAAAGAAAACTTCTACTTGTTTCACTATTTCCTTCAAATTGGTAAACAAATAGATGATTTAGTGTCATATTACTTCGTTCAACTTTGTTTCGCATCAAAAGGTGCAATCCTATCACTCTCGCATTCAAAGCCGTACGTACAACTAACACAAGTCCTCGGTTAAAGAAAACTTCTAGTTATTTCATTATTTCCTTCAAATTGGTAAACAAATAGATGATTTAGTGTCATATTACTTCGTTCACCTTTGTTTAGCATCAAAAGGTGCAATCCTATTACTCTCCCATTCAAAATCGTATGCACAACTAACACAAGTCCTCGGTTAAAGAAACTTCTAGTTGTTTCATTATTTCCTTCAAATTGGTAAACAAATAGATGATTTAGTGTAATATTACTTCGTTCAACTTTTTTTCGCAACAAAAGGCGCAATCCTATCACTCTCGCATTCAAAACGGTTCATACAACTAACACAAGTCCTCGGTTAAAAAAACATCTACTTGTTTCATTATTTCTTTCAAATTGGTAAACAAATAGATGATTTAATGTCATATTACTTCGTTCAACTTTGTTTAGCATCAAAAGATGCCATCCTATCACTCTCACATTCAAAATCGTACGCACAACTAACATAAGTCCTCGGTTAAAGAAACTTCTAGTTGTTTCATTATTTCCTTCAAATTGGTAAACAAATAGATGATTTAGTGTCATATTACTTCGTTCAACTTTGTTTCGCAACAAAAGGCGCAATCCTATCACTCTCGCATTCAAAACCGTTCATACAACTAACACAAGTCCTCGGTTAAAAAAACTTCTTCTTGTTTCATTATTTTTTACAAATTGGTAAACAAATAGATGATTTAATGTTATATTACTTCGTTCAACTTTGTTTAGCATCAAAAGATGCAATCCTATCACTCTCACATTCAAAATCGTACGCACAACTAACATAAGTCCTCGGTTAAAGAAACTTCTAGTTGTTTCATTATGTCCTCCAAATTGGTAAACAAATAGATGATTTAGTGTCATATTACTTCGTTCAACTTTGTTTTAGCATCTAAAGGTGCAATCCAATCACTCTCGCATTCAAAACCGTAAGTACAACTAACACAAGTCATAGGTTAAAGAAAACTTCTACTTGTTTTATTATTTCCTTCAAATTGGTAACAAATAGATGATTACGTGTCATATTTACTTCGTTCAACTTTGTTTCGCATCAAAAGGTGCAATCCTATAACTCTCGCATTAAAAACCATACGTACAACTAACACAGGTCCTCGGTTAAAGAAAACTTCTAGTTGTTTCATTATTTCCTTCAAATTGGTAAACAAATAGATGATTTAGTGTCATATTACTTCGTTCACCTTTGTTTAGCATCAAAAGGTGTAATTCTATCACTCTCCCATTCAAAATCGTACGCACAACTAACACAAGTCATTGGTTAAAGAAGACTTCTAGTTGTTTCATTATTTCCTTCCAATTGGTAAACAAATAGATGATTTAGTGTCATATTACTTCGTTCAACTTTGTTTCGCATCAAAAGGTGCAATCCTATCACTCTCGTATTCAAAACCGTATATACAACTAACACAAGTCCTCGGTTAAAGAAAACTTCTACTTGTTTCATTATTTCTTTCAAATTCGTAAACAAATAGATGATTTAATGTCATATTACTTCGTTCAACTTTGTTTAGCATCAAAAGATGCAATCCTATCACTCTCACATTCAAAATTGTACGCACAACTAACACAAGTCCTCGGTTAAAGAAACTTCTAGTTGTTTCATTATGTCCTTCAAATTGGTAAACAAATAGATGATTTAGTGTCATATTACTTCGTTCAACTTTGTTTCGCGTCAAAAGGTGCAATCATATCACTCTCGCATTCAAAACCGTACGTACAAGTAACACAAGTCCTCGGTTAAAGAAAACTTCTACTTGTTTCACTATTTCCTTCAAATTGGTAAACAAATAGATGATTTAGTGTCATATTACTTCGTTCAACTTTGTTTCGCATCAAAAGGTGCAATCCTATCACTCTCGCATTCAAAACCGTACGTACAACTAACACAAGTCCTCGGTTAAAGAAAACTTCTAGTTATTTCATTATTTCCTTCAAATTGGTAAACAAATAGATGATTTAGTGTCATATTACTTCGTTCACCTTTGTTTAGCATCAAAAGGTGCAATCCTATGACTCTCCCATTCAAAATCGTATGCACAACTAACACAAGTCCTCGGTTAAAGAAACTTCTAGTTGTTTCATTATTTCCTTCAAATTGGTAAACAAATATATGATTTAGTGTAATATTACTTCGTTCAACTTTTTTTCGCAACAAAAGGCGCAATCCTATCACTCTCGCATTCAAAACGGTTCATACAACTAACACAAGTCCTCGGTTAAAAAAACATCTACTTGTTTCATTATTTCTTTCAAATTGGTAAACAAATAGATGATTTAATGTCATATTACTTCGTTCAACTTTGTTTAGCATCAAAAGATGCCATCCTATCACTCTCACATTCAAAATCGTACGCACAACTAACATAAGTCCTCGGTTAAAGAAACTTCTAGTTGTTTCATTATTTCCTTCAAATTGGTAAACAAATAGATGATTTAGTGTCATATTACTTCGTTCAACTTTGTTTCGCAACAAAAGGCGCAATCCTATCACTCTCGCATTCAAAACCGTAAGTACAACTAACACAAGTCATAGGTTAAAGAAAACTTCTACTTGTTTTATTATTTCCTTCAAATTGGTAACAAATAGATGATTACGTGTCATATTTACTTCGTTCAACTTTGTTTCGCATCAAAAGGTGCAATCCTATAACTCTCGCATTAAAAACCGTACGTACAACTAACACAAGTCCTCGGTTAAAGAAAACTTCTAGTTGTTTCATTATTTCCTTCAAATTGGTAAACAAATAGATGATTTAGTGTCATATTACTTCGTTCACCTTTGTTTAGCATCAAAAGGTGCAATTCTATCACTCTCCCATTCAAAATCGTACGCACAACTAACACAAGTCATTGGTTAAAGAAGACTTCTAGTTGTTTCATTATTTCCTTCCAATTGGTAAACAAATAGATGATTTAGTGTCATATTACTTCGTTCAACTTTGTTTCGCATGAAAAGGTGCAATCCTATCACTCTCGTATTCAAAACCGTATATACAACTAACACAAGTCCTCGGTTAAAGAAAACTTCTACTTGTTTCATTATTTCTTTCAAATTGGTAAACAAATAGATGATTTAATGTCCTATTACTTCGTTCAACTTTGTTTAGCATCAAAAGATGCAATCCTATCACTCTCACATTCAAAATTGTACGCACAACTAACACAAGTCCTCGATTAAAGAAACTTCTAGTTGTTTCATTATGTCCTTCAAATTGGTAAACAAATAGATGATTTAGTGTCATATTACTTCGTTCAACTTTGTTTCGCATCAAAAGGTGCAATCCTATCACTCTCGCATTCAAAACCGTTCGTACAAGTAACACAAGTCCTCGGTTAAAGAAAACTTCTACTTGTTTCATTATTTCCTTCAAATTGGTAAACAAATAGATGATTTAGTGTCATATTACTTCGTTCAACTTTGTTTCGCATCAAAAGGTGCAATCCTATCACTCTCGCATTCAAAACCGTACGTACAACTAACACAAGTCCTCGGTTAAAGAAAACTTCTAGTTATTTCATTATTTCCTTCAAATTGGTAAACAAATAGATGATTTAGTGTCATATTACTTCGTTCACCTTTGTTTAGCATCAAAAGGTGCAATCCTATGACTCTCCCATTCAAAATCGTATGCACAACTAACCCAAGTCCTCGGTTAAAGAAACTTCTAGTTGTTTCATTATTTCCTTCAAATTGGTAAACAAATAGATGATTTAGTGTAATATTACTTCGTTCAACTTTTTTTCGCAACAAAAGGCGCAATCCTATCACTCTCGCATTCAAAACGGTTCATACAACTAACACAAGTCCTCGGTTAAAAAAACATCTACTTGTTTCATTATTTCTTTCAAATTGGTAAACAAATAGATGATTTAATGTCATATTACTTCGTTCAACTTTGTTTAGCATCAAAAGATGCCATCCTATCACTCTCACATTCAAAATCGTACGCACAACTAACATAAGTCCTCGGTTAAAGAAACTTCTAGTTGTTTCATTATTTCATTCAAATTGGTAAACAAATAGATGATTTAGTGTCATATTACTTCGTTCAACTTTGTTTCGCAACAAAAGGCGCAATCCTATCACTCTCGCATTCAAAACCGTTCATACAACTAACACAAGTCCTCGGTTAAAAAAACTTCTTCTTGTTTCATTATTTTTTACAAATTGGTAAACAAATAGATGATTTAATGTTATATTACTTCGTTCAACTTTGTTTAGCATCAAAAGATGCAATCCTATCACTCTCACATTCAAAATCGTACGCACAACTAACACAAGTCCTCGGTTAAAGAAACTTCTAGTTGTTTCATTATGTCCTCCAAATTGGTAAACAAATAGATGATTTAGTGTCATATTACTTCGTTCAACTTTGTTTCGCATCTAAAGGTGCAATCCAATCACTCTCGCATTCAAAACCGTAAGTACAACTAACACAAGTCATAGGTTAAAGAAAACTTCTACTTGTTTTATTATTTCCTTCAAATTGGTAACAAATAGATGATTACGTGTCATATTTACTTCGTTCAACTTTGTTTCGCATCAAAAGGTGCAATCCTATAACTCTCGCATTAAAAACCGTACGTACAACTAACACAAGTCCTCGGTTAAAGAAAACTTCTAGTTGTTTCATTATTTCCTTCAAATTGGTAAACAAATAGATGATTTAGTGTCATATTACTTCGTTCACCTTTGTTTAGCATCAAAAGGTGCAATTCTATCACTCTCCCATTCAAAATCGTACGCACAACTAACACAAGTCATTGGTTAAAGAAGACTTCTAGTTGTTTCATTATTTCCTTCCAATTGGTAAACAAATAGATGATTTAGTGTCATATTACTTCGTTCAACTTTGTTTCGCATCAAAAGGTGCAATCCTATCACTCTCGTATTCAAAACCGTATATACAACTAACACAAGTCCTCGGTTAAAGAAAACTTCTACTTGTTTCATTATTTCTTTCAAATTGGTAAACAAATAGATGATTTAATGTCATATTACTTCGTTCAACTTTGTTTAGCATCAAAAGATGCAATCCTATCACTCTCACATTCAAAATTGTACGCACAACTAACACAAGTCCTCGATTAAAGAAACTTCTAGTTGTTTCATTATGTCCTTCAAATTGGTAAACAAATAGATGATTTAGTGTCATATTACTTCGTTCAACTTTGTTTCGCATCAAAAGGTGCAATCCTATCACTCTCGCATTCAAAACCGTACGTACAAGTAACACAAGTCCTCGGTTAAAGAAAACTTCTACTTGTTTCATTATTTCCTTCAAATTGGTAAACAAATAGATGATTTAGTGTCATATTACTTCGTTCGACTTTTTTTAGAATAAAAAGGTGCAATCCTATCACTCTCGCATTCAAAACCGTACGTACAACTAACACAAGTCCTCGGTTAAAGAAAACTTCTAGTTATTTCATTATTTCCTTCAAATTGGTAAACAAATAGATGATTTAGTGTCATATTACTTCGTTCACCTTTGTTTAGCATCAAAAGGTGCAATCCTATGACTCTCCCATTCAAAATCGTATGCACAACTAACACAAGTCCTCGGTTAAAGAAACTTCTAGTTGTTTCATTATTTCCTTCAAATTGGTAAACAAATAGATGATTTAGTGTAATATTACTTCGTTCAACTTTTTTTCGCAACAAAAGGCGCAATCCTATCACTCTCGCATTCAAAACGGTTCATACAACTAACACAAGTCCTCGGTTAAAAAAACATCTACTTGTTTCATTATTTCTTTCAAATTGGTAAACAAATAGATGATTTAATGTCATATTACTTCGTTCAACTTTGTTTAGCATCAAAAGATGCCATCCTATCACTCTCACATTCAAAATCGTACGCACAACTAACATAAGTCCTCGGTTAAAGAAACTTCTAGTTGTTTCATTATTTCCTTCAAATTGGTAAACAAATAGATGATTTAGTGTCATATTACTTCGTTCAACTTTGTTTCGCAACAAAAGGCGCAATCCTATCACTCTCGCATTCAAAACCGTTCATACAACTAACACAAGTCCTCGGTTAAAAAAACTTCTTCTTGTTTCATTATTTTTTACAAATTGGTAAACAAATAGATGATTTAATGTTATATTACTTCGTTCAACTTTGTTTAGCATCAAAAGATGCAATCCTATCACTCTCACATTCAAAATCGTACGCACAACTAACATAAGTCCTCGGTTAAAGAAACTTCTAGTTGTTTCATTATGTCCTCCAAATTGGTAAACAAATAGATGATTTAGTGTCATATTACTTCGTTCAACTTTGTTTCGCATCTAAAGGTGCAATCCAATCACTCTCGCATTCAAAACCGTAAGTACAACTAACACAAGTCATAGGTTAAAGAAAACTTCTACTTGTTTTATTATTTCCTTCAAATTGGTAACAAATAGATGATTACGTGTCATATTTACTTCGTTCAACTTTGTTTCGCATCAACAGGTGCAATCCTATAACTCTCACATTCAAAATCGTACGCACAACTAACATAAGTCCTCGGTTAAAGAAACTTCTAGTTGTTTCATTATTTCCTTCAAATTGGTAAACAAATAGATGATTTAGTGTCATATTACTTCGTTCAACTTTGTTTAGCATCAAAAGGTGTAATCCTATCACTCTCGCATTCAAAACCGTACATACAACTAACACAAGTCCTCGGTTAAAGAAAACTTCTACTTGTTTCATTATTTCTTTCAAATTGGTAAACAAATAGATGATTTAATGTCATATTACTTCGTTCAACTTTGTTTAGCATCAAAAGGTGCAATCCTATCACTCTCGCATTCAAAATCGTACGTACAACTAACGAAAGTCCTCGATTAAAGAAACTTCTAGTTGTTTCATTATTTCCTTCAAATTGGTGAATAGATGATTTAGTGTCATATTACTTCGTTCACCTTTATTTAGCATCAAAAGGTGCAATCCTATAACCTTCGCATTCAAAAGGTGTAATCTTATCACTCTCGCATTCAAAACCGAACGTGCAACTAACACAAGTCCTCGGTTAAAGAAAACTTCTAGTTGTTTCATTATTTCCTTCAAATTGGTAAACAAATAGATGATTTAGTGTCATATTATTTCGTTCACATTTGTTTAGCATCAGAAGGTGCAATCCTATCACTCTCACATTCAAAATCATACGTACAACTAACACAGGTCCTCGATTAAAGAAACTTCTAGTTGTTTTATTATTCAATTCAAATTGGTAAACAAATAGATGATTTAGTGTCATATTACTTCGTTCAACTTTGTTTCGCATCAAAAGGTGCAATCCTATAACTCTCGCATTAAAAACCGTACGTACAACTAACACAAGTCCTCGGTTAAAGAAAATCTCTAGTTGTTTCATTATTTCCTTCAAATTGGTAAACAAATAGATGATTTAGTGTCATATTACTTCGTTCACCTTTGTTTAGCATCAAAAGGTGCAATTCTATCACTCTCCCATTCAAAATCGTACGCACAACTAACACAAGTCATTGGTTAAAGAAAACTTCTAGTTGTTTCATTATTTCCTTCCAATTGGTAAACAAATAGATGATTTAGTGTCATATTACTTCGTTCAACTTTGTTTCGCATCAAAAGGTGCAATCCTATCACTCTCGTATTCAAAACCATATATACAACTAACACAAGTCCTCGGTTAAAGAAAACTTCTACTTCTTTCATTATTTCCTTCAAATTGGTAAACAAATAGATGATTTAGTGTCATATTACTTCGTTCAACTTTGTTTCGCATCAAAAGGTGCAATCCTATCACTCTCGCATTCAAAACCGTACGTACAACTAACACAAGTCCTCGGTTAAAAAAACATCTACTTTTTTCATTATTTCTTTCAAATTGGTAAACAAATAGATGATTTAATGTCATATTACTTCGTTCAACTTTGTTTAGCATCGAAAGATGCCATCCTATCACTCTCACATTCAAAATCATACGCACAACTAACATAAGTCCTCGGTTAAATAAACTTCTAGTTGTTTCATTATTTCCTTCAAATTGGTAAACAAATAGATGATTTAGTGTCATATTACTTCGTTCAACTTTGTTTCGCAACAAAAGGCGCAATCCTATCACTCTCGCATTCAAAACCGTTCATACAACTAACACAAGTTCTCGGTTAAAAAAACTTCTTCTTGTTTCATTATTTTTTACAAATTGGTAAACAAATAGATGATTTAATGTTATATTACTTAGTTCAACTTTGTTTAGCATCAAAAGATGCAATCCTATCACTCTCACATTCAAAATCGTACGCACAACTAACATAAGTCCTCGGTTAAAGAAACTTCTAGTTGTTTCATTATGTCCTCCAAATTGGTAAACAAATAGATGATTTAGTGTCATATTACTTCGTTCAACTTTGTTTCGCATCTAAAGGTGCAATCCAATCACTCTCGCATTCAAAACCGTAAGTACAACTAACACAAGTCATAGGTTAAAGAAAACTTCTACTTGTTTTATTATTTCCTTCAAATTGGTAACAAATAGATGATTACGTGTCATATTTACTTCGTTCAACTTTGTTTCGCATCAAAAGGTGCAATCCTATAACTCTCGCATTAAAAACCGTACGTACAACAAACACAAGTCCTCGGTTAAAGAAAACTTCTAGTTGTTTCATTATTTCCTTCAAATTGGTAAACAAATAGATGATTTAGTGTGATATTACTTCGTTCACCTTTGTTTAGCATCAAAAGGTGTAATTCTATCACTCTCTCATTCAAAATCGTACGCACAACTAACACAAGTCATTGGTTAAAGAAGACTTCTAGTTGTTTCATTATTTCCTTCCAATTGGTAAACAAATAGATGATTTAGTGTCATATTATTTCGTTCAACTTTGTTTCGCATCAAAAGGTGCAATCCTATCATTCTCGTATTCAAAACCGTATATACAACTAACACAAGTCCTCGGTTAAAGAAAACTTCTACTTGTTTCATTATTTCTTTCAAATTGGTAAACAAATAGATGATTTAATGTCATATTACTTCGTTCAACTTTGTTTAGCATCAAAAGATGCAATCCTATGACTCTCCCATTCAAAATCGTATGCACAACTAACACAAGTCCTCGGTTAAAGAAACTTCTAGTTGTTTCATTATTTCCTTCAAATTGGTAAACAAATAGATGATTTAGTGTCATATTACTTCGTTCAACTTTTTTTCGCAACAAAAGGCGCAATCCTATCACTCTCGCATTCAAAACCGTTCATACAACTAACACAAGTCATCGGTTAAAAAAACATCTACTTGTTTCATTATTTCTTTCAAATTGGTAAACAAATAGATGATTTAATGTCATATTACTTCGTTCAACTTTGTTTTGCATCAAAAGATGCCATCCTATCACTCTCACATTCAAAATCGTACGCACAACTAACATAAGTCCTCGGTTAAAGAAACTTCTAGTTGTTTCATTATTTCCTTCAAATTGGTAAACAAATAGATGATTTAGTGTCATATTACTTCGTTCAACTTTGTTTCGCAACAAAAGGCGCAATCCTATCACTCTTGCATTCAAAACCGTTCATACAACTAACACAAGTCCTCGGTTAAAAAAACTTCTTCTTGTTTCATTATTTTTTTCAAATTGGTAAACAAATAGATAATTTAATGTTATATTACTTCGTTCAACTTTGTTTAGCATCAAAAGATGCAATCCTATCACTCTCACATTCAAAATCGTACGCACAACTAACATAAGTCCTCGGTTAAAGAAACTTCTAGTTGTTTCATTATGTCCTCCAAATTGGTAAACAAATAGATGATTTAGTGTCATATTACTTCGTTCAACTTTGTTTCGCATCTAAAGGTGCAATCCTATCACTCTCGCATTCAAAACCGTAAGTACAACTAACACAAGTCATAGGTTAAAGAAAACTTCTACTTGTTTTATTATTTCCTTCAAATTGGTAACAAATAGATGATTACGTGTCATATTTACTTCGTTCAACTTTGTTTCGCATCAAAAGGTGCAATCCTATAACTCTCGCATTAAAAACCGTACGTACAACTAACACAAGTCCTCGGTTAAAGAAAACTTCTAGTTGTTTCATTATTTCCTTCAAATTGGTAAACAAATAGATGATTTAGTGTCATATTACTTCGTTCACCTTTGTTTAGCATCAAAAGGTGCAATTCTATCACTCTCCCATTCAAAATCGTACGCACAACTAACACAAGTCATTGGTTAAAGAAGACTTCTAGTTGTTTCATTATTTCCTTCCAATTGGTAAACAAATAGATGATTTAGTGTCATATTACTTCGTTCAACTTTGTTTCGCATCAAAAGGTGCAATCCTATCACTCTCGTATTCAAAACCGTATATACAACTAACACAAGTCCTCGGTTAAAGAAAACTTCTACTTGTTTCATTATTTCTTTCAAATTGGTAAACAAATAGATGATTTAATGTCATATTACTTCGTTCAACTTTGTTTAGCATCAAAAGATGCAATCCTATCACTGTCACATTCAAAATCGTACGCACAACTAACACAAGTCCTCGGTTAAAGAAACTTCTAGTTGTTTCATTATGTCCTTCAAATTGGTAAACAAATAGATTTAGTATCATATTACTTCGTTCAACTTTGTTTCGCGTCAAAAGGTGAAATTCTATCACTCTCGCATTCAAAACCGTACGTACAACTAACACAAGTCCTCGGTTAAAGAAAACTTCTACTTGTTTCATTATTTCCTTCAAATTGGTAAACAAATATACGATTTAGTGTCATATTACTTCGTTCAACTTTGTTTCGCATCAAAAGGTGCAATCCTATCACTCTCGCATTCGAAACCGTACGTACAACTAACACAAGTCCTCGGTTAAAGAAAACTTCTAATTGTTTCATTATTTCCTTCAAATTGGTAAACAAATAGATGATTTAGTGTCATATTACTTCGTTCAACTTTGTTTCGCATCTAAAGGTGCAATCATATCACTCTCGCATTCAAAACCGTGCGTACAACTAACACAAGTCCACGGTTAAAGAAAAATTCTAGTTGTTTCATTATCCTTCATTTTGGTAAACAAATAGACGATTTAATGTCATATTACTTCGTTCACCTTTGTTTAGCATCAATCCTATCACTCTCGCATTCAAAACCGTTCATACAACTAACACAAGTCCTCGGTTAAAAAAACTTCTTCTTGTTTCATTATTTTTTACAAATTGGTAAACAAATAGATGATTTAATGTTATATTACTTAGTTCAACTTTGTTTAGCATCAAAAGATGCAATCCTATCACTCTCACATTCAAAATCGTACGCACAACTAACACAAGTCCTCGGTTAAAGAAACTTCTAGTTGTTTCATTATTTCCTTCAAATTGGTAAACAAATATATGATTTAGTGTCATATTACTTCGTTCAACTTTGTTTCGCATCAAAAGGTGCAATCCTATCACTCTCGCATTCAAAACCGTACATACAACTAACACAAGTCCTCGGTTAAAGAAAACTTCTAGTTGTTTCATTATTTCCTTCAAATTGGTAAACAAATAGATGATTTAGTGTCATATTACTTCGTTCACCTTTGTTTAGCATCAAAAGGTGCAATTCTATCACTCTCCCATTCAAAATCGTACGCACAACTAACACAAGTCATTGGTTAAAGAAGACTTCTAGTTGTTTCATTATTTCCTTCCAATTGGTAAACAAATAGATGATTTAGTGTCATATTACTTCGTTCAACTTTGTTTCGCATCAAAAGGTGCAATCCTATCACTCTCGTATTCAAAACCGTATATACAACTAACACAAGTCCTCGGTTAAAGAAAACTTCTACTTGTTTCATTATTTCTTTCAAATTGGTAAACAAATAGATGATTTAATGTCATATTACTTCGTTCAACTTTGTTTAGCATCAAAAGATGCAATCCTATCACTGTCACATTCAAAATCGTACGCACAACTAACACAAGTCCTCGGTTAAAGAAACTTCTAGTTGTTTCATTATGTCCTTCAAATTGGTAAACAAATAGATTTAGTATCATATTACTTCGTTCAACTTTGTTTCGCGTCAAAAGGTGAAATTCTATCACTCTCGCATTCAAAACCGTACGTACAACTAACACAAGTCCTCGGTTAAAGAAAACTTCTACTTGTTTCATTATTTCCTTCAAATTGGTAAACAAATATACGATTTAGTGTCATATTACTTCGTTCAACTTTGTTTCGCATCAAAAGGTGCAATCCTATCACTCTCGCATTCGAAACCGTACGTACAACTAACACAAGTCCTCGGTTAAAGAAAACTTCTAGTTGTTTCATTATTTCCTTCAAATTGGTAAACAAATAGATGATTTAGTGTCATATTACTTCGTTCAACTTTGTTTCGCATCTAAAGGTGCAATCATATCACTCTCGCATTCAAAACCGTGCGTACAACTAACACAAGTCCACGGTTAAAGAAAAATTCTAGTTGTTTCATTATCCTTCATTTTGGTAAACAAATAGACGATTTAATGTCATATTACTTCGTTCACCTTTGTTTAGCATCAATCCTATCACTCTCGCATTCAAAACCGTTCATACAACTAACACAAGTCCTCGGTTAAAAAAACTTCTTCTTGTTTCATTATTTTTTACAAATTGGTAAACAAATAGATGATTTAATGTTATATTACTTAGTTCAACTTTGTTTAGCATCAAAAGATGCAATCCTATCACTCTCACATTCAAAATCGTACGCACAACTAACACAAGTCCTCGGTTAAAGAAACTTCTAGTTGTTTCATTATTTCCTTCAAATTGGTAAACAAATATATGATTTAGTGTCATATTACTTCGTTCAACTTTGTTTCGCATCAAAAAGGTGCAATCTTATCACTCTCGCATTCAAATCATATTACTTCGTTTTACTTTGTTTAGCATCAAAAGCTGCAATCCAATCACTCTCGCATTCAAAACCGTACGTACAACCAACACAAGTCCTCGGTAAGAGAAAACTTCTAATTGTTTCATTATTTCCTTCAAATTGGAAACGAAATTGATGATTTAGTGTCATCTTACTTCGTTCAACTTTGTTTCGCAACAAAAGGTGCAATCCTATCACTCTCGCATTCAAAATCATTCATACAACTAACACAAGTCCTCGGTTAAAGAAAACTTCTAGTTGTTTCATTATTTCTTTCAAATTGGTAAACAAATAGATAATTTAATGTCATATTACTTAGTTCATCTTTGTTTAGCATCAAAAGGTGTAATCCTATCGCTCTCACATTCAAAACCGTACGTACAACTAACACGAGTCCTCGATTAAAGAAAACTTCTAGTTATTTCATTATTTCCTTCAAATTGGTACACAAATAGATGATTTAGTGTCATATTACTTCGTTCAACTTTGTTTAGCATCTAAAGGTGCAATCCTATCACTCTCGCATTCAAAATCGTACATACAACTAACACAAGTCCTCGGTTAAAGAAAACTTCTACTTGTTTCATTATTTCTTTCAAATTGGTAAACAAATAGATGATTTAGTGTCATATTACTTCGTTCAACTTTGTTTAGAATCAAAAGGTACAATCCTATCACTCTCGCATTGAAAACTATACGTACAACTAACACAAGTCCTCGGTAAAAGAAAACTTCTAGTTGTTTCATTATTTCCTTCAAATTGGTAAACAAATAGATTATTTAGTGTCATATTACTTCGTTCACCTTTGTTTAGCATCAAAAGTTGCAATCATATCACTCTACATTCAAAATCGTACGCACAACTAACACAAGTCCTCGGTTAAATAAAATTCTAGTTGTTTCATTATGTCCTCCAAATTGGTAAACAAATAGATGATTTAGTGTCATATTACTTCGTTTAACTTTGTTTCGCGTCAAAAGGTGCAATCTTATCACTCGCGCATTCAAAACCGTACGTACAACGAACACAAGTCCTCGGTTAAAGAAAATTCCTACTTGTTTCATTATTTCCTTCAAATTGATAAACAAATAGATGATTTAGTGTCATATTACTTCGTTCAACTTTGTTTCGCATCAAAAGGTGCAATCCTAGCACTCTCGCATTCAAAACCGTATGTACAACTAACACAAGTCCTCGGTTAAAGAAAACTTCTAGTTATTTCATTATTTCCTTCAAATTGGTAAACAAATAAATGATTTAGTGTCATATTACTTCGTTCACCTTTGTTTCGCAACAAAAGGTGCAATCCTATCACTCTCGCATTCAAAACCGTTCATACAACTAACACAAGTCCTCGGTTAAAGAAAACTTCTACTTGTTTCATTATTTCTTTCAAATTGGTAAACAAATGGATGATTTAATGTCATATTACATCGTTCAACTTTGTTTAGCATCCAAAGATGCAATCCTATCACTCTCACATTCAAAATCGTACGCACAACTAACACAAGTCCTCGGTTAAAGAAACTTCTAGTTGTTTCATTATGTCCTTCAAATTGGTAAACAAATAGATTTAGTATCATATTACTTCGTTCAACTTTGTTTCGCGTCAAAAGGTGAAATTCTATCACTCTCGCATTCAAAACCGTACGTACAACTAACACAAGTCCTCGGTTAAAGAAAACTTCTACTTGTTTCATTATTTCCTTCAAATTGGTAAACAAATAGATGATTTAGTGTCATATTACTTCGTTCAACTTTGTTTCGCATCAAAAGGTGCAATCCTATCACTCTCGCATTCGAAACCGTACGTACAACTAACACAAGTCCTCGGTTAAAGAAAACTTCTAGTTATTTCATTATTTCCTTCAAATTGGTTAACAAATAGATGATTTAGTGTCATATTACTTCGTTCAACTTTGTTTCGCATCTAAAGGTGTAATCCTATCACTCTCGCATTCAAAACCGTGCGTACAACTAACACAAGTCCACGGTTAAAGAAAAATTCTATTTGTTTCATTATCCTTCATTTTGGTAAACAAATAGACGATTTAATGTCATATTACTTCGTTCACCTTTGTTTAGCATCAAAAGGTGCAATCCTATCACTCTCACATTCAAAATCGTACGCACAACTAACACAAGTCCTCGGTTAAAGAAACTTCTAGTTGTTTCATTATTTCCTTCAAATTGGTAAACAAATATATGATTTAGTGTCATATTACTTCGTTCAACTTTGTTTCGCATCAAAAAGGTGCAATCTTATCACTCTCGCATTCAAATCATATTACTTCGTTTTACTTTATTTAGCATCAAAAGGTGCAATCCAATCACTCTCGCATTCAAAACCGTACGTACAACCAACACAAGTCCTCGGTAAGAGAAAACTTCTAATTGTTTCATTATTTCCTTCAAATTGGAAACAAAATTGATGATTTAGTGTCATCTTACTTCGTTCAACTTTGTTTCGCAACAAAAGGTGCAATCCTATCACTCTCGCATTCAAAATCATTCATACAACTAACACAAGTCCTCGGTTAAAGAAAACTTCTAGTTGTTTCATTATTTCTTTCAAATTGGTAAACAAATAGATAATTTAATGTCATATTACTTAGTTCATCTTTGTTTAGCATCAAAAGGTGTAATCCTATCGCTCTCACATTCAAAACCGTACGTACAACTAACACGAGTCCTCGATTAAAGAAAACTTCTAGTTATTTCATTATTTCCTTCAAATTGGTACACAAATAGATGATTTAGTGTCATATTACTTCGTTCAACTTTGTTTAGCATCTAAAGGTGCAATCCTATCACTCTCGCATTCAAAATCGTACATACAACTAACACAAGTCCTCGGTTAAAGAAAACTTCTACTTGTTTCATTATTTCTTTCAAATTGGTAAACAAATAGATGATTTAGTGTCATATTACTTCGTTCAACTTTGTTTAGAATCAAAAGGTACAATCCTATCACTCTCGCATTGAAAACTATACGTACAACTAACACAAGTCCTCGGTAAAAGAAAACTTCTAGTTGTTTCATTATTTCCTTCAAATTGGTAAACAAATAAATTATTTAGTGTCATATTACTTCGTTCACCTTTGTTTAGCATCAAAAGTTGCAATCCTATCACTCTACATTCAAAATCGTACGCACAACTAACACAAGTCCTCGGTTAAATAAAATTCTAGTTGTTTCATTATGTCCTCCAAATTGGTAAACAAATAGATGATTTAGTGTCATATTACTTCGTTTAACTTTGTTTCGCGTCAAAAGGTGCAATCTTATCACTCGCGCATTCAAAACCGTACGTACAACGAACACAAGTCCTCGGTTAAAGAAAATTTCTACTTGTTTCATTATTTCCTTCAAATTGATAAACAAATAGATGATTTAGTGTCATATTACTTCGTTCAACTTTGTTTCGCATCAAAAGGTGCAATCCTAGCACTCTCGCATTCAAAACCGTATGTACAACTAACACAAGTCCTCGGTTAAAGAAAACTTCTAGTTATTTCATTATTTCCTTCAAATTGGTAAACAAATAGATGATTTAGTGTCATATTACTTCGTTCACCTTTGTTTAGCATCAAAAGGTGCAATCCTATGACTCTCCCATTCAAAATCGTACGCACAACTAACACAAGTCCTCGGTTAAAGAAACTTCTAGTTGTTTCATTATTTCCTTCAAATTGGTAAACAAATAGATGATTTAGTGTCATATTACTTCGTTCAACTTTGTTTCGCAACAAAAGGTGCAATCCTATCACTCTCGCATTCAAAACCGTTCATACAACTAACACAAGTCCTCGGTTAAAGAAAACTTCTACTTGTTTCATTATTTCTTTCAAATTGGTAAACAAATGGATGATTTAATGTCATATTACATCGTTCAACTTTGTTTAGCATCAAAAGATGCAATCCTATCACTCTCACATTCAAAATCGTACGCACAACTAACACAAGTCCTCGGTTAAAGAAACTTCTAGTTGTTTCATTATGTCCTCCAAATTGGTAGACAAATAGATGATTTAGTGGCATATTACTTCGTTCAACTTTGTTTCGCATCAAAAGGTGCAATCCTATCACTCTCGCATTCAAAACCGTGCGTACAACTTACACAAGTCCTCGGTTAAAGAAAACTTCTAGTTGTTTCATTATCCTTCAAATTGATAAACAAATAGATGATTTAGAGTCATATTACTTCGTTCAACTTTGTCTCGCATCAAAAGGTGCAATCCTATCACCCTCGTATTCAAAACCGTATATCCAACTAACACAAATCCTCGGTTAAAGAAAACTTCTACTTGTTTCATTATTTCTTTCAAATTGGTAAACAAATAGATGATTTAATGTCATATTACTTCGTTCAACTTTGTTTAGCATCAAAAGATGCAATCATATCACTCTCACATTCAAAATCGTACGCACAACTAACACAAGTCCTCGGTTAAAGAAACTTCTAGTTGTTTCATTATGTCCTTCAAATTGGTAAACAAATACATGATTTAGTGTCATATTACTTCGTTCAACTTTGTTTCGCGTCAAAAGGTGCAATCCTATCACTCTCGCATTCAAAACCATAAGTACAACTAACACAAGTACTCGGTTAAAGAAAACTTCTACTTGTTTCATTATTTCCTTCAAATTGGTAACAAATAGATGATTTAGTGTAATATTTACTTCGTTTCAAATGGTGCAATCCTATGACTCTCGCATTCAAAACCGTACGTATAACTAACACAAGTCCTCGGTTAAAGAAAACTTCTACTTGTTTCATTATTTCCTTCAAATTGGTAAACAAATAGATGATTTAGTGTCATATTACTTCATTCACCTTTGTTTAGCATCAAAAGGTGCAATCCTATGACTCTCCCATTCAAAATCGTACGCACAACTAACACAAGTCCTCGGTTAAAGAAACTTCTAGTTGTTTCATTATTTCCTTCAAATTGGTAAACAAATAGATGATTTAGTGTAATATTACTTCGTTCAACTTTGTTTCGCAACAAAAGGTGCAATCCTATCACTCTCGCATTCAAAACCGTTCATACAACTAACACAAGTCCTCGGTCAAAGAAAACTTCTACTTGTTTCATTATTTCTTTCAAATTGGTAAACAAATAGATGATTTAGTGTCATATTACTTCGTTCAACTTTGTTTAGCATCAAAAGATGCAATCCTATTACTCTCACATTCAAAATCGTACGCACAACTAACACAAGTCCTCGGTTAAAGAAACTTCTAGTTGTTTCATTATGTCCTTCAAATTGGTAAACAAATAGATGATTTAGTGTCATATTACTTCGTTCAACTTTGTTTCGCGTCAAAAGGTGCAATCCTATCACTCTCGCATTCAAAACCATAAGTACAACTAACACAAGTCCTCGGTTAAAGAAAACTTCTACTTGTTTCATTATTTCCTTCAAATTGGTAACAAATAGATGATTTAGTGTCATACTTACTTCGTTCAACTTTGTTTCGCATCAAAAGGTGCAATCCTACCACTCTCGCATTAAAAACCGTACGTACAACTAACACAAGTCCTCGGTTAAAGAAAACTTCTAGTTCTTTCATTATTTCCTTCAAATTGGTAAACAAATAGATGATTTAGTGTCATATTACTTCGTTCACCTTTGTTTAGCATCAAAAGGTGCAATCCTATCACTCTCCCATTCAAAATCGTACGCACAACTAACAAAAGTCCTCGGTTAAAGAAAACTTCTAGTTGTTTCATTATTTCCTTCAAATTGGTAAACAAATAGATGATTTAGTGTCATATTATTCGTTCAACTTTGTTTCGCAACAAAAGGTGCAATCCTATCACTGTCGCATTCAAAACCGTTCATACAACTAACACAAGTCCTCGGTTAAAGAAAACTTCTACTTGTTTCATTATTTCCTTCAAATTGATAAACAAATAGATGATTTAGTGTCATATTATTTCGTTCAACTTTGTTTCGCATCAAAAGGTGCAATCCTAGCACTCTCGCATTCAAAACCGTACGTACAACTAACACAAGTCCTCGGTTAAAGAAAACTTCTAGTTGTTTCATTATTTCCTTCAAATTGGTAAACAAATAGATGATTTAGTGTCATATTACTTCGTTCACCTTTGTTTAGCATCAAAAGGTGCAATCCTATGACTCTCCCATTCAAAATCGTACGCATAAATAACACAAGTCCTTAGTTAAAGAAACTTCTAGTTGTTTCATTATTTCCTTCAAATTGGTAAACAAATAGATGATTTAGTGTCATATTACTTCGTTCAACTTTGTTTCGCAACAAAAGGTGCAATCCTATCACTCTCGCATTCAAAACCGTTCATACAACTAACACAATTCCTCGGTTAAAGAAAACATCTACTTGTTTCATTATTTCTTTCAAATTGGTAAACAAATAGAAGATTTAATGTCATATTACTTCGTTCAACTTTGTTTAGCATCAAAAGATGCAATCCTATCACTCTCACATTCAAAATCGTACGCACAACTAACACAAGTCCTCGGTTAAAAAAACTTCTAGTTGTTTCATTATGTCCTCCAAATTGGTAAACAAATAGATGATTTAGTGTCATATTACTTCGTTCAACTTTGTTTCGCATCAAAAGGTGCAATCCTATCACTCTCGCATTCAAAACCGTGCGTACAACTAACACAAGTCCTCGGTTAAAGAAAACTTCTAGTTGTTTCATTATCCTTCAAATTTGTAAACAAATAGATGATTTAGTGTCATATTACTTCGTTCAACTTTGTTTCACATCAAAAGGTGCAATCCTATCACTCTCGTATCCAAAACCGTATATCCAACTAACACAAGTCCTCGGTTAAAGAAAACTTCTACTTGTTTCATTATTTCTTTCAAATTGGTAAACAAATAGATGATTTAATGTCATATTACTTCGTTCAATTTTGTTTAGCATCAAAAGATGCAATCATATCACTCTCACATTCAAAATCGTACGCACAACTAACACAAGTCCTCGGTTAAAAAACTTCTAGTTGTTTCATTATGTCCTTCAAATTGGTAAACAAATAGATGATTTAGTGTCATATTACTTCGTTCAACTTTGTTTCGCTTCAAAAGGTGCAATCCTATCACTCTCGTATTCAAAACCGTATATACAACTAACACAAGTCCTCGGTTAAAGAAAACTTCAACTTGTTTCATTATTTCTTTCAAATTGGTAAACAAATAGATGATTTAATGTCATTTTACTTCGTTCAACTTTGTTTAGCATCATAAGATGCAATCATATCACTCTCACATTCAAAATCGTACGCACAACTAATACAAGTCCTCGGTTAAAGAAACTTCTAGTTGTTTCATTATGTCCTTCAAATTGGTAAACAAATAGATCATTTAGTGTCATATTACTTCGTTCAACTTTGTTTCGCGTCAAATGGTGTAATCCTATCGCTCTCGCATTCAAAACCGTACGTATAACTAAGACAAGTCCTCGGTTAAAGAAAACTTCTACTTGTTTCATTATTTCCTTCAAATTGGTAAACAAATAGATGGTTTAGTGTCATATTACTTCGTTCAACTTTGTTTAGCATCAAAAGGTGCAATCCTATGACTCTCCCATTCAAAATCGTACGCACAACTAACACAAGTCCTCGGTTAAAGAAACTTCTAGTTGTTTCATTATTTCCTTCAAATTGGTAAACAAAGAGATGATTTAGTGTCATATTACTTCGTTCAACTTTGTTTCGCAACAAAAGGTGCAATCCTATCACTCTCGCATTCAAAACCGTTCATACAACTAACACAAGTCCTCGGTCGAAGAAAACTTCTACTTGTTTCATTATTTCTTTCAAATTGGTAAACAAATAGATGATTTAGTGTCATATTACTTCGTTCAACTTTGTTTAGCATCAAAAGATGCAATCCTATCACTCTCACATTCAAAATCGTACGCACAACTAACACAAGTCCTCGGTTAAAGAAACTTCTAGTTGTTAAATTATGTCTTTCAAATTGGTAAACAAATAGATGATTTAGTGTCATATTACTTCGTTCAACTTTGTTTCGCGTCAAAAGGTGCAATCCTATCACTCTCGCATTCAAAACCGTAAGTACAACTAACACAAGTCCTCGGTTAAAGAAAACTTCTACTTGTTTCATTATTTCCTTCAAATTGGTAACAAATAGATGATTTAGTGTCATATTTACTTCGTTCAACTTTGTTTCGCATCAAATGGTGCAATCCTATGACTCTCGCATTAAAAACCGTACGTACAACTAACACAAGTCCTCGGTTACAGAAAACTTCTAGTTGTTTCATTATTTTCTTCAAATTGGTAAACAAATAGATGATTTAGTGTCATATTACTTTGTTCACCTTTGTTTAGCATCAAAAGGTGCAATCCTATCACTCTCCCATTCAAAATCGTACGCACAACTAACACAAGTCCTCGGTTAAAGAAAACTTCTAGTTGTTTCATTATTTCCATCAAATTGGTAAACAAATAGATGATTTAGTGTCGTATTACTTCGTTCAACTTTGTTTCGCAACAAAAGGTGCAATCCTATCACTCTCGCATTCAAAACCGTTGATACAACTAACACAAGTCCTCGGTTAAAGAAAACTTCAACTTGTTTCATTATTTCTTTCAAATTGGTAAACAAATAGATGATTTAATGTCATATTACTTCGTTCAACTTTTTTTTAGCGTCAAAAGATGCAATCATATCACTCTCACATTCAAAATCGTACGCACAACTAACACAAGTCCTCGGTTAAAGAAACTTCTAGTTGTTTCATTATGTCCTTCAAATTGGTAAACAAATAGATGATTTAGTGTCATATTACTTCATTCAACTTTGTTTTGGCGTCAAATGGTGCAATCCTATCACTCTCGCATTCAAAACCGTACGTATAACTAACACAAGTCCTCGGTTAAAGAAAACTTCTAGTTGTTTCATTATTTCCTTCAAATTGGTAAACAAATAGATGATTTAGTGTCATATTACTTCGTTCAACTTTGTTTCGCATCAAAAGGTGCAATCATATCACTCTTGCATTCAAAACCGTGTGTACAACTAACACAAGTCCTCGGTTAAAGAAAACTTCTAGTTGTTTCATTATCCTTCAAATTGGTAAAGAAATAGATGATTTAGTGTCATATTACTTCGTTGAACTTTGTTTCGCATCAAAAGGTGCAATCCTATCACTCTCGTATTCAAAACCGTATATCCAACTAACACAAGTCCTCGGTTAAAGAAAACTTCTACTTGTTTCATTATTTCTTTCAAATTGGTAAACAAATAGATGATTTAATGTCATATTACTTCGTTCAACTTTGTTTAGCATCAAAAGGTGCAATCCTATCACTCTTCTAACGCCCCCAAATACGGGTCCCTTGAACCACAGGTTTGGTGCGCACGTGTCTATCTACCCTGTCATTTCATCCATCCTAACTGAATAAAATAATGATAATAATAACTTAATTTACATTCATTCATAACTAATCCCAGGTTCTATGTACCTTTATGCATACAATCTGTCGTACCTGACATATTACAACATATAACAATAATTACACGATAATTACAATATTATTACATCTATTGCTGGTTGGCTTTTCCTTTACCCTTGTCTACACCAGACCCCTCGGTCTTCTCTGGCTTAGTTGAAATATCATGAATGAAAGCAAGAGTGAGCTTAAAATAGCTCAGCAAGTAATTAAACATGAGATAACATGATATTTCAAAATGATGAATATAACTCGTTTATAATGAAATGTAGGAATGTGTGTCAACATGGACTTGTAACAATTTAATAGATGCTGATAGGATCATAACATAAGCTGAACATGAATGTCTGAGAACATGGAATTTTTAATTGTTGTATGGTCACAAGACCAAGAACACGTTAAGAACAATATCAATCTTTAAGACCGACATTGTCCAAATAAAATTTTAATACGTTAAGAACAATCTCAATCACAAAGACTGACATTGCCCACAAGGTAATAATAACAGTTTAGATGCGTACTCTGGGTGATCAGCCCATCGTACTTTATATTGTGCACAACAACATCTAACGACGCAACCACGTCATAATTAATTCATTTCCTTTAGCCTTTATTCCCCCTTGTTAATAGGGTTGTTCTGTTACAGCATAACCAAGAGTCCACACCACCACAATGTGGATTGGAGAACATAACAATCAATAGCTGGATTTAACATGAAACATACATGTGTCTAGCCAGAACCAAAATTGGCATCGACCTTTTCAAGATAGTTCGACAAGAAATGGACTTTACATAATAACATGAATGTACAACATGAATGTCTGTTCAAGGATCTGAAATTAAAAGCTTAGTCAGAAACTTGCCTTGGTCCTCGTCTACCACAACTGGTAAAATATTATCCCGTCTAGGACCTACATGACCATAATATTGGTTTATGCATTAGTTATATACACATGCATGCCATTACTTGCTATACAAGCTATCACTTAGTTTAACATAACCCTAATCACGTAACACATTGTTCACTTAAGCCTTAGGATCTACCATATTGATTATTTTTATCAATTTATGACTTACATGTGTGTTTCTATCATTGAATATCAAAACATTGCAATTTGGAATTAAAATAATTTATTTTTCAAAAACCAGGTCACGGCGCCCCGGCGGAGAAAACTGCGCCTCCAGCGAGATCTTCTCGGCCAACCGGCGCCCCGGCGCGCCCTGATCTCGCCTCGGCGTGGTCAATACAGAGGCACTGCGCCCCGGCTCCATCTCCAGTTCATTTCTTCCCGCCCCGGCGCAGTGCTGCTGTGACAGAAAAAAAATTTCATTCTAAAAACCTAGCTATCTTTGGCCCTAATGTGAATTTTCCAATTCTAACATTTCACATAACACATATAACATGTAATTGACTTTCGTGAATTTTTGAAACATTTAAAAATCATTATTTGAACCTTTTTTTATCAAAGATTTCATTTTGGTCGTATTTTAATGTTTTCAATCGTTTAAAACGGTCATTTACTACCATAAGTATCAAATTGCTTCCAATTCGATTTTAACACGTGTATGAACATAAAACTTAGATGTTTGGTCTTATTACATGTTTAAATACTCAAAATGGCCAAAAATCACCCATTGGTTGTATTCTATCATTTTTCCCAATTAACAAACTTAAACCAACCTTCACTCTTGGAACTCTATACTTCACATGCATGACCACATACACAATTAGCAACTTGATATACTCACATAGCTTATATATGTACCTTCCAATACACTTTACAGATTATAATTCGGTTTAGCCAAAAAGTATAGCCTAATATTCAGTTATCCTTCATAAAGCTTGCTTTGGACATCATTAATGCTTCTATAATACTCCATGACATGTAATAATGCATGTAACTCATTTCTTTTACCTCTCAAGCTAGGTTTCATCATGTCTAGCAACTTAAAACATACAATCAAGACTTAGATCATAATATTTAACTTAACTATTCATATGAATAGTTCGCCACCTTTGTTATGCTACACTTTGAGCTTAGGGTTTCATCTACAATCAACATGAAGTACATAGACTCATAAACATCACATAATCAACACATATTACTAAAGTTACATGCATGGCTACTTCACTTCTTGCATGTAAACACATAGATAACAAATTTAGATGCTATAACATAATTTCTACCTTCTTTTTGCTATTCTTCTCCTTGATAGGAACCTTACAAGTGTTGGATGATCCACTTTTGATATTTATCTCACTTCTCTTGGCCAATTTTCTCTTGAATCCCTCAAGCTCTCTTGGAAACCCTAATTTCTCTCTCTTTTCTCTCTTATCTTGCAACCTTCGAAGGATAGGATAAAAAAAAAAGGCTAAGTGTAATGCTGAAATGAATATGCATGTATACTTATATCAATTGTCTAGCAACTAACCATGGTTGGTTCACTTAACTTAGCATAGTCAAGGTTAATTAAGCCATTTCCCATGACTTCATAAGGATATCATAGACATTTAACTAGCTTGGGGTACATAGGTCATATTATAACTTGTTAAGATTCCTTTAGTCATTTAACCAATTACTAACAATTTAAATTCACTAACTTCCTAATTTAACTCTCTAAAAATACAATTTAAATCCCTTTTTATTCAAATTTGTTTCATAATTCTTACATTTAATTCTTCCATCCAAGAATCCATAATCCACTTGTCCCAAATTGCTTGTCACACCTCTAAATATTTTATTTCCATTAATAACTTATTTAAAAGAATTCAATATTCATTTATAAATTATAATTTTATATATTTCAAAAATGCGGATCGTTACATTACTTCGTTCACCTTTGTTTAGCATCAAAAGGTGCAATCCTATAACTCTCCCATTCAAAATCGTACGCACAACTAACACAAGTCCTCGGTTAAAGAAACTTCTAGTTGTTCCATTATTTCCTTAAAATTGGTAAACAAATAGATGATTTAGTGTCATATTACTTCGTTCAACTTTGTTTCGCGTCAAAAGGTGCAATCCTATCACTCTCGCATTCAAAACCGTAAGTACAACTAACACAAGTCCCCGGTCGAAGAAAACTTCTACTTGTTTCATTATTTCTTTCAAATTGGTAAACAAATAGATGATTTAGTGTCATATTACTTCGTTCAACTTTGTTTAGCATCAAAAGATGCAATCCTATCACTCTCACATTCAAAATCGTACGCACAACTAACACAAGTCCTCGGTTAAAGAAATTTCTAGTTGTTTCATTATGTCCTTCAAATTGGTAAACAAATAGATGATTTAGTGTCATATTACTTCGTTCAACTTTGTTTCGCGTCAAAAGGTGCAATCCTATCACTCTCGCATTCAAAACCGTAAGTACAACTAACACAAGTCCTCGGTTAAAGAAAACTTCTACTTATTTCATTATTTCCTTCAAATTGGTAACAAATAGATGATTTAGTGTCATATTTACTTCGTTCAACTTTGTTTCGCATCAAAAGGTGCAATCCTATCACTCTCGTATTCAAAACCGTATATCCAACTAACACAAGTCCTCGGTTAAAGAAAACTTCTACTTGTTTCATTATTTCTTTCAAATTGGTAAACAAATAGATGATTTAATGTCATATTACTTCGTTCAACTTTGTTTAGCATCAAAAGATGCAATCATATCACTCTCACATTCAAAATCGTACGCACAACTAACACAAGTCCTCGGTTAAAGAAACTTCTAGTTGTTTCATTATGTCCTTCAAATTGGTAAACAAATAGATGATTTAGTGTCATATTACTTCATTCAACTTTGTTTTGGCGTCAAATGGTGCAATCTTATCACTCTCGCATTCAAAACCGTACGTATAACTAACACAAGTCCTCGGTTAAAGAAAACTTCTAGTTGTTTCATTATTTCCTTCAAATTGGTAAACAAATAGATGATTTAGTGTCATATTACTTCGTTCAACTTTGTTTCGCATCAAAAGCTGCAATCCTATCACTCTCGCATTCAAAACCGTACGCACAACTAACACAAGTCCTCGGTTAAAGAAAACTTCTAGTTATTTCATTATTTCCTTCAAATTGGTAAACAAATAGATGATTTAGTGTCATATTACTTCGTTCACCTTTGTTTAGCATCAAAAGGTGCAATCCTATAACTCTCCCATTCAAAATCGAACGCACAACTAACACAAGTTCTCGGTTAAAGAAACTTCTAGTTGTTTCATTATTTCCTTCAAATTGGTAAACAAATAGATGATTTAGTGTCATATTACTTCGTTCACCTTTGTTTAGCATCAAAAGGTGCAATCCTATGACTCTCCCATTCAAAATCGTACGCACAACTAACACAAGTCCTCGGTTAAAGAAACCTCTAGTTGTTTCATTATTTCCTTCAAATTGGTAAACAAATAGATGATTTAGTGTCATATTACTTCGTTCAACTTTGTTTCGCGTCAAAAGGTGCAATCCTATCACTCTCGAATTCAAAACCGTAAGTACAACTAACACAAGTCCTCGGTTAAAGAAAACTTCTACTTGTTTCATTATTTCCTTCAAATTGGTAACAAATAGATGATTTAGTGTCATATTTACTTCGTTCAACTTTGTTTCGCATCAAAAGGTGCAATCCTATCACTCTCGCATTAAAAACCGTACGTACAACTAACACAAGTTCTCGGTTAAAGAAAACTTCTAGTTGTTTCTGTTGGTTTGCAAAAATATGGCATACATATAATCAAATTATATAAGCGCAACGGAAGCAAGAAAATCAGATTTTAAAATTTTTGTACAAACCAATAACCCGGATCTTTCTTATGCGACTATTATTAGTTGAGGAAGGATAAAAGAATTTATACCTTTGTAGAACCAAGCTTCCACGGGTACAAGTTTATCTCCCTTTAATCCTTCACGTTCTTCTTCAAATTCACCAATTAGATTCCACGGATCAATGTTAGCTCCCCAAGTGTTGAGCCTCTAGAGGTGATCCACCAAGATATCTATGAATTAAAGAAGTGGATTATGGTTTCTCCAAACCATGGGTGGCTAGCCCTAATTCTCTCTCTCTCTCTAACTTTTAGATCTAGAGAATTATGGAGTACTCTCTCTAATCTAATGAAAGAGTGTGTAACCTTGATCTATGATAAGACTCCTCTTATTTATAGATCTAGTCAACCCTCCTAAACTATTTAGGATTAGGGTTTTAATTTAATTCCCAATTTAATTAGGAACTAAATTAATTAATTACAATTCCTAAACCATTTAGGAACTTAATTATTTAATAATGAGAGTACTTCTTATTAATTAATTACTAAACCATTTAGTAACTTAACTAATTATTATAATTATAATTCCTAAACTATTTAGGAACTTAATTATTTACTAATAATAATATTACTACTTATTAATTAATTACTAAACCATTTAGTAACTTAATTAATTATTATAATTATAATTCCTAAACTATTTAGGAACTTAATTATTTAATAATAATATTACTATTTATTAATTAATTCCTAAACCATTTAGGAACTAAATAATAATACTAGTAATAATAATAATAGTAATAATAATAATAATAAGACTCCTCTTATTAATTTATAATTAGTATTTCTAAAATACTAAATTATAAATATTAAGCTATTTAATTTATTCTATCACCATAGTATAAATTAAATATACTTAATTTATTATTACAATTATGCCATCAACTTCTAAAATAAATATTACTCTTTTGCGGTGTGACCCTTTAGGTTCTCCATATTAAACCGGTTGTATAATAAATAAATTAGAACAATTCTAATTCATTTATTACGAATTAACTCTTTAATTCAGAATAAATAATTATTCCACAATAAGGGTAAGCCCCCTTAGCGATTAGTCGACTTTCCAGATAATATAGATTTCAACATTTAATCGTAAAAGAACCTTTCAGCAAATAGTTACCGTACAATTCAATCCTTCTACCACACAATGTCCCAATCAAATATAAGACATGGAATTTATGTCAAGTCTTATTTATTTGATTATATTCATTTCAATTCACAAATACACAACTCTAGTTAATGTAAATTAAAAACTCCTTTCTAATTCCATTCAACCCAGGCCAGGGATTTCTGAGTTGTCACTTATTGAATCGCATAGGACATTCTCTCCCTTTACTGGAAGTGGTAGATCCTTTGTTGACCATTCATCTATCTCCATGTGTACCTTATTATACCCAAGCACATCCTTTGATATACTAATAGGTCTTAAGGAATATGTCAAAGTATAACTTAGTACACACAAGATACTAAGATGATCTCAAGTCTAAGGATCACTTGTACGACTATCACATAAGGAACTCCTATTGACAGACGAGTAAAACTCCATTAAGTGTTCCTTGAGCGAGTCACGTTCAGTGAACTTATTCTCTAATAAGCACCTACATACTTGCTTTAGTGTCTCTACACAAATGATTATGAGATCAATCATCCTCTTCATAAGAGCAAGCATAGTATGTACCAATCTATCCGGATCTACTAATCCTCATTTTAGTGATCCAACGATTAGGAACAATTTTAGTTTTTGAGCTATCTTGAATTTAGATCTCATTAGCATGATCCTCATCATGGTTCTAAAAGCATTGCTCGAAAACTATGGGTTTATCCATTTGATTAATTCAAGAAATTAATCATGAATAAAGAAATGTCTTGATACTTTTATTAATAAATGAACAAGATTACAAAGTATATGTTTATCACATCAAATGTGATTGGCTTGAGGGCATATTACTTTCAATCTCCCACTTGCACTAAAGCCAATCGCCCTTTGGTATCCCCATACCATTCTTCTCTAAGTGGCGTACAAATTCCTTAGTAAATACTTTAGTTAATGGATCTGTAATGCTGTTCTAAGAGTCTACCATCTTTATGGTGTCGTCTCCTTTTCAATGATTCATCTAATCATATAAAAGTGCCGCAACACATGTTTGGATTTCAGATGAGACCTAGGTTCCTTGGCGAATTAAAACTCCTTTAATGTTAGGAACCATTATAAGTTCTGTAAAGAACTTGTTTAACCAAACAATCATCTTTGCAGCTTCACTTATAGTTATTTACTATGTCTTTGTCACTAAATCAGCAACTATTTACTGTTTGGAACTTTTCCAACTCACTGCAGCACCGTTCATGGTAATCATATTACCTGAAACGGATATGTTGTTATCTTTGTTAGTCTGAATAAACTTGAGTTTGTTAAACCCTCTAGTTTTATATCAGACCCATCATTAGAAACTCTTTTCTAATATTCTTCTCCAAAATTGAACTGATATCTGCTTATTATACATAAGCAATATCAAGTCTAGTACATTTCAATGAATCAATGTACGTCCCTTGGATTAAGCCGAACATCCTTTATGATCTATCTCTATAGACCTTTATCCTAAATAGAATGTTAGAACGCTTCTCCCAAGTCCTTAATGGAGAAGTTTTAGACAACCACATCTTCACTGATTATAACATCGGTATGTCATTCCTTATTGATATTATATCAACATATAATACTAGGAATGTCACAGTGCTCCCACTAACCTTTTGTACATACTTGGTTCATCCTTGTCTTTCATAAAATCAAACTCTTTTGATTGTCTCATCAAAACGGATGTTCCATCTTCGAGAAATTTGCTTCAATCCATAATTGGATCGTTGTAACTTACATACTTGATTTGCTCCATCTATATGGAGACAAATTCTTTTGGTTGTATCATACATACATCCTTTTGTATAGTAAACTGTTACTGCAAGTAAAATCCGAATGGATATATGCATTTTCACTAGTGAAAAATTTCATCTTAGTCAACTCATTGATCTTGTTTGAAATCTTTTTACCACTAGTTAGGTCTTATAGGTCTCCACCTAGCCATCTGCTTTAGTCTTTCTCCAAAGATCCATTTCGGATTTTATGGTCATCAGTCATTTCTCTTGAGTATCTAATACTCATACCTCATCGTATATATCTGGATCATCATCCACTATGATGCGTACCTTATCATCATCATCTATGATGAATCCATACCATTCAGGTATCTTCGGTACTAAACCAGATTTACGACTTGGTTGTGGTACAATAGGTTTATTTACTTGTACAGATTCCTTCACTTGATCTGTAGTGTTTTGTGGTTCTTGAACTTCTTCAAGATCTATTTTACTCCCACTAACCCTTTAAGGAAAAACTCATTTTTCTATAAGGCAGCGTGTTTCAAACAAACACCTTTTAGTTAGTCGGATTATAGAAGTGATACCCTAAACTTTCTTTAGGATATCCCACAAGTTTACACTTCAGATCTTGTCCCTAGCTTATCATGTCAAACCTTTTGACATAAGCTGAACAATTCAAATCTTAACATGCTTAAGACTTAGTTTTCTTTCTATCCCATAACTCATATGAAGTCTTAGGGACGGATTAAGAAGGTAACTTATTTAGAAGATATGCGATCGTTTCTAGAGCATAACCCTCGAAGGATACTGGAAGATCAGTAATACTCATTACGGATCATCACCATGTCCATTCTGTGAGAATACCATTTCACTTGAGATGATCTAGAAACTTACTGCTTAAGTATTCCCTTCTCGATCTAATCGAAAAACTTTAATACTTTTGGCCTTTAGTTTTTACACTTCACTTTTGAATTCTTTGAACGTTTCAAATGATTTGGATTTGTATTTCATTAAATACATATATCGAAATCTAGAATCATTAGTGAAAGTAATGAATAAATACCCTCCTCTTGCATTTGTTGTCATGGGTCCCACACACCACTGTGTGTACCATCTCTAACAACTCCGTAACTCGCTCTCCATGTCCACTAAATGGAGATTTAGTCATATTATCCATGATACAAGATTCACAAGTTGTATTTGATTCATAATCAAAAGCTCTAAAAAGCCTATCTTTATACAACTTGTTTTAGTCTTGTTTTATTAGCATGACCGAGTTAACAGTATTGCATGAAGGTATGATTCATATCATCTATTTGCTTTTAGTTTGTTCAAATTGAAATATTTTTCATATAAGTCAAGTATATAAAATTTATTAAGTAATCAATCAGTTCTAAATAAAACATTATCATTATAAATAGAACAACGATTGTTCATTATTATAATGTCAAAAACCCTTCCTTGTCATCACATGGAATTGAAATAATGTTTCTAAGAACTGGAACCTAGTAACAACTTACTAACTTAATAGTCTTGCCCGTAGGCAGTGCTAAACTATAAGTTCTCATGGCTAATGCAGCAACCTTTGCTTCATTCCCCAGCACAGGATTACTTATCATTTGTTTAGCTTTCTACTTCTGCTTAGTCTCTGCAACATTTTGCATATGTGAGACCACCATCCGGTATCTAATACCTAAGTAGAAACTTGACTTATTGAAAGTTCTATTTTATTATGAACAAATCTATATCTGTAGCTGAAGTTTCAATAAACTTCTTCTACTTAACTACTGCAACTCTCTTGCAGTTGTTCTTCCAGTGTCCCAGCTTATCGCAATGAAAGCAAACTCCTTTGCCCTCGGGATCACTTTTATTTATGTCCTTTGTTTAGCCTTTCTTTTGCCTTCTACTCTTTCTGACTCTTCAGAAATACCTTTGACCATCTTCCTCCGCTTAGAAGATTCATCTACAAGTAAGACTTGGTTTTCTAGGAAGAAAAGTGACTCTCAACAGTCTTCAACATAGTAAGCAAATTAGTTAAACTGACTTCTAGCTTATTAATGTTTGAAGTTCACAACATCTCGTGAATAAGAGTCAGTGAGTGACTGCAAGATCGAATCTTGACTCAACTCTCCATCCTTGACAAAACCTGTTGTCCTAATTGATCAATCCAATTGATCATCTTTAGGACATGTATCTTTTACTGTAGTGCCATTGGTTATTATAGATCGGAAGAGCTCCTTAGATATCTTATATCTAGTTGACCTACTTTGTTCACCATACAACTATTGAATGTGCAGCAATATAGTAGGTGCATCCATTTTCTCGTGTTGACGCTGTAACTCGATACTTATGGATGCGAGCATGATGCATTGAGCCACCTTTGCATCATCTTGCCATTTAAAATAGCAATATCTTCCTCAGAGGCTTAGTCTACAACGTTTGTAGGAATAGACAAATTAAGGACATTTGCTAGCTTTTCAGCATTGAGAACTTTTCTCAAATTTGTTTAATCAATCTGAACAATTCGGTTCGATTAATTGTTAGCATACATTATGCTATGCAGTGTTAGTGAATTAAACATAGCAATATTCTTTAAGTGAATTAATAACAACATTAACATGCATTCGTTTGATTCATTACCAAAATAAATTAGGTCTTTATTTAAAATGGTGTCTCCCACTATTTTCATCAAACTATATTACCCTCCTTATATAGTTCGGCAAATCTAGTTAAAGATTTGCTAGTGAGAATAAGGATCCTATTTCAAATGTATATAGCCTTGTGTGACACAACAAACGATATATAAATAAATAGGTAGACAACTCTTGTCAATTACATTAACATGTAACTCCTTTTATTTTGCCTCTTAGATTATTATGATCAT
This sequence comes from Hedera helix, assembly GCA_947179155.2. Lineage (NCBI taxonomy): Eukaryota > Viridiplantae > Streptophyta > Magnoliopsida > Apiales > Araliaceae > Hedera > Hedera helix. The sequence goes on from OX359286.1 coordinate 12,067,547, forward strand.
GTGTGACACATCCAAATCAAAATTATCTAAGTTAAGTCCAACCTAGCATTTTCTTATATTAGAAGAGAAAAAGACCGTCCTTGTGTGACACAACAAAACAGTAATGTTCAATTCTTTTTATAAACATCAAATGTGATAAAACAACATCTCAAAAATTAATATAAGCCTTGTGTGACACAACAAATTTATAATGATTATTTGATACTCTATCGTTTTACCATGCTAGAAGGCGACGTTCGATATTTTTAATAAATATCTTTGAACGTTACAACTTAATATTATGAGTAGTAGAATAAATAAATTAGAACAATTCTAATTTTATTTAATTGAATTAAACTCCTTTAATTCATGAATTAAACATTTTAATTCATTTTATAAATAATATTTATTCTACATCATGAGGGGTTTATTAATATTAATTGTCTCATCTTGTTTAGCGCACATGCACATATATATATAAAATACGCGTCATATTAATTAACATGCGAAGCATGTTTGATAATATATAATATATATAAATAACCATGCACATATAGAATACTATATTTTACTTGGATTGATTATGGACTTTTATTCTAGTTTGGTTTATTCGAGCCACCAAATAAACCAATTGGTCAAACCTAGGGTGCAAGAATAAATTAAATTAAATGTAACTATTACATTTAAATTCGGTCTCCATTACAAACGGGTCTTCATGCGCTCCTTGCTTCTTTGCTCCAATTCTTCAAAATAATTCTAACTAATCCTATTACAAATTATTTACAATAAATAGAAACCTTGATCAATAGTCAAGGGGAAGTACATAGGAGGGAGATAGAATTATACATAAGAAAAATTAGAAAGACGAGGTACGCAGATCCCATTTATTAAAAACCCATTCATTCATGCATTTAATTAAAATTAAATCCAATCACATTGGTCAATAGTCCATAATCAATCCCATTTATTATCATATATACCAACATATATATTAATAAATAATATTCATCTCATGAATTAAATAAAACATTCCATATATGTATTGATATCATTTAATGGACAATTTAAAATTGCATGAAATCCAATTTCATGTTTAAAATAAACCTTTTATTTTAATTATAAAATTATTTAAAAATAAACTATTTATTTTTATTATTTTAAAATTACCCAAAATAAATTCTTTTATTTTGAAATTTTAAAATCTGTATCAAATTACCAAACTATTTGGCTACATTATATATATATATATATATATATATATATATATATAATGATTACCGATATATATACTAATCGGAATATTATATATATCACAATAGAGCATGCACTATTTTCGGTTATATATATATACTAAAAGCAAAACAGGGCTGCTGCTTATATATATATATATACTAGTGGATCGGATGAATTTGGACAAATTTAATATTTGGCCCTACAGTTTCCACGCACTCTCACTTTGGTCCCTGTATTACAACGATGCTTCATTTTTCTCAAAAGTATTAGGGATAAAGAGTATTGACTAATTAATTGTAGACGCCTAGACGGTTGTTCAATACACTCTGTCTGGATATGAAAATGAGAGTATTTTTTTATTGCTGTTTATTAAATGTCAAGCTTTTTATTCAACACAGTTACATATTTTTTAAATAGTTGTTTTTAAATTATTGATTTGAAAGAGCAAAACCAATGACTAATTCTATAGTCGAATTTATATTTTTGTCACACGAATAATAAGTGAGATCCACCTTCATACGAGTAGAGCCTCGTAAAAATATTAATTTTTCTTATAAAAATTTCAATTCTCTCTCTTCATTTGAGATTTCCATTCCTCGTTATTGTAAGATTTTCATCATAATCACTCACTGGGTGGTAGGTTTACTATATAATTTTATTGATGTTAATTTTTAATGCACTAATTTAAAGGTGCAGTAAAAGAAAATAATTGGCAATAAAAAAGAAATGATTGTTCCAGAGCATATTAGAGGATGGTAGGGATTGACACCTGGCATCTCCACCTAAGCTGAATTTGAGTTTACGAAGCAGTAATTGGTACATAAAATGTTACTCCATCAAACATAACCTTAGTTTTTTCAAGGCACGCACTCCTATGTTTTTTAATTACCGTATAAATTTCGCTCGCTCAACGACGAGATAACCCGTCGGTGATCACTCGTATGAAGAAGACAGACAGACAGACAGACAGATGTTAATAAGGAGGAATAAGTTTGTTGACTTTTTGATATCTTATATACATACACTAGGGATAACCCGTGCCTGAAGGCACGGTATAATTAATATAACAGTTGAGTATTGTATTTAATATTTTTAAATTAAAAAATCTAAAACTGTTATGGCCAACCATTAATACAAAAAGATTAGTACTCAATCCAGTCATAGTTTATTTTTGAGACAAACATTAGTGTGCTACTCATTCCCAACTTAAAATTAGTTCTTAACAGGTTTAAGCAATTAATTGATTGACGATAGCGGAGTCTGTGACGACCCCAAATCCGGGTTCCATAACCTCGAGTTTGGTTCTCACTATTCAACACATTACTAACAATTAAATACATACATTGCATTTAAATATCGCGGAATAATACATATTGGTTCCCTTCAAAAGGTTACAATACCAGGGTCTACCAACCTTAACATAAAAACAGTTCCTATCATAAGGAATTACAAAAGGTTCTTCAACAGTAAATACATATTTAAATATCTAATTAGCATGCATAAGCTAACTTAATCTCGGGCTTTTCCTTTTCCCTTATCCTTCTTCGAGCAATCGGGTCTATCTGAAAAATGGTTCATGATATAACAAGAATGAGCAACTAGTTTGCTCAGCAAGTTTAGAACAATCATGGAGATTTAATATATCATGAATGAATGAGAAATATCAATAATGATTCAACAATAGATATAACAATTGTGAATGAAACAAGATTCAAATTTTAATAAACAGACTATTTGAATCTTAAAATGCTGAGTGGTCACCAAGGACCCTGAACTAACGAGGGTACAATAGAGTTTCCTCCGACCCTTTGAGTTGTTTGGTTTTCAAGGGGATCAGCCTATTCAACCCGCTGTATATGCATTACATTTAGTCACTGGCGCCAAAATCGGTTTCCCGACACAAAATCCCCTAATTTAGGGTTGTTCAAATCTCAGTCTTAATATAAGAAATCCGCACCCAACAATGGTTTGGATAAGCTTTTAAAAGTATTCAAGTTATTGAATTTAGAAACGCAATGTCTAGCTGAACTATTAGCTTCAGACATTTTTAATACAGTTCGTGAATCAAGAACTAACAAGCTTCAAATGCACTAAGTGCGATTGTATAAACAATATGGATGTGGAATAATTTTCGATAATTAAACCACTTCAAGCTTTAACAATAAATACAAGTATGGAAACTTGTTCAACAATAATAATTGAGTAGGGTTAGAGAACTTGCCTGTTTGCTCAGCTACAATAATTGTCTAGCTTTAACTAACTTGCTTTGAAAGACCTAACATTAATAAAGTCGGTCTAATAATTAGTACGACGTATTTGCATAATTATATGCTTAATAACGAACTTATTTACCACATAAGTACTAACACATAAATTACATTAGTCAAAACAATATTATTAACCTTATAGACACTTAATCATTTTAGGTTAATAATTTAATAAGTTAGAAAATATTTTTCTTAAGTGTTGGACACTTATTAAACCCTTAAACAACTTATTATAATTGTTTAGTTCAATTCAATTTATTTTATTAACTCAATCTCTTTTTAATTACTATTTAATATTGATTAAATAGAAATTAATTAATTAACTCTAGTTATTATAAATAATAACTAATTGTACTTACTTATTATTTAATTATAATTAAATAATAAATAATTATTAACTTAGTTTAAACCTTCTTTAATTTAATGTTAATCAACCAATAATTAACCAAGTAATTAACCTTACTTATTATTTAATTAAGGAAATTAAATAATAGTTTACTAATCTTAATCCTCTTTAATTATTATTTAATGTCAATTAAATAATAATTAATTATTTAATTAATTTTAATTATTATTTAAGGTTAAATAATAATCAAATCATTCTTATTTATTATTTAAATTAAATAATAAATTATTACTCTAATAACTTAATTTCCATTAATCGTTATTTAATGTTAATTAAATAATAATTAATTACTTAATTATCTTTATTTATTATTTAATAATATTTAAATAATAAATAATTAATTTATAAATTTTATCTCTCTTTAAATATTATTTAATAGGCATTAAATAATAATTGCTAATTTATCATCTTTATTTATTATTAACATTTAAAATAATAAATAAATAATAAATTTATTTAACCTAACCATGGTTTAGCTAACTAGATTAATATTTAAAATATTTAAATATTAAACTTTATGAAAAATATCCTCCCCAATATTATTTTTGTATTATTATTATTTTTGTTATAATTTTAAATTAATTTTCAAATATTTAAATTAATTAAAATTAACCCGAATGGCATTTTCGTAAATAAGTTGAAAAACCGGACCGAGGGCAGAATGGTAATTCTGCCAAGAAAAACACGGAGGGGCAAAATGGTAATTTCGCCGAAAAGTTTCTTACCGCGCATTGCGCGCGTTTTGGTTTGTTACGGGTCAAAACGACGCCGTTTTTGAAAAGCCGGAAACGGCTTCCGCGCGTACGCGCGGAGTGAATTTTCTACGGACGCCAAACGACGTCGTTTGGCTCCGCGTCCTCGGTGAACAGTGGCAGCCGCGCATTGCGCGGAAAGCCTTAAAAATTTTTTCCTCCCGCAGAACGTGAACAGTGTTTCCGGCTACCCATTTTAAATAAAAATATACCTTCAATAAATCTTTAACTCTTCAATAAAAATCCAAAAAAATTACCAATCATCTTATATTAATTTATAACATGAAAAATTAATTTTTCATGCTTTAATATCATTATTTTTTTATAAAAAATTTTACATCATATAAACTACCATAAATCATAACTTTTTGTATATAACTCCATTTTGAGTGATTCAAACTTTGTTTTTCTCATGATTTAATGTTCTATAATATTAGCACATCAAACCTAAGTTTTAAAAAAATATTTTTGGACATAAATTCCAAAACTTGTTTACACACTATTAAATACATATTTTAGCATATAAAATGTACCAAAATACAAACCAAGCATATTAAACTCAAGCATGGCATATATATTACCACTACACATTAATAACCATATTAACATGTTTATACTAACATGATGATTTATTTTATTTAAAAACAAAATTTCATTTAAAATAACCATTACCTTGATTTAATGGCTATTCTTCTTTTTCTCCCAAAGTATGTTGTGAAAGAAGATGACATGCACTAGCTTAGCACTCCTTCTCCTTCTCTTGCTCTCTCTCAAAATATTTTGCTCTCAAACTCTCTCTAGCTTGGAAAATGGAAGAAAAAGAAATGACCAATACAAGCTCCTAAATTGTAAGTATACTTACAATTTGGAGAGATATAAAATCTATATCTATGAAAATTGCCATCATGAGATAACAATGATACTTACACAAGAAAGCTAGCCCATACTAAGTTGGTGAGGATTTTGTGGGAAAAGACTTTCCCAAAAATCAAAACAAGCAACCTTTAATTAAATAAATGAAAAATCAAATAATAATAATAATAATAATAATAATAGCAATACACTCTCTCTCCTCCTTCTTGGATTCACTCGGCTGGACTCTTCTTCATGTCCCAAAATGAGTGTCACAAGTCCACTTTTTAATAATTAATAGTTTTATTAAGTATTTTTCAAATGGGCCAATCATTGGGCTTTAATTTAAAATACCAATTGGGCTTCTATTAAATTGTTTGGGCTACTAAATTGTCAAATTTTATTATTCTACATTTGGGCTACTAATTGACCCATGTTGGGCTAATTTAATAATTTATACATTAATTATTCAATCCATGATTAAATAAATAATTAAATTGAATAAATAATTAAATATTCTAACCCATTAGTATTAAATTACTAATTGGACTAATAAATATTATTATTAATATTTCACATTATTTACATTAATTAATAATCATATTAATTAATTTATTATATTTAATTCACTCATTATATTCAATTTAATTGAATATTTAATTAATAGGAAACTTATCAATTAATTTGATATTAAAACTTTAGGGTTTGTTCACTAATTTAATAACCTATTAGTGACCCCCTTTAATTAATTTTAGTAATTAATTACATAATTATTTAATCACATAATTAATTAATCACATAAAAAGATTTAAATAATCTCGAAAAAATAACTCGTTGGAAATTAAATTAATAATTTAATTAATAAAGATGTGGAAATTCTAGGACATTACATTCTCCCCTCCTTATAAAAATTCCGTCCTCGGAATTGTAAAAATAAGGTTACTCAAATAAAAACGGGTAATTTGCCCTCATTTCCTCCTCTAATTCCCACGTAGATTCTTCAATGGCGTGATTCCTCCAAAGTACTTTGACAGAATGAATTATCTTATTTCTCAGTTTCTGTTCCTTCCTATCGAGTATCTGAACAGGAACTTCTTCATATGATAAATCCTTCCCGACTTGAATTGGTTCATAGGAGATAACGTGCTTGTAGTTTGGTTTGTATGGTCGCAATACCGACACGTGAAACACATTGTGAATATGTTCCAATTCAGGAGGTAAAGCTACCTCGTATGCTACTTCACCCACTCTTCTCAATATTTCGAACGGTCCTATGAACCTTGGACTCAATTTCCCCTTCTTTCCAAACCTGATCTTCCCTTTCCAGGGAGATACCTTAATGAACACAAAACTCCCCACCTCGAAGTCTCGTTTCTGTCGATGTAAATCGGCGTATTTCTTTTGACGGTCTTGAGCTGCTACTAGCCGAGCTCTTATTACTTTGATAATTTCTACCGTCTGTTGAACCAACTCTGGCCCCAACAGTCGGCGTTCTCCTACCTCATCCCAACACAGAGGTGTTCTGCATTTTCTGCCATATAAAGCTTCGTAAGGCGGCATACCTATGCTCGCATGATAACTGTTGTTGTATGCAAACTCAACTAGTGGTAGGTGGATTTCCCAACTGCCCTTGAAATCCATTACGCAGGCCCTGAGCATATCTTCCAATGTCTGAATTGTTCTCTCACTTTGCCCATCGGTCTGCGGATGATACGCTGTACTCATTCTCAACTGTGTCCCCAATCTCTCCTGAAGACTTCTCCAAAATTTTGACGTGAAGCGCGGATCTCTGTCTGACACAATCGATACCGGCACCCCATGTCTTGAAACTATCTCTTTGATGTACAATTTGGCCAACTGATCCAAACTGAACCTAATCTTGATCGGCAAAAAGTGCGCTGACTTTGTTAGTCGATCTACAATCACCCAAATTGCGTCATATCCCTTCTGTGTTGCTGGAAGTCCTACCACAAAATCCATTGTGATATGCTCCCATTTCCACTCAGGAATTTCTAACGGCTGTAACAATCCACTTGGTCTCTGATGTTCGGCCTTTACCCTTTGACAAGTTAGGCATCGGCTGACACATTCTGCAACCTCCCTTTTTAAATTCGGCCACCAAAAATGCTGACGTAGATCTTGATACATTTTCGTACTCCCCGGATGTATCGAGTATCTCGTACTGTGGGCCTCTTGCAAAATCTCTTCTCGTAATTCAGGCACTAGCGGTACCCAAACACGATTTTCAAATCTCAGCAATCCCATGCTATCAATTTTAAACTTGACCTCTTCTCCATCGGTAATCCTCTCCCGGATTCTGTCACATTCCTCATCTTTGTCTTGAGCCTCTTTCACCCTATCTAACAAGGTTGGGCTCACCTCGACTTCTATTGACTCGTTTGGACTTCTCACTTCCAACTCCATTCGAGCCATCTCTTGAACCAATTGTTCTTGATCTGTCAATATGAACAATTTCTCCCTGCTCTTTCTACTCAGAGCATCCGCTACTACGTTGGCCTTGCCGGGATGATATAGAATTTCACAATCATAATCTTTGATCAATTCCAACCATCTCCGTTGCCTCATATTCAACTCCTTCTGTGTGAAGATATACTTTAGACTCTTATGGTCTGTGAATATCTCACATTTCTCCCCATATAAGTAATGTCTCCAAATTTTAAGGGCAAACACTACCGCTGCCAATTCCAAGTCGTGGGTAGGGTATCCCTTCTCATAATCTTTCAATTGCCTGGATGCATACGCAACGACTTTGCCGTTTTGCATAAGCACACAGCCAAGTCCCTTGTGCGATGCATCACTGTAGACCGTAAAACCTCCTGTATCGTCTGGTAAAGTCAATACAGGTGCTTCACTAAGTCTTTTCTTTAACTCCTGAAAACTTTCCTCACACTTCTCCGTCCACACGTATTTTACCGTCTTCCTTGTTAAGTTGGTCAACGGTGTTGCTATCTTTGAGAAGTCTTGAATGAACCTCCGATAGTAACCCGCTAACCCTAAGAAACTTCTTACTTCTGTCGGCGTCCTTGGTTGTTCCCAATTCCTTACCGATTCCACCTTTGCTGGATCAACTGAAACTCCCTCTTTGTCAATAACATGACCTAAAAATTGAACTCTCTCCAACCAGAATTCACACTTTGAAAACTTAGCGTACAACCGCTCCTTCCGTAAAATCTCCAACACCAATCTTAGGTGTTCAGCATGCTCCTCCTTCGTTTTGGAATACACCAAAATATCGTCAATGAACACGACTACAAATTTATCCAAGTATTGCTTGAATATTCTGTTCATCATGTCCATAAATGCGGCTGGCGCATTTGTTAGTCCAAACGACATCACCAGAAACTCATAATGCCCATATCGAGTTCTGAATGCCGTCTTGGGTACATCCTCCTTCCTGACTTTCAACTGGTGATAACCAGTCCTTAAGTCAATCTTTGAAAAGCACTTCGCCCCTTTCAATTGATCGAAAAGATCGTCAATTCGTGGTAACGGGTACTTGTTCTTAATTGTTACTTTATTTAGCTCCCTATAATCCATACACAGTCTCATCGATCCATCCTTCTTCTTTACAAACAGCACCGGTGCTCCCCATGGAGAAACACTTGGCTGAATGTACTTATTATCTAACAACTCCTGCAATTGCACCATCAACTCTTTCAACTCTACCGGAGCCATTCTGTATGGTGCCTTTGATATCGGCGCTGTCCCCGGTACTAAATCAATCGTAAATTCTATCTCTCTGTCCGGCGGTAAACCTGGCAGTACATCTGGAAAAACATCCATGAACTCTCTAACTACTGGTATTTGCTCCATCTCGGGACTCACCACTTGTGTATCAACCACATGAGCCAAATACCCTACACAACCTTTCTTCAATAATTTCTTGGCTTGCATCATCGTCAGACAAGAAGACTGTCTTGACGATTTGCTGCCATAAAATACGACCTTAGACTTATTTGGTGTCTTAAGGTGTATGCACTTCTTCTGACAATCAATTATCGCCCCGTGGTTAAACAACCAATCCATCCCAAGTATTACATCAAATTCCCCCAGACGTATTGGAATTAGATTCACATTTAATTTCTGACCCCTGATTTCAGCACAACAATTTCTATGTATGTACTCTACCGGAATCACTTCCTTATTAGCAACTTCTATGTTCATTGAGTTTTCTAGTTTGTCTCTAGGCAATTCTAACCGTCTAGCGAAATCATCAGACACAAATGAACAGGTAGCACCCGAATCAAACAATACATATGCATTTATATTATTGATCGGAATAATACCTGACACCACGTCTTTTGACCCCACGGCATCTTGCACCGTCATATTGAAAGTCCGGGCTGTCGGCTTGTTCTGTGGTACCGGTCCCCCGATAGTCAGTTTGCTGTTATTGCCCTTGTAGCCGCTACCCCCGTCATTCTTCTTCTTAGGGCAATCCTTAATCAGATGGTCAGATGCTCCGCAAGAATAGCATCTCCCTTTCTTTGGGAGGGGACAATCTGGAGAAATATGTCCCACCTGACCGCAATTGTAGCATGTATTCTTTCCTTTCCTGCATTCCCCGAAATGGGCCTTTCCACATATATTACATATCGGCTTTTTCTGGGTATTTCCTTGCTGATTTCCCGAGTTCCTATCGTTGTTGCTGTTGTCCCACTTACGCTTATTGTTGTTATTATTGCCTCCGTTGTTACTGCTCTTGCTTCCCCCTTCATTTTTCTTCTTATTTCTCTCTTGGTTGAACTTGGTCAACGCGTCGCTTCCACCTTCAGCAATGATTGACTTCTCCAGCAACGTTGCGAACGAGTCAATCTGCAGTACCGCTACCTTGTTGAATATCCAAGGTCTCAACCCATTCTCGAATCTTCTGGCCTTGCGTTCCTCCGTATCCACTTGATGTGGAGCGAACCTGGCCAACTCATTGAATTTTGCCGCGTACTCCGGTACCGACATGTTCTCCTGTTTCAGCTCTAGAAATTTTACTTCCATCCTACTTTTCATACTCTTTGGAAAATAATTCTCATCGAATATTTCCTTGAATCTTGTCCATGGCACTACACCATCCCCAGCCCTATTCTGATTGGCTTCCCACCAGAAATTGGCTTCTCCCTTCATCATGTAGGTAGCAAAGATTGTCTTTTGCTCTTCAGCTACTCTTGCGATAACGAACGCTTTCTCTATCTCCTTTATCCAGGATTGGGCCTCTATCGGGTCCGACGTTCCCCTAAACTCTGGCGGTCCCACCGCTTTAAAGTCTTTGAAGTTTGCCAACTGATTTGGTGGTGGTGGTGGATTTGCTACTACAGGGTGGCGGTTTTGCATCGCCTCAGCTAGCATGTCGACAAAGTTTTGCATTGGGTCTACGTTGTGTCCCCCCGCGTCGTTGTTAACTGACTCTTCTACCCCCTGGTTCCTTGGTGGTTGTCTACGTGGCCTCATTTTCTGTTATAAACAAAAATTTACATTATTATACTAATTTCATCTTTTTCATTTCATTATTTTGTATCTTAGACAATGTTTAGCTAAAATACAAGTAATTATTTCAATACGCATATAAACATAATTTCAACTGCATTTATATTCATATGCTAAAACAGTAGTGCGTAGCACTTTACATCAAAAGCATACCGCTACAAATGCTTCTATCCCTGAGAAGCTACAAAAGATGGGATCTGACATATCCTACAACTTCCTAGAGTTGGGATTTAGTGACATATTAACCCTCTAATAAAACAAAAGTTGGGTTATACTGCATCTATTTACATACGAAATTAGAAAACAACTACCACTACTGAGTGCGCATCCCCCTACGGATCGCGTCGTCATACTCCTCATCCCCGATGGCCATCACCACATCCCTGCTGATGGTGTGCATAGACTGGCCCTCTTCAGCTGGGTAATAGTACACCCTGCTCTGAAGTCTACCATATGAAGACCGGTAGACATAGCTAAGTCTATCCGTCCTCACCCGCTTCTCGCGGACCTCCTCCTCTAACTCCATCATCTGGCCATGAGCGGCATCCCGCTGTCTCTCCATCTCTATCCGATCCTCTATCGCCTCCTGCCAGTGTGCACGGATGGCGTCCTTCTCTGCCTGTACTTGCTGAACCTTCAGCTCAGCCTCTGCCAACCTAGTCTCAGCTACTGCCAGTTTGGCCTGCAGCTCTACGTCCTGATCTACCAGCTGATGAGTTAGCACCGCAAAGTGCTCCACTGAATCCTCGTACTCCTGTACCTGATCCTCCAGTCCTACAATCCTCTCCTTCAGCTCTGTGTTCTCGCCAGAGAACTGGTAAGCCGCATCCCTATACTGATCTTCCATGTGCTGATGGGTCAGATTCTGTTCCTCCAAATGTTGGACCCTTGCCTCCAGCTCCTCGTTCCTAGTGGTCAGTCCATCTATGATGTCAGCGGCAGTGGTGCCCATGCCATCAGCTGACTCCTCCTCCTCAGACTCCTCCGACTCTGCCTCATCCTCACTGTAAGGCCTCATGACTCCGCCCCAGACGGGCTCCACGCGATCCCCCTCCTCAGGATCCGACTCTGGCTCCTCTATGGGTGCAGCCACCAGCGGCTGTGCAGTATCCATATGGATATCAATATAGTCCTCCTCGGCAGTGCGACTCGACTGTCCGATCTCTGCCATCCTATATCATAAAACAATAACACACGTTAGTACAGCAATAAAATATATTCATTGATGAAATGAAATGATATTTTATCATGTACATCTCGGCTCGATGGATTTTCTCAATCCATCTCCAAAAATACACAACATGATGAATCTCCCCGATTCATCCCCTAACGCACTCGATATGAGTTTAATACTAAGGTTATAACTTAGGTTTCGCAAATCCTAACGTTTCTAACCTACAGCTCTGATACCAACCTGTGACGACCCCAAATCCGGGTTCCATAACCTCGAGTTTGGTTCTCACTATTCAACACATTACTAACAATTAAATACATACATTGCATTTAAATATCGCGGAATAATACATATTGGTTCCCTTCAAAAGGTTACAATACCAGGGTCTACCAACCTTAACATAAAAACAGTTCCTATCATAAGGAATTACAAAAGGTTCTTCAACAGTAAATACATATTTAAATATCTAATTAGCATGCATAAGCTAACTTAATCTCGGGCTTTTCCTTTTCCCTTATCCTTCTTCGAGCAATCGGGTCTATCTGAAAAATGGTTCATGATATAACAAGAATGAGCAACTAGTTTGCTCAGCAAGTTTAGAACAATCATGGAGATTTAATATATCATGAATGAATGAGAAATATCAATAATGATTCAACAATAGATATAACAATTGTGAATGAAACAAGATTCAAATTTTAATAAACAGACTATTTGAATCTTAAAAGGCTGAGTGGTCACCAAGGACCCTGAACTAACGAGGGTACAATAGAGTTTCCTCCGACCCTTTGAGTTGTTTGGTTTTCAAGGGGATCAGCCTATTCAACCCGCTGTATATGCATTACATTTAGTCACTGGCGCCAAAATCGGTTTCCCGACACAAAATCCCCTAATTTAGGGTTGTTCAAATCTCAGTCTTAATATAAGAAATCCGCACCCAACAATGGTTTGGATAAGCTTTTAAAAGTATTCAAGTTATTGAATTTAGAAACGCAATGTCTAGCTGAACTATTAGCTTCAGACATTTTTAATACAGTTCGTGAATCAAGAACTAACAAGCTTCAAATGCACTAAGTGCGATTGTATAAACAATATGGATGTGGAATAATTTTCGATAATTAAACCACTTCAAGCTTTAACAATAAATACAAGTATGGAAACTTGTTCAACAATAATAATTGAGTAGGGTTAGAGAACTTGCCTGTTTGCTCAGCTACAATAATTGTCTAGCTTTAACTAACTTGCTTTGAAAGACCTAACATTAATAAAGTCGGTCTAATAATTAGTACGACGTATTTGCATAATTATATGCTTAATAACGAACTTATTTACCACATAAGTACTAACACATAAATTACATTAGTCAAAACAATATTATTAACCTTATAGACACTTAATCATTTTAGGTTAATAATTTAATAAGTTAGAAAATATTTTTCTTAAGTGTTGGACACTTATTAAACCCTTAAACAACTTATTATAATTGTTTAGTTCAATTCAATTTATTTTATTAACTCAATCTCTTTTTAATTACTATTTAATATTGATTAAATAGAAATTAATTAATTAACTCTAGTTATTATAAATAATAACTAATTGTACTTACTTATTATTTAATTATAATTAAATAATAAATAATTATTAACTTAGTTTAAACCTTCTTTAATTTAATGTTAATCAACCAATAATTAACCAAGTAATTAACCTTACTTATTATTTAATTAAGGAAATTAAATAATAGTTTACTAATCTTAATCCTCTTTAATTATTATTTAATGTCAATTAAATAATAATTAATTATTTAATTAATTTTAATTATTATTTAAGGTTAAATAATAATCAAATCATTCTTATTTATTATTTAAATTAAATAATAAATTATTACTCTAATAACTTAATTTCCATTAATCGTTATTTAATGTTAATTAAATAATAATTAATTACTTAATTATCTTTATTTATTATTTAATAATATTTAAATAATAAATAATTAATTTATAAATTTTATCTCTCTTTAAATATTATTTAATAGGCATTAAATAATAATTGCTAATTTATCATCTTTATTTATTATTAACATTTAAAATAATAAATAAATAATAAATTTATTTAACCTAACCATGGTTTAGCTAACTAGATTAATATTTAAAATATTTAAATATTAAACTTTATGAAAAATATCCTCCCCAATATTATTTTTGTATTATTATTATTTTTGTTATAATTTTAAATTAATTTTCAAATATTTAAATTAATTAAAATTAACCCGAATGGCATTTTCGTAAATAAGTTGAAAAACCGGACCGAGGGCAGAATGGTAATTCTGCCAAGAAAAACACGGAGGGGCAAAATGGTAATTTCGCCGAAAAGTTTCTTACCGCGCATTGCGCGCGTTTTGGTTTGTTACGGGTCAAAACGACGCCGTTTTTGAAAAGCCGGAAACGGCTTCCGCGCGTACGCGCGGAGTGAATTTTCTACGGACGCCAAACGACGTCGTTTGGCTCCGCGTCCTCGGTGAACAGTGGCAGCCGCGCATTGCGCGGAAAGCCTTAAAAATTTTTTCCTCCCGCAGAACGTGAACAGTGTTTCCGGCTACCCATTTTAAATAAAAATATACCTTCAATAAATCTTTAACTCTTCAATAAAAATCCAAAAAAATTACCAATCATCTTATATTAATTTATAACATGAAAAATTAATTTTTCATGCTTTAATATCATTATTTTTTTATAAAAAATTTTACATCATATAAACTACCATAAATCATAACTTTTTGTATATAACTCCATTTTGAGTGATTCAAACTTTGTTTTTCTCATGATTTAATGTTCTATAATATTAGCACATCAAACCTAAGTTTTAAAAAAATATTTTTGGACATAAATTCCAAAACTTGTTTACACACTATTAAATACATATTTTAGCATATAAAATGTACCAAAATACAAACCAAGCATATTAAACTCAAGCATGGCATATATATTACCACTACACATTAATAACCATATTAACATGTTTATACTAACATGATGATTTATTTTATTTAAAAACAAAATTTCATTTAAAATAACCATTACCTTGATTTAATGGCTATTCTTCTTTTTCTCCCAAAGTATGTTGTGAAAGAAGATGACATGCACTAGCTTAGCACTCCTTCTCCTTCTCTTGCTCTCTCTCAAAATATTTTGCTCTCAAACTCTCTCTAGCTTGGAAAATGGAAGAAAAAGAAATGACCAATACAAGCTCCTAAATTGTAAGTATACTTACAATTTGGAGAGATATAAAATCTATATCTATGAAAATTGCCATCATGAGATAACAATGATACTTACACAAGAAAGCTAGCCCATACTAAGTTGGTGAGGATTTTGTGGGAAAAGACTTTCCCAAAAATCAAAACAAGCAACCTTTAATTAAATAAATGAAAAATCAAATAATAATAATAATAATAATAATAATAGCAATACACTCTCTCTCCTCCTTCTTGGATTCACTCGGCTGGACTCTTCTTCATGTCCCAAAATGAGTGTCACAAGTCCACTTTTTAATAATTAATAGTTTTATTAAGTATTTTTCAAATGGGCCAATCATTGGGCTTTAATTTAAAATACCAATTGGGCTTCTATTAAATTGTTTGGGCTACTAAATTGTCAAATTTTATTATTCTACATTTGGGCTACTAATTGACCCATGTTGGGCTAATTTAATAATTTATACATTAATTATTCAATCCATGATTAAATAAATAATTAAATTGAATAAATAATTAAATATTCTAACCCATTAGTATTAAATTACTAATTGGACTAATAAATATTATTATTAATATTTCACATTATTTACATTAATTAATAATCATATTAATTAATTTATTATATTTAATTCACTCATTATATTCAATTTAATTGAATATTTAATTAATAGGAAACTTATCAATTAATTTGATATTAAAACTTTAGGGTTTGTTCACTAATTTAATAACCTATTAGTGACCCCCTTTAATTAATTTTAGTAATTAATTACATAATTATTTAATCACATAATTAATTAATCACATAAAAAGATTTAAATAATCTCGAAAAAATAACTCGTTGGAAATTAAATTAATAATTTAATTAATAAAGATGTGGAAATTCTAGGACATTACAGAGTCAAATTTGTGTAATATAATATTTTTGAGTATATTACACACCTTTTCTTTAACGACAAAATAGAATGAGAAGTTTGACAGCATTTACTTGTTTCTAGTATATCTAACCATCGATCAATATGATCCATGAACAATATTTTCTGTGGAAAAATAGTAGTACTGCATGCCATTTCGTGAGATCCAATAAGGAAAAAAAATGTAAAAATTCAAAAGAAATATTTTTGCATATATACCCAAAAGTATAAAATGAACTCTCTAAGTCCAAATAAAAAAATATTGTCATTACACCAATTAAATCGCATTACCATAACATTTTTTTCTCTATATTTTTTCTTGAAATTGGACAAAAGATTTTCATAGCATGAGTCAGAACTTACTACAATAGTTACTTTCGATATATCCCGCAAAAAACACCAAAGAGATGATACGTAATTATCCGTGCCTAAAGGCACAGTGTAGATTAAAATTTCAAAAATACTCTATTACCTAAAGACTCTTTGCAACATAAAATAACTTACAAATCAATTAGAATGAATCTGAACCGTCCCTTTGATTTTCTGCCCAAATTAATTTGCATGTGTAAATATGACGACCGCAATACCCGACAAATAGAAAAATGACATCAATGCTAAAAAGGTGACTCATGTTGTTTATGTGCAATTTTTTATTTATTATTATTAGTATTACTACTACTACTATTATTATAATAATAGTAATAATAATAACAATAATAATAATTATTATTGTTATTACTATTATTATTATTATTATTAGTAATAATAATAATAAAATAATAATAATAAATATAATAATAATAATAATATTAATAAAAGTAATAATAATAATAATAATTATTGTTATTATTAATATATTAATTATTATTATTATAATAATTATTATTATATTTATATTTATATTTATTATTATATTAATTATTATTATTATTATTATTATTATTATTATTATTACTACTATTATTATTACTATTATTAATATTATTATTATTACTATTACTATTACTATTATTATTATTATTATTATTATTATTATTATTATTATTATTTCTATTATTATTATTATAATAATAATAATTATTATTATTATATTAATTATTATTATTTTATTATTATTATTATTATTATATTAATTATTATTATATTAATTATTATTATATTTATTATTATTATAATTATTATTATTATTATTGTTATTACTATTATTTTTTTTATTATTACTATTATATTAATTATTATAATTATTTTTATTTTTATTATTATTATTATTATTATTATTACTGCTATATTATTATTATTATCATTATTATTATTATTATTATTATTATTATTATTATTATTATTATTATTATTATAGTTTTGAATTTGATTTGGGTGGGAAATGGAAGTGGGTAGATTTTTGAAAGTTAGAATTTGAATTGAGGGAGGGAAAAATGAGAGATAGATTAGTGACCGTTGGATGTTGAAGCCTTAAAAGATTTTAGACCGTTGAATGTTGAAGCCTAAATTGATTTGTGATCGTTGGATATTGAAGTATTGGGATTGGAGCCGCTCTGTTTTATATAATAGATAATCCGAAAACATGTGAATCGAGAATCTGCCAATTTGGTATATGATTATATATAATATTACACAAACCGTTGCTTTATCCCATGACTCTTATTACGGGACAACGTGATATATCTAAACCCAATACCATGCGGCATTTGTTGCTTTAACAATAATACACCATAGGCTGCTTTTACCGAAAACCGTGCGGCTGCTATGAACAAATTCGTGACTTGCCTTTTGATACAATTATCAAATCCGAGTATGCTTGTTTTACTTTATATATATAATATATATCAATACCGAAAGCTTCACTGTTTCGGCTTGTAATACCGATTAAGGTATAGAAAAAAAAATAATAATATAATAAATTATGCCCAATAATTTGTTTTAAACAAATACCTATACATATATGGAATTAAAACAATTAATAATTTGCATAAGTTTGGCTCTGATGTCACTGTTGGTTTGCAAAAATATGGCATACATATAATCAAATTATATAAGCGCAACGGAAGCAAGAAAATCAGATTTTAAAATTTTTGTACAAACCAATAACCCGGATCTTTCTTATGCGACTATTATTAATTGAGGAAGGATAAAAGAATTTATACCTTTGTAGAACCAAGCTTCCACGGGTACAAGTTCATCTCCCTTTAATCCTTCACGTTCTTCTTCAAATTCACCAATTAGATTCCACGGATCAATGTTAGCTCCCCAAGTGTTGAGCCTCTAGAGGTGATCCACCAAGAGATCTATGAATTAAAGAAGTGGATTATGGTTTCTCCAAACCATGGGTGGCTAGCCCTAATTCTCTCTCTCTCTCTAACTTTTAGATCTAGAGAATTATGGAGTACTCTCTTTAATCTAATGAAAGAGTGTATAACCTTGATCTATAATAAGACTCCTCTTATTTATAGATCTAGTCAACCCTCCTAAACTATTTAGGATTAGGGTTTTAATTTAATTCCCAATTTAATTAGGAACTAAATTAATTAATTACAATTCCTAAACCATTTAGGAACTTAATTATTTAATAATGAGAGTACTTCTTATTAATTAATTACTAAATCATTTAGTAACTTAACTCATTATTATAATTATAATTCCTAAACTATTTAGGAACTTAATTATTTACTAATAATAATATTACTACTTATTAATTAATTACTAAACCATTTAGTAACTTAATTAATTATTATAATTATAATTCCTAAACTATTTAGGAACTTAATTATTTAATAATAATATTACTATTTATTAATTAATTCCTAAACCATTTAGGAACTAAATAATAATACTAGTAATAATAATAATAGTAATAATAATAATAATAAGACTCATCTTATTAATTTATAATTAGTATTTCTAAAATACTAAATTATAAATATTAAGCTATTTAATTTATTCTATCACCATAGTATAAATTAAATATACTTAATTTATTATTACAATTATGCCATCAACTTCTAAAATAAATATTACTCTTTTGCGGTGTGACCCTTTAGGTTCTCCATATTAAACCGGTTGTATAATAAATAAATTAGAACAATTCTAATTCATTTATTACGAATTAACTCTTTAATTCAGAATAAATAATTATTCCACAATAAGGGTAAGCCCCCTTAGCGATTAGTCGACTTTCCAGATAATATAGATTTCAACATTTAATCGTAAAAGAACCTTTCAGCAAATAGTTACCGTACAATTCAATCCTTCTACCACACAATGTCCCAATCAAATATAAGACATGGAATTTCTGTCAAGTCTTATTTATTTGATTATATTCATTTCAATTCACAAATACACAACTCTAGTTAATGTAAATTAGAAACTCCTTTCTAATTCCATTCAACCCTGGCCAGAGATTTCTGAGTTGTCACTTATTGAATCGCATAGGACATTCTCTCCCTTTACTGGAAGTGGTAGATCCTTTGTTGACCATTCATATATCTCCATGTGTACCTTATTATACCCAAGCACATCCTTTGATATACCAATAGGTCTTAAGGAATATGTCAAAGTATAACTTAGTACACACAAGATACTAAGATGATCTCAAGTCTAAGGATCACTTGTACGACTATCACATAAGGAACTCCTATTGACAGACGAGTAAAACTTCATTAAGTGTTCCTTGAGCGAGTCACATTCAGTGAACTTATTCTCTAATAAGCACCTAGATACTTGCTTTAGTGTCTCTACACAAATGATTATGAGATCAATCATCCTCTTCATAAGAGCAAGCATAGTATGTACCAATCTATCCGGATCTACTAATCCCCATTTTAGTGATCCAACGATTAGGAACAATTTTAGTTTTTGAGCTATCTTGAATTTAGATCTCATTAGCATGATCCTCATCATGGTTCTAAAAGCATTGCTCGAAAACTATGGGTTTATCCATTTGATTAATTCAAGAAATTAATCATGAATAAAGAAATGTCTTGATACTTTTATTAATAAATGAACAAGATTACAAAGTATATGTTTATCACATCAAATGTGATTGGCTTAAGGGCATATTACTTTCAATCTCCCACTTGCACTAAAGTCAATCGCCCTTTGGTATCCCCATACCATTCTTCTCTAAGTGGCGTACAAATTACTTAGTAAATACTTTAGTTAATGGATCTGTAATGCTGTTCTAAGAGTCTACCATCTTTATGGTGTCGTCTCCTTTTCAATGATTCATCTAATCATATAAAAGTGCCGCAACACATGTTTGGATTTCAGATGAGACCTAGGTTCCTTGGCGAATTAAAACTCCTTTAATGTTAGGAACCATTATAAGTTCTGTAAAGAACTTGTTTAACCAAACAATCATCTTTGCAACTTCACTTATAGTTATTTACTATGTCTTTGTCACAAGTCCTCGGTTAAAGAAACTTCTAGTTGTTTCATTATGTCCTTCAAATTGGTAAACAAATAGATGATTTAGTGTCACATTACTTCGTTCAACTTTGTTTCGCGTCAAAAGGTGCAATCCTATCACTCTCGCATTCAAAACCGTACGTACAACTAACACAAGTCCTCGGTAAAAGAAAACTTCTAGTTGTCTCATTATCCTTCAAATTGGTAAACAAATAGATGATTTAGTGTCATATTACTTCGTTCACCTTTGTTTAGCATCAAAAGGTGCAATCCTATCACTCTCACATTCAAAATCGTACGCACAACTAACACACGTCCTCGGTTAAACATACTTCTAGTTGTTTCATTATTTTCTTCAAATTGGTAAACAAATAGATGATTTAGTGTCATATTACTTCGTTCAACTTTGTTTAGCATCAAAAGGTGCAATCTTATCACTCTCGCATTCAAATCATATTACTTCGTTTTACTTTGTTTAGCAATCCTATCACTCTCGCATTCAAAACCGTACGTACAACCAACACAAGTCCTCGGTTAAAGAAAACTTCTAGTTGTTTCATTATTTCCTTCAAATTTGAAACGAAATAGATGATTTAGTGTCATATTACTTCGTTCATCTTTGTTTAGCATCAAAAGGTATAATCCTATCGCTGTCGCATTCAAAACCGTACATACAACTAACACAAGTCCTCGGTTAAAGAAAACTTCTACTAGTTTCATTATTTCTTTCAAATTGGTAAACAAACAGATGATTTAATGTCATATTACTTCGTTCAACTTTGTTTAGCATCAAAAGGTGCAATCCTATCACTCTCACATTCAAAATCGTACGCACAACTAACACAAGTCCTCGGTTAAAGAAACTTCTAGTTGTTTCATTATTTCCTTTAAATTGATAAACAAATGGATAATTTAGTGTCATATTACTTCGTTCAACTTTGTTTCGCATCAAAAGGTGCAATCCTATCACTCTCGTATTCAAAACCGTACGTACAACTAACACAATTCCTCGGTTAAAGAAAACTTCTAGTTGTTTCATTATTTCCTTCAAATTGGTAAACAAAGAGATTATTTAGTGTTATATTACATCGTTCACCTTTGTTTAGCATCAAAAGGTGCAATCCTATCACTCTACATTCAAAATCGTACGCACAACTAACACAAGTCCTCGGTTAAAGAAACTTCTAGTTGTTTCATTATGTCCTTCAAATTGGTAAACAAATAGATGATTTAGTGTCATAGTACTTCGTTCAACTTTGTTTCGCATCAAAAGGTTCAATCCTATCACTCTCGCATTCAAAACCGTACATACAACTAACACAAGTTCTCGGTTAAAGAAAACTTCTACTTTATTCATTATTTCTTTCAAATTGGTAAACAAATAGATGATTTAATGTCATATTACTTCGTTCAACTTTGTTAAGCATCAAAAGGTCCAATCCTATCACTCTCACATTCAAAATCGTACATACAACTAACACAAGTCCTCGATTAAAGAAAACTTCTACTTATTTCATTATTTCTTTCAAATTGGTAAACAAACAGATGGTTTAATGTCATATTACTTCGTTCAACTTTGTTTAGCATCAAAAGGTGCAATCCTCTCACTATCACATTCAAAATCGTACGCACAACTAATACAAGTCCTCGGTTAAAGAAACTTCTAGTTGTTTCATTACTTCCTCCAAATTGGTAAACAAATGGATGATTTAGTGTCATATTACTTCGTTCAAATTTGTTTCGCATCAAAAGGTGCAATCGTATCACTCTCGCATTCAAAACCGTACATATAACTAACACAAGTCATCGGTTAAAGAAAACTTCTACTTTTTTCATTATTTCTTTCAAATTGGTAAACAAATAGATGATTTAATGTCATATTACTTCGTTCAACTTTGTTTAGCATCAAAAGGTCCAATCCTATCACTCTCACATTCAAAATCGTACGCACAACTAACACAAGTCCTCGGTTAAAGAAACTTCTAGTTGTTTCATTATGTCCTTTAAATTGGTAAACAAACAGATGATTTAGTGTCATATTACTTCGTTTAACTTTGTTTCGCATCAGAAGGTGCAATCTTATCACTCTCGCATTCAAAACCGTACGTAGAACTAACACAAGTCCTCGGTTAAAGAAAACTTCTAGTTGTTTCATTATTTCCTTCAAATTGGTAAACAAATAGATTATTTAGTGTCATATTACTTCGTTCGCCTTTGTTTAGCATCAAAAGGTGCAATCCTATCACTCTACATTCAAAATCGTACCTACAACTAACACAAGTCCTCGGTTAAAGAAACTTCTAGTTGTTTCATTATGTCCTTCAAATTGGTAAACAAATAGATGATTTAGTGTCATATTACTTCGTTCAACTTTGTTTCGCATCAAAAGGTGCAATCCTATCACTCTCGCATTCAAAACCGTACATACAACTAACACAAGTCCTCGGTTAAAGAAAACTTCTATTTTTTTCATTATTTCTTTCAAATTGGTAACCAAATAGATGATTTAATGTCATATTACTTCGTTCAACTTTGTTAAGCATCAAAAAGTCCAATCCTATCACTCTCACATTCAAAATCGTACGCACAACTAACACAAGTCCTCGGTTAAAGAAACTTCTAGTTGTTTCATTATGTCTTTTAAATTGGTAAACAAATAGATGATTTAGTGTCATATTACTTCGTTTAACTTTGTTTCGCATGAAAAGGTGCAATCTTATCACTCTCGCATTCAAAACCGTACGTACAACTAACACAAGTTCTCGGTTAAAGAAAACTTCTAGTTGTTTCATTATTTCCTTCAAATTGGTAAACAAATAGATTATTTAGTGTCATATTACTTCGTTCCCCTTTGTTTAGCATCAAAAGGTGCAATCCTATCACTCTACATTCAAAATCGTACGCACAACTAACACAAGTCCTCGGTTAAAGAAACTTCTAATTGTTTCATTATGTCCTTTAAATCGGTAAACAAATAGATGATTTAGTGTCATATTACATCGTTTAATTTTTATTTCTCATCAAAAGGTGCAATTGTATCACTCTCGCATTCAAAACCGTACATACAACTAACACAAGTCATTGGTTAAAGAAAACTTCTACTTATTTCATTATTTCTTTCAAATTGGTAAACAAATAGATGATTTAATGTCATATTACTTCGTTCAACTTTGTTTAGCATCAAAAGGTCCAATCCTATCACTCTCACATTCAAAATCGTACGCACAACTAACACAAGTCCTCGGTTAAAGAAACTTCTAGTTGTTTCATTATGTCCTTTAAATTGGTAAACAAATAGATGATTTAGTGTCATATTACTTCGTTTAACTTTGTTTCGCATCAGAAGGTGCAATCTTATCACTCTCGCATTCAAAACCGTACGTACAACTAACACAAGTCCTCGGTTAAAGAAAACTTCTAGTTGTTTCATTATTTCCTTCAAATTGGTAAACAAATAGATTATTTAGTGTCATATTACTTCGTTCGCCTTTGTTTAGCATCAAAAGGTGCAATCCTATCACTCTACATTCAAAATCTTACGTACAACTAACACAAGTCCTCGGTTAAAGAAACTTCTAGTTATTTCATTATGTCCTTCAAATTGGTAAACAAATAGATGATTTAGTGTCATATTACTTCGTTCAACTTTGTTTCGCATCAAAAGGTGCAATCCTATCACTCTACATTCAAAATCGTACGTACAACTAACACAAGTCCTCGGTTAAAGAAACTTCTAGTTATTTCATTATGTCCTTCAAATTGGTAAACAAATAGATGATTTAGTGTCATATTACTTCGTTCAACTTTGTTTCGCATCAAAAGGTGCAATCCTAACACTCTCGCATTCAAAACCGTACATACAACTAACACAAGTCCTCGGTTAAAGAAAACTTCTACTTTTTTCATTATTTCTTTCAAATTGGTAAACAAATAGATTATTTAATGTCATATTACTTCGTTCAACTTTGTTAAGCATCAAAAGGTCCAATCCTATCACTCTCACATTCAAAATCGTACGCACAACTAACACAAGTCGTCGGTTAAAGAAACTTCTAGTTGTTTCATTATTTCCTTCAAATTGGTAAACAAATAGATGATTTAGTGTCATATTACTTCGTTCAACTTTGTTTCGCGTCAAAAGGTGCAATCCTATCACTCTCGCATTCAAAACCGTACGTACAACTAAAACAAGTCCTCGGTTAAAGAAAACTTCTAGTTGTTTCATTATTTCCTTCAAATTGGTAAACAAATAGATGATTTAGTGTCATATTACTTCGTTCAACTTTGTTTCGCATCAAAAGGTGCAATCTTATCACTCTCGCATTCAAAACCGTACGTACAACTAACACAAGTCCTCGGTTAAAGAAAACTTGTAGTTGTTTCATTATTTCCTTCAAATTGGTAAACAAATAGATTATTTAGTGTCATATTACTTCGTTCACCTTTGTTTAGCATCAAAAGTTGCAATCCTATCACTCTACATTCAAAATCGTACGCACAACTAACACAAGTCCTCGGTTAAAGAAACTTCTAGTTGTTTCATTGTCTCATTCAAATTGGTAAACAAATAGATGATTTAGTGTCATATTACTTCGTTCAACTTTGTTTCGCATCAAAAGGTGCAATCCTATCACTCTCGTATTCAAAACCGTACATACAACTAACACAAGTCCTCGGTTAAAGAAAACTTCTACTTTTTTCATTATTTCTTTCAAATTGGTAAACAAATAGATTATTTAATGTCATATTACTTCGTTCAACTTTGTTAAGCATCAAAAGGTCCAATCCTATCACTCTCACATTCAAAATCGTACGCACAACTAACACAAGTCCTCGGTTAAAGAAACTTCTAGTTGTTTCATTATGTCCTTTAAATTGGTAAACAAATAGATGATTTAGTGTCATTTTACTTCGTTTAACTTTGTTTCGCATCAAAAGGTCCAATCTTATCACTCTCGCATTAAAAACCGTACGTACAACTAACACAAGTCCTCGGTTAAAGAAAACTTCTAGTTGTTTCATTATTTCCTTCAAATTGGTAAAGAAATAGATTATTTAGTGTCATATTACTTCGTTCACCTTTGTTTAGCATCAAAAGGTGCAATCCTATCACTCTACATTCAAAATCGTACGTACAACTAACACAAGTCCTCGGTTAAAGAAACTTCTAGTTGTTTCATTATGTCCTTCAAATTGGTAAACAAATAGATGATTTAGTGTCATATTACTTCGTTCAACTTTGTTTCGCATCAAAAGGTGCAATCCTATCACTCTCGCATTCAAAACCGTACATACAACTAACACAAGTCCTCGGTTAAAGAAAATTTCTACTTTTTTCATTATTTCTTTCAAATTGGTAAACAAATAGATGATTTAATGTCATATTACTTCGTTCAACTTTGTTAAGCATCAAAAGGTCCAATCCTATCACTCTCACTTTCAAAATCGTACGCACAACTAACACAAGTCCTCGGTTAAAGAAACTTCTAGTTGTTTCATTATGTCCTTTAAATTGGTAAACAAATAGATGATTTAGTGTCATATTACTTCGTTTAACTTTGTTTCGCATCAAAAGGTGCAATCTTATCACTCTCGCATTCAAAACCGTACGTACAACTAACACAAGTCCTCGGTTAAAGAAAACTTCTAGTTGTTTCATTATTTCCTTGAAATTGGTAAAGAAATAGATTATTTAATGTCATATTACTTCGTTCACCATTGTTTAGCATCAAAAGGTGCAATCCTATCACTCTACATTCAAAATCGTACGTACAACTAACACAAGTCCTCGGTTAAAGAAACTTCTAGTTGTTTCATTATGTCCTTCAAATTGGTAAACAAATAGATGATTTAGTGTCATATTACTTCGTTCAACTTTGTTTCGCATCAAAAGGTGCAATCCTATCACTCTCGCATTCAAAACCATAAGTACAACTAACACAAGTCCTCGGTTAAAGAAAACTTCTACTTTTTTCATTATTTCCTTCAAATTGGTAAACAAATAGGTGATTTAGTGTCATATTACTTCGTTCACCTTTCTTTAGCATCAAAAGGTGCAATCCTATCACTCTCACATTCAAAATCGTACGCACAACTTACACAAGTCCTCGGTTAAAGAAACTTCTAGTTGTTTCATTATTTCCTTCAAATTGGTAAACAAATAGATGATTTAGTGTCATATTACTTCGTTCAACTTTGTTTCGCCTCAAAAGGTGCAATCCTATCACTCTCACATTCAAAACCGTACGTACAACTAACAAAAGTTTTCGGTAAAGAAACTTCTAGTTGTTCCATTATTTTCTTCAAATTAGTAAACAAATTGATGATTTAGTGTCATATTACTTCGTTCAACTTTATTTAGCATCAAAAGGTGCAATCTTATCACTCTCGCATTCAAGATCGTACGTATAACTAACGCATGTCCTCGGTTAAAGAAACTTCTAGTTGTTGCATTATTTCCTTCAAATTGGTAAACAAATTGATGCTTTAGTGTCATATTACTTCGTTCACCTTTGTTTAGCATCAAAAGGTGCAATCCTATCACTCTACATTCAAAATCGTACGTACAACTAACACAAGTCCTCGGTTAAAGAAACTTCTAGTTGTTTCATTATGTCCTTCAAATTGGTAAACAAATAGATGATTTAGTGTCATACAACTTCGTTCAACTTTGTTTCGCATCAAAAGGTGCAATCCTATCAGTCTCGCATTCAAAACCGTACATACAACTAACACAAGTCCTCGGTTAAAGAAAACTTTTACTTTTTTCATTATTTCTTTCAAATTGGTAAACAAATAGATGATTTAATGTCATATTACTTCGTTCAACTTTGTTTAGCATCAAAATGTCCAATCCTATCACTCTCACATTCAAAATCGTACGCACAACTAACACAAGTCCTCGGTTAAAGAAACTTCTAGTTGTTTCGTTAGGTCCTTTAAATTGGTAAACAAATACATGATTTAGTGTCATATTACTTCGTTTAACTTTGTTTCGCATCAAAAGGTGCAATCTTATCACTCTCGCATTCAAAACCGTACGTACAACTAACGCAAGTCCTCGGTTAAAGAAAACTTCTAGTTGTTTCATTATTTCCTTCAAATTGGTAAACAAATAGGTGATTTAGTGTCATATTACTTCGTTCACCTTTCTTTAGCATCAAAAGGTGCAATCCTATCACTCTCACATTCAAAATCGTACGCACAACATACACAAGTCCTCTGTTAAAGAAACTTCTAGTTGTTTCATTATTTCCTTCAAATTGGTAAACAAATAGATGATTTAGTGTCATATTACTTCGTTCAACTTTGTTTCGCATCAAAAGGTGCAATCCTATCACTCTCACATTCAAAACCGTACGTACAACTAACAAAAGTTTTCGGTAAAGAAACTTCTTGTTGTTCCATTATTTTCTTCAAATTAGTAAACAAATTGATGATTTAGTGTCATATTACTTCGTTCAACTTTATTTAGCATCAAAAGGTGCAATCCTATCACTCTCGCATTCAAAATCGTACGTATAACTAATGCAAGTCCTCGGTTAAAGAAACTTCTAGTTGTTGCATTATTTCCTTCAAATTGGTAAACAAATTGATGATTTAGTGTCATATTACTTCGTTCACCTTTGTTTAGCATCAAAAGGTGCAATCCTACCACTCTCGCATTCAAAACCGTACGTACAACTAACACAAGTCCTCGGTTAAAGAAAACTTCTAGTTGTTTCATTATTTCCTTCAAATTGGTAAACAAATAGGTGATTTAGTGTCATATTACTTCGTTCACCTTTCTTTAGCATCAAAAGGTGCAATCCTATCACTCTCACATTCAAAATCATACGCACAACTTACACAAGTCCTCGGTTAAAGAAACTTCTAGTTCTTTCATTATTTCCTTCAGATTGGTAAACAAATAGATGATTTAGTGTCATATTACTTCGTTCAACTTTGTTTCGCATCAAAAGGTGCAATCCTATCACTCTCACATTCAAAACCATACGTACAACTAACAAAAGTTCTCGGTAAAGAAACTTCTAGTTGTTCCATTATTTTCTTCAAATTAGTAAGCAAATTGATGACTTAGTGTCATATTACTTCGTTCAACTTTGTTTAGCATCAAAAGGTGCAATCCTATCACTCTCGCATTCAAAATCGTACGTATAACTAACGCAAGTCCTCGGTTAAAGAAACTTCTAGTTGTTGCATTATTTCCTTCAAATTGGTGAACAAATTGATGATTTAGTGTCATATTACTTCGTTCACCTTTGTTTAGCATCAAAAGGTGCAATCCTATCACTCTCGCATTCAAAACCGTACGTACAACTAACACAAGTCCTCGGTTAAAGAAAACTTCTACTTGTTTCATTATTCCTTTCAAATTGGTAAACAAATACATGATTTAAAGTCATATTCTTTCGTTCAACTTTGTTTAGCATCAAAAGGTGCAATCCAATCACTCTCACATTCAAAATGGTACGTACACCTAACACAAGTCCCCGGTTAAAGAAAATTCTAGTTGTTTCATTATTTCCCTCAAATTGGAAAACAAATAGATGATTTAGTGTCATATTACTTCGTTCAACTTTGTTTCGCATCAAAAGGTGCAATCTTCTCACTCTCGCATTCAAATCATATTACTTCGTTCACCTTTGTTTAGCATCAAAAGGTGCAATCCTATCACTCTCGCATTCAAAACCGTATGTACAACTAACACAAGTTCTCGGTTAAAGAAAACTTCTAGTTGTTTCATTATCCTTCAAATTGGTAAACAAATAGATGATTTAGTGTCATATTACTTCGTTCACCTTTGTTTAGCATCAAAAGGTGCAATCCAATCACTCTCACATTCAAAATCGTACGCACAACTAACACAAGTCGTCGGTTAAAGAAACTTCTAGTTGTTTCATTATTTCCTTCAAATTGGTAAACAAATAGATGATTTAGTGTCATATTACTTCGTTCAACTTTGTTTCGCGTCAAAAGGTGCAATCCTATCACTCTCGCATTCAAAACCGTACGTACAACTAAAACAAGTCCTCGGTTAAAGAAAACTTCTAGTTGTTTCATTATTTCCTTCAAATTGGTAAACAAATAGATGATTTAGTGTCATATTACTTCGTTCAACTTTGTTTCGCATCAAAAGGTGCAATCTTATCACTCTCGCATTCAAAACCGTACGTACAACTAACACAAGTCCTCGGTTAAAGAAAACTTGTAGTTGTTTCATTATTTCCTTCAAATTGGTAAACAAATAGATTATTTAGTGTCATATTACTTCGTTCACCTTTGTTTAGCATCAAAAGTTGCAATCCTATCACTCTACATTCAAAATCGTACGCACAACTAACACAAGTCCTCGGTTAAAGAAACTTCTAGTTGTTTCATTTTCTCATTCAAATTGGTAAACAAATAGATGATTTAGTGTCATATTACTTCGTTCAACTTTGTTTCCCATGAAAAGGTGCAATCCTATCACTCTCGTATTCAAAACCGTATCTCCAACTAACACAAGTCCTCGGTTAAAGAAAACTTCTACTTGTTTCATTATTTCTTTCAAATTGGTAAACAAATAGATGATTTAATGTCATATTACTTCGTTCAACTTTGTTTAGCATCAAAAGATGCAATCATATCACTCTGACATTCAAAATCGTACGCACAACTAACACAAGTCATCGGTTAAAGAAACTTCTAGTTGTTTCATTATGTCCTTCAAATTGGTAAACAAATAGATGATTTAGTGTCATATTACTTCGTTCAACTTTGTTTCGCATCAAAAGGTGCAATCCTATCACTCTCGCATTCAAAACCGTACATACAACTAACACAAGTTCTCAGTTAAAGAAAACTTCTACTTTTTTCATTATTTCTTTCAAATTGGTAAACAAATAGATGATTTAATGTCATATTACTTCGTTCAACTTTGTTTAGCATCAAAAGGTCCAATCCTATCACTCTCACATTCAAAATGGTACGCACAACTAACACAAGTCCTCGGTTAAAGAAACTTCTAGTTGTTTCATGATGTCCTTTAAATTGGTAAACAAATAGATGATTTAGTGCCATATTACTTCGTTCAACTTTGTTTCGCATCAAAAGGTGCAATCTTATCACTCTCGCATTCAAAACCGTACGTACAACTAACACAAGTCCTCGGTTAAAGAAAACTTCTTGTTGTTTCATTATTTCCTTCAAATTGGTAAACAAATAGATGATTTAATGTCATATTACTTCGTTCAACTTTGTTTAGCATCAAAAGATGCAATCCTATCACTCTCACATTCAAAATCGTACGCACAACTAACACAAGTCCTCGGTTAAAGAAACTTCTAGTTGTTTCATTATGTCCTTCAAATTGGTAAACAAATAGATGATTTAGTGTCACATTACTTCGTTCAACTTTGTTTCGCATCAAAAGGTGCAATCATATCACTCTCGCATTCAAAACCGTACGTACAACTCACAAAACTTCTCGGTAAAGAAATTTCTAGTTGTTCCATTATTTTCTTCAAATTGGGAAACAAATTGATGATTTAGTGTCATATTACTTCGTTCAACTTTGTTTAACATCAAAAGGTGCAATCCTATCACTCTCGCATTCAAAATTGTACGTATAACTAACGCAAGTCCTCGGTTAAAGAAACTTCTAGTTGTTGCATTATTTCCTTCATATTGGTAAAAAAAATTGATGATTTAGTGTCATATTACTTCGTTAACCTTTGTTTAGCATCAAAAGGTGCAATCCTATCACTCTCGCATTCAAAATCGTACGTGCAACTAACACAAGTCCTCGGTTAAAGAAAACTTCTACTTGTTTCATTATTCCTTTCAAATTGGTAAACAAATACATGATTTAAAGTCATATTCTTTCGTTCAACTTTGTTTAGCATCAAAAGGTACAATCCTATCACTCTCACATTCAAATTGGTACGTACACCTAACACAAGTCCTCGGTTAAAGAAAATTCTAGTTGTTTCATTATTTCCTTCA
Source organism: Hedera helix (assembly GCA_947179155.2). Taxonomy (NCBI): domain Eukaryota; kingdom Viridiplantae; phylum Streptophyta; class Magnoliopsida; order Apiales; family Araliaceae; genus Hedera; species Hedera helix. Next base: position 12,099,281 of record OX359286.1, read on the forward strand.
AATTGGTAAACAAATAGATGATTTAGTGTCATATTACTTCGTTCAACTTTGTTTCGCATCAAAAGGTGCAATCTTTTCACTCTCCCATTCAAATCATATTACTTCGTTCACCTTTGTTTAGCATCAAAAGGTGCAATCCTATCACTCTTGCATTCAAAACCGTATGTACAACTAACACAAGTCCTCGGTTAAAGAAAACTTCTAGTTGTTTCATTATCCTTCAAATTGGTAAACAAATAGATGATTTAGTGTCATATTACTTCGTTCACCTTTGTTTAGCATCAAAAGGTGCAATCCTATCACTCTCACATTCAAAATCGTACGCACAACTAACACAAGTCGTCGGTTAATGAAACTTCTAGTTGTTTCATTATTTCCTTCAAATTGGTAAACAAATAGATGATTTAGTGTCATATTACTTCGTTCAACTTTGTTTCGCATCAAAAGGTGCAATCCTACCACTCTCGCATTCAAAACCGTACGTACAACTAACACAAGTCCTCGGTTAAAGAAAACTTCTAGTTCTTTCATTATTTCCTTCAAATTGGTAACCAAATAGATGATTTAGTGTCACATTACTTCGTTCACCGTCGTTTAGCACCAAAAGGTGCAATCCTATCACTCTCACATTCAAAATCGTACGCACAACTAACATAAGTCCTCGGTTAGAGAAACTTCTAGTTGTTTCATTATTTCCTTCAAATTGGTAAACAAATAGATGATTTAGTTTCATATTATTTCGTTCAACTTTGTTTCGCATCAAAAGGTGCAATCCTATCACTCTCGCATTCAAAACCGTACGTACAACTAACACAATTTTTGGTAAAGAAACTTCTAGTTGTTTCATTATTTTCTTCAAGTTGGTACAGAAATTGATGATTTAATGTCATATTATTTCGTTCAACTTTGTTGAGCATCAAAAGGTGCAATCCTATCACTCTCGCATTCAAAATTGTACGTACAACTAACGTAAGTCCTCGGTTGAAGAAACTTCTAGTTGTTTCATTATTTCTTTCAAATTGGTAAACAAATTTATGATTTAGTGTAATATTACTTCGTTCACCTTTGTTTAGCATCAAAAGGTGCAATCCTATCACTCTCGCATTCAAAACCGTAGGTACAACTAACACAAGTCCTCGGTTAAAGAAAACTTCTACTTGTTTCATTATTCCTTTCAAATTGGTAAACAAATACGTGATTTAAAGTCATATTTTTTCGTTCAACTTTGTTTAGCATCAAAAGGTGCAATCCTATCACTCTCACATTAAAAAATCGTACGTACACCTAACACAAGTCCTCGGTTAAAGAAAATTCTAGTTGTTTCATTATTTTATTCAAATTGGTAAACAGATAGATGATTTAGTGTCATATTACTACGTTCAACTTTGTTTCGCATCAAAAGGTGCAATCCTATCACTCTCGAATTCAAAACCATACATACAACTAACACAAGTCCTCGGTTAAAGAAAACTTCTACTTGTTTCATTATTTCTTTCAAATTGGTAAACAAACAGATGATTTAATGTCATATTACTTCGTTCAACTTTGTTTAGCATCAAAAGGTGCAATCCTAGCAATCTCACATTCAAAATCGTACGCACAACTAACACAAGTCCCCGGTTAAAGAAACTTCTAGTTGTTTCATTATTTACTTCAAATTGGTAAACAAATGGATGATTTTGTGTCATATTACTTCGTTCAACTTTGTTTCACATCAAAAGGTGCAATCCTATCACTGTCGCATTCAAAACCGTACGTACAACTAACACAAGCCCTCGGTTTAAGAAAACTTCTAGTTGTTTCATTATTTCCTTCAAATTAGTAAACAAATAGATTATTTAGTGTCATATTACTTCGTTCACCTTTGTTTAGCATCAAAAGGTGCAATCCTATCACTCTACATTCAAAATCATACGCACAACTAACACAAGTCCTCGGTTAAAGAAAACTTCTAGTTGTTTCATTATTTCCTTCAAATTGGTGAACAAATAGATGATTTAGTGTCATATTACTTCGTTCACCTTTGTTTAGCATCAAAAGGTGAAATCCTATCACTCTCACATTCAAAATCGTACGCACAACTAACACAAGTCCTCGGTTAAAGAAACTTCTAGTTGTTTCATTATTTCCTTCAAATTGGTAAACAAATAGATGATTTAGTGTCATATTACTTCGTTCAACTTTGTTTAGCATCAAAAGGCGCAATCCTATCACTCTCGCATTCAAAATCGTACGTACAACCTACACAAGTCCTCGATTAAAGAAAACTTCTAGTTGTTTCATTATTTTCTTCAAATTGGTAAACAAATAGATGATTTAGGGTCGTATTACTTCGTTCAACTTTGTTTCGCATCAAAAGGTGCAATCCTATCACTCTCGCGTTCAAAACCGTACGTACAACTAACACAAGTCCTCGGTTAAGGAAACATCTGGTTGTTTCATTATTTTCTTCAAATTGGTAAACAAATTGATGATTTAGTGTCATATTACTTCGTTCAACTTTGTTTAGCATTAAAAGTTGAAATCCTATCACTCTCGCATTCAAAATCGTACGTACAACTAACGTCAGTCCTCGGTTAAAGAAACTTCTAGTCGTTTCGTTATTTCCTTCAAATTGATAAACAAATAGATGATTTAGTGCATATTACTTCGTTCAACTTTGTTTAGCATCAAAAGGTGCAATCCTATCACAGTCGCACTCAAAATCGTACGTACAACTAACGCAAGTCCTCAGTTAAAGAAACTTCTAGTTGTTTCATTATTTCCTTCAAATTGGTAAACAAATAGATGATTTAGTGTCATATTACTTCGTTCACCTTTGTTTAGCATCAACAGGTGCAATCCTATCATTCTCGCATTCAAAACCGTACGTACAACTAACAAAAGTCCTCGGTTAAAGAAAACTTCGACTTGTTTCATTATTCCTTTCAAATTGGTAAACAAATAGATTATTTAAAGTCATATTCTTTCGTTCAAGTTTGTTTAGCATCAAAAGGAGCAATCCTATCACTCTCACATTCAAAATCGTACGTACACCTAACACAAGTCCTCGGTTAAAGAAAATTCTAGTTATTTCATTATTTCCTTCAAATTGGTAAACAAATAGATGATTTAGTGTCATATTACTTCGTTCAACTTTGTTTAGCATCAAAAGGTGCAATCCTACCACACTCGCATTCAAAATCGTACGTACAACTAACGCAAGTCCTCGGTTAAAGAAACTTCTAGTTGTTTCATTATTTCCTTCAAATTGGTAAACAAATAGATGATTTAGTGTCATATTACTTCGTTCACCTTTGTTTAGCATCAACAGGTGCAATCCTATCACTCTCGCATTCAAAACCGTACGTACAACTAACACAAGTCCTCGATTAAAGAAAACTTGTAGTTGTTTCATTATTTTCTTCAAATTGGTAAACAAATAGATGATTTATTGTCGTATTACTTCGTCCAACTTTGTTTCGCATCAAAAGGTGCAATCCTATAACTCTCGCATTCAAAACCATACGTACAACTAACACAAGTCCTCGGTTAAGGAAATATCTGGTTGTTTCATTATTTCCTTCAAATTGGTAAACAAATAGATGATTTAGTGTCATATTACTTCGTTCCACTTTGTTTGGCATCAAAAGGTGCAATCCTATCACTCTCGCATTCAAAACCGTAAGTACAACGAACACAAGTTCTCGATTAAAGAAATCTTCTAGTTGTTTCGTTATTTCCTTGAAATTGGTAAACAAATGGATGATTTAGTGTCATATTATTTCGTGCACCTTTGTTTAGCATCAAACGGTGGAATCCTATCACTCTCGCATTCAAAACCGTACGTACAACTAACACTAGTCCTCGGTTAAAGAAACATCTGGTTGTTTCATTATTTTCTTCAAATTGCTAAATAAATTGATTATTTAGTGTCATATTACTTCGTTCAACTTTGTTTGGCATCAAAAGGTGCAATCTTATCACTCTCTCTTTCAAAATCGTAAGTACAACTAACACAAGTCATCGGTTAAAGAAAACTTCTACTTGTTTCATTATTTCTTTCAAATTGGTAAACAAATCGATGAGTTAATGTCATCTTACTTCGTTCAACTTTGTTTAGCATCAAAAGGTGCAATCCTATCACCCACACATTCAAAATCGTACGTACACCTAACACAAGTCATCGGTTAAAGAAACTTCTAGTTGTTTCATTATTTCCTTCAAATTGGTAAACAAATAGATTATTTAGTGTCATATTACTTCGTTAAACTTTGTTTACATCAAAAGATGCAATCCTATCACTCTCCCATTCAAAACCTTACGTACAACTAACACAAGTCCTCGGTTAAAGAAAACTTCTAGTTGTTTCATTATTTCCGTCAAATTGGTAAACAAATAGATGATTTAGTGTCATTTTACTTCGTTTAGCTTTGTATAGCATTAAAAGGTGCAATCCTATCACTCTCGCATTCAAAATCGTACGTACAACTAACGCCAGTCCTCGGTTCAAGAAACTTCTAGTTGTTTCATTATTTCCTTCAAATTGGTAAACAAATAGATGATTTAGTGCATATTACTTCGTTCAACTTTGTTTAGCATCAAAAGGTGCAATCCTATCACACTCGCATTCAAAATCGTACGTACAACTAATGCAAGTCCTCGGTTATACAAACTTCTAGTTGTTTTATTATTTCCTTCAAATTGGTAAACAAATAGATGATTTAGTGTCATATTACTTCGTTCACCTTTGTTTAGCATCAAAAGGTGCAATCCTATCACTCTCGCATTCAAAACCGTACGTACAACTAACAGAAGTCCTCGGTTAAAGAAAACTTCTACTTGTTTCATTATTCCTTTCAAATTGGTAAACAAATAGATTATTTAAAGTCATATTCTTTCGTTCAAGTTTGTTTAGCATCAAAAGCAGCAATCCTGTCACTCTCACATTCAAAATCGTACGTACACCTAACACAAGTCCTCGGTTAAAGAAAATTCTAGTTGTTTCATTATTTCCTTCAAATTGGTAAACAAATAGATGATTTAGTGTCATATTACTTCGTTCAACTTTGTTTAGCATCAAAAGGTGCAATCCTATCACACTCGCATTCAAAATCGTAAGTACAACTAACGCAAGTCCTAGGTTAAAGAAACTTCTAGTTGTTTCATTATTTCCTTCAAATTGGTAAACAAATAGATGATTTAGTGTCATATTACTTCGTTCACCTTTGTTTAGCATCAACAGGAGCAATCCTATCACTCTCCCATTCAAAACCGTACGTACAACTAACACAAGTCCTCGGTTAAAGAAAACTTCTACTTGTTTCATTATTTCTTTCAAATTGGTAAACAAATAGATGATTTAATGTAATATTACTTCGTTCAACTTTGTTTAGCATTAAAAGGTGGAATCCTATCACTCTCACATTCAAAATCGTACGTACAACTAACACAAGTCCTCGGTTAAAGAAAACTTCTAGTGGTTTCATTATTTCCTTCAAATTGGTTAACAAATAGATGATTTTGTGTCATATTACTTCGTTTAACTTTGTTTAGCATCAAAAGGTGCAATCCTACCACACTCGCATTCAAAATCGTACGTACAACTAACGCAAGTCCTCGGTTAAAGAAACTTCTAGTTGTTTCATTATTTCCTTCAAATTGGTTAACAAATATATGATTTAGTGTCATATTACTTTGTTTTACTTTGTTTAGCATCAAAAGGTGGAATCCTATCACTCTCGCATTCAAAACCGTACGCACAACTAACACAAGTCCTCGATTAAAGAAAACTTCTAGTTGTTTCATTATTTCCTTCAAATTGCAAAATAAATAGATGATTTAGTGTCATATTACTTCGCTCAACTTTGTTTAGAATCAAAAGGTGCAATCTTATCACTCTCGCATTCAAATCATATTACTTCGTTTTACTTTGTTTAGCATCAAAAGGTCGAATCCTTTCAATCTCGCATTCAAAACCGTACGTACAAGTAACACAAGTCCTCGGTTAAAGAAAACTTCTCGTTGTTTCATTATTTCCTTGAAATTGCTAAAAAAATAGATGATTTAGTGTCATCTTACTTCGTTCACCTTTGTTTAGCATCAAAAGGTGCAATCCTATCACTCTCGCATTCAAAACCGTACGTACAACCAACACAAGTCCTCGGTTAAAGAAAACTTCTAGTTGTTTCATTATTTCCTTCAAATTGGCAACGAAATAGATGATTTAGTGTCATATTACTTCATTCACCTTTGTTTAGCATCAAAAGGTGCAATCCTATCACTCTCGCATTCAAAACCGTACGTACAACTAACACAAGTCCTCGGTTAAAGAAAACTTCTGGTTGTTTCATTGTTTCCTTGAAATTGGTAAACAAATAGATGATTTAGTGTCATATTACTTCGTTCACCTTTGTTAAGCATCAAAAGGTGCAATCCTATCACTCTCGCATTCAAAACCGTAAGTATAACTAACACAAGTCCTCGGTTAAAGAAAACTTCTAGTTGTTTCATTATTTCCTTGAAATTGGTAAACAAATATATGATTTAATGTCATATTACTTCGTTCACCTTTGTTTAGCATCAAAAGGTGGAATCCTATCACTCTCCCATTCAAAACCGTACGTACAACTAGCACAAGTCCTCGGTTAAAGAAAACTTCTAGTTATTTCATTATTTCCTTCAAATTAGTAAACAAATAGATGATTTTGTGTCATATTACTTCGTTCAACTTTGTTTCGCATGAAAAGGTGTAATCCTATCACCCTCGCATTCAAAACCGTACGTACAACTAACACAAGTCCTCGGTTAAAGAAACATCTGGTTGTTTCATTATTTTCTTCAAACTGGTAAACAAATTGATGATTAATGTCATATTACTTCGTTCAACTTTGTTTAGCATCAAAAGGTGCAATCCTATCACTCTCGCATTCAAAATTGTACGTACAACTAACGCAAGCCCTCGGTTAAAGAAACGTCTAGTTGTTTCATTATTTCCTTCAAATTGGTAAACAAATAGATGATTTAGTGTCATATTACTTCGTTCACCTTTGTTTAGCATCAAAAGGTGCAATCTTATCACTCTCGCTTTCAAAACCGTAAGTACAACTAACACAAGTCATCGGTTAAAGAAAACTTCTACTTGTTTCATTATTTCTTTCAAATTGGTAAACAAATCGATGATTTAATGTCATCTTACTTCGTTCAACTTTGTTTAGCATCAAAAGGTGCAATCCTATCACCCTGACATTCAAAATCGTACGTACACCTAACACAAGTCATCGGTTAAAGAAACTTCTAGTTGTTTCATTATTTCCTTCAAATTGTTAAACAAATAGATGATTTAGTGTCATATTACTTCGTTAAACTTTGTTTAGCATCAAAAGATGCAATCCTATCACTCTCCCATTCAAAACCTTACGTACAACTAACACAAGTCCTCGGTTAAAGAAAACTTCTAGTTGTTTCTGTTGGTTTGTAATATTCATAGACGCAATCAAATTGCATAAAATAGCGGAAGCATGGTAAAATCAAATTTAAAATTTTACAAACCATAATCCAGGATCGACCTTTATGCGCAACTATTAATTAATAAAGAAGTTAGAGAATTACCCTTGTAGAACTCAAATCTTCAACCGGTACAAGTTCACCTCCAAATCCTTCACGATCTCCTTGAATTTCACCGATTGGATTCCAATGATCAATGTTAGCCACCCAAGTGTTTGGCCTCTAGAGGTGATCCACTAAGGAATAACAATAATTCAAGAAGTGGATGATGGCAAACCCTAGTTTTCTCTCTCTCTAGAATATGTCCTCTCCCAAAAACTTATGGAAGTGTATGTGTGTAACCCTAATCCATAATAAGACTTCTCTTATTTATAGACTTAGTAAACCCTCCTAACACCTTTAGGAATAGGGTTTTTAATTAAACTCCTAATCAAATTAGGATCTTAATTAATTTAATATAATAATTATAATTCATAAACTATTTAGGAACTTAATTATCAATTATGAGAGTACTCTTATTAATTAATTCCTAAACCATTTAGGAACTAAATAATAATAATAATAGTAATAATAATAATAAGACTCCTCTTATTAATTTATAATTAGTATTTCCAAAATACTAAATAATAAATATTAAGCTATTTAATTTATTCTATCAACATAGTATAAATTAAATATACTTAATTCATTATTACAATTATGACATTTACTTCTTAAATAATTATTTTTCTTTTGCGGTGTGACCCTTTAGGTTCTCCATATTAAACCGGTTATAGAATAAATTAATTAGAACTATTCTAATCTTATTTATATAAATAAATTAAACTATTTAATTCATTTAAATAAATAATATTTATTCCATAATAAGGGTAAGCCCCCTTAGCGATCAACGACTTTTCAGATAATATAGATTTCAACATTTAATCACAAAAGAACCTATTCAGCGAATAGTTACTGTACAATTCAATCCTTCTACCTCACAATGTCCCAATCAAATATAAGACATGGTATAACTGTCAAGTCTTATTTTATTTGGTTATATGCATTTCGATCCTTAAATGAATAACTCTAATTAATGTAAATGAGAAACCACTTTCTAATTTCCATTCTGCCTTGGCCAAGGACTACTGAGTTGTCATTTATCGAATCGCATAGGACATTCTCTTCTTTTACTAGAAGTGGTAGATTCTTTGTTGATCATTCACCTATCTCCATGTATGACTTATTATATCCGATCATACCCTTTGATATACCCTAAAGGTTTTAAGGAATATGTCAAAACATAATTCATCATACACAAGACACTATGATGATCTCAAGTCCAAGGATCACTTGTACTACTATCACAAAAGGAACTCCTATTGACAGGCAAGTAAGACTCCATTAGGTGTTCCTTGAGCGAGTCACGTTCAGTGAACTTATTCTCTAATAAGCACCTACATACTTGCTTTAGTGTCTCTACACAAATGATTATGAGATCAATCATCCTCTTCATAAGAGCAAGCATAGTATGTACCAATCTATCCGGATCTACTAATCCCCTTTTTAGTGATCCAACGATTAGGAACAATTTTAGTTTTGAGCTATCTTGAATTTAGATCTCATTAGCATGATCCTCATCATGGTTCTAAAAGCATTGCTCGAAAACTATGGGTTTATCCATTTGATTAATTCAAGTAATTAATCATGAATAAAGAAATGCCTTGATACTTTTATTAATAAATGAACAAGATTACAAAGTATATGCTTATCACATCAAATGTGATTGGCTTAAGGGCATATTACTTTCAATCTCCCACTTGCACTAAAGCCAATCGCCCTTTGGTATCCCTATACCATTCTTCTCTAAGTGGCGTACAAATTGCTTAGTAAATGCTTTAGTTAATGGATCTGTAATGCTGTTCTAAGAGCTTGCCATCTTTATGGTGTCGTCTCCTTTTCAATGATTCATCTAATCATATGAAAGTGCTGCAACATATGTTTGGATTTCAGATGAGACCTAGGTTCTTTGGCTAATTAAACTCCTTTAATACTAAGAACCATTATAAGTTCTGTAATGAACTTGTTCAACCAAACAATCACCTTTGCAGCTTCACTTATGGTTCTTTACTATATATTTGTCACTAAATCAGCAACTCCTTGCTGTTTGGAACCTTTCCAACTTACTGTAGCACCGTTCAAGGTAATCATATTACCTGAAATGGATATGCTGTTATCTTGATTAGTCTGAACAAACTTGAGTTTGTTAAGCCCTCTAGTTTTATATCAGACTCATCATTAGAAACTCTTTTCTAATATTCTTCTCCATAAATGAACTGATATCTGCTTATCATGCATAAGCAATATCAGGTCAAGTACATATCATACCGTACATGATAGATCCTATTGCTGAGGCATAAGGAGTCTTACTTATACGGTCTCTCTCTTCAGGTGTCTTTGGAACCTGCTTCTTTGAGAGATGTATTCCAGGACCCATCGGCATGAGCCCTTTCTTATAATCTTTCATGCTAAACTTCTTTAGCGTATAATCAATGTACGTTCCTTGGGACAAGCCAAGCATCCTTTTAGATCTATCTTTATAGATCTTTATCCCCAAAATATAGGATGTTTCTCCCAAGTCCTTCACGGAGAAGTGTTTAGACAACCATCTTTACTGATTGTAGCATCGGTATGTCATTCCTTATCAATATTATATCAACATATAATACTTGGAATGTCACAGTGCTCCCACTAACCTTTGTACACACTTCGTTCATTATCGTCTTTGATATAATCAAACACTTTTGATTATCTCATCAAAACGGATGTTCCACCTTTGAGAAACTTGCTTCAATCCAAAATTGGATCGTTGTAGCTTTCATACTTGATTTACTCCATCTATATAGAGAAATCATCTTGGTTGTATCATACATACATCCTTTTGTATAGTAAGCTACAATTGCAAATAAAATCCGAATTGATATATGCATTTTCACTAGTGACAAATTTCATTTTAGTCAACTCATTGACTTTATTTGAAATCTTTTTACCACTAGTCAGGTCTTATAGGTCTACACCTAGCTATCTGCTTTAGTCTTTCTCCAAAGACTCATTTTGGATTTTATGATCATCAGTCATTTCTCTTAAGTATCTAATATTCATACCTCATCGTATGTAACTGGATCATCAACTACTATGATGCATACCTCATCATCATTATCTATGATGAATCCATACCTTTAGGTATCTTTAGTACTAAACCAGATTTACGACTTGGTTGTGGTACAATAGGTTTATCTACTTATACAGATTCCTTCACTTAATCTGTAGTGTTTTGTGGTTCTTGAACTTCTTCAAGATCTATTTTACTCCCACAAACCCTTTAAGGAAAAACTTCTTTTCTTATAAGGCAGCGTGTTTCAACAAACACCCTTTAGTTAGTCGGATTATAGAAGTGATGCCCTAAACTTTCTTTAGGATATCCCACAAGTTTACACTTATCAGATCTTGTCCCAAGCTTATCACTGTCAAACTTTTTGACATAAGCTGGACAATCCAAATCTTAACATACTTAAGACTTGGTTTCCTCCCTATCCATGACTCATATGAAGTCTTGAGGAGGAAATAAGAAGGTATCTGATTTAGTAGATATGCGATCGTTTCTAAGGTATAACCCTAGAAGTATACTGGAAGATTGGTATAACTCATCATGGATCATCACCATGTCCATTATGTGAGAATACCATTTCGCTTAAGATGATCTAGAAACTTATTGCTTAAGTATTCCCTTCTCGATCTAATCGAATAACTTTAATACTTTTGGCCTTTAGTTTCTATACTTCACTTTTGAATTCTTTGAATGTTTCAAACGATTCGGATTTGTATTTCATCAAATACATATATCGAAATCTAGAATCATCAGTGAAAGTAATGAATGAATACCCTCCTATTGCATTTGTTGTCATAGGTCCCACACACGACTGTGTGTACCATCTCTAACAACTCCATAACTCGCTCTCCATGTCCACTAAATGAAGATTTAGTCATATTTTCCATGATACAAGATTCACAAGTTGTATTTAATTTATAATCAAAAGGCTCTAAAACCTATCTTTATACAACTTGTTTAGTCCTGTTTCATTAACATTACCGAGTTAACAGTATTGCATGAAGGTATGATCCATATCATCTTTTTGCCTTTAGTTTGTTCAATTTTGAAATATTTTCATGTAAGTCAAGGTTACAAAGTCCATTAAGTAATCAACCAGTTCTAAATAAAACATTATCATTATAAACAGAACAACGATTGTTCATTATTATGATGTCAAAAACCCTTCCTTGTCATCACATGGAACTGAAATAATGTTTCTAAGAACTGGAACCTAGTAACAACTTACTAACTTAATAGGCTTGCCCGTAAGCAGTGCTAAACTATAAGTTCCCATGGCTAATGCAGCAACCTTTGCTTCATTCCCCAGCACATGATTACTTATCATTTGTTTAGCTTTCTACTTCTGCTTAGTCTCTGCAACGACTTGCATATGTGAGACCACTAGCCGGTATCTAATACCTAAGTAGAAATTTGACTTATAGAAAGTTCTATTTTATTATGAACAAATCTATATCTGCAGTTGAAGCTTCACTAAGCTTCTTCTGCTTAACTACTACAAGATACTCCTTGCAGTTCCTCTTCCAGTGTCCCAGCTTATCGCAATGAAAGCAAACTCCTTTGCCCTCGGGGTCACTTTTATTTATGTCATTTGTTTAGCCTTTCTTTTGCCTTCTATCTTTTCTGACTCCTCAGAAACACCTTTGGCCATCTTCTTCAACTTAGAAGATTCATCTACTAGTAAGACTTGGTCTTTCTTGGAAGGAAAGTGACTCTCAACTTATTCAACATATTTAAGCAAATCAGGTAAACTGACTTCAAGCTTATTAATGTTTAAAGTTCACAACAATTTGTGAAAGGGAGTCAGCGAGTGACTGCAAGATCGAATCTTGACTCAACTCTCCATCTTTGACAAAACCTAGGTGTCCTAATTTGATCAATCGGATTAATCATCTTTAGGACACATGTCTTTACTGTAGTGCCATTGGTTATTATAGATTGGAAGAGCTCATTAGATATCTTATATCTAGTTGACCTACTTTGCTCACCAAACAACTATTGAATGTGCAACAATATAGAAGGTGCATCCATTTTCTCGTGTTGACGCTGTAACTAAATACTTATGGATGCAAGCATGATGCATTGAGCCATCTTTGCATCATCTTGCTATTTCTTAAAATAACAATATCTTCCTCATAGGCTTAGTCTACAACGTTTGCAGGAATAGGCAAATTAAGGATATTTGCTAGCTTTTCAGCATTGAGAACTTTTCTCAAATTTGTTTAATCAATCCGAACAATTCGGTTCGATTAATTGTTAGCATCTAATATGCTATGCAGTGTTAGTGAATTAAACATATCAATATTCTTTAAGTGAATTAATAACAACATTAACATGCATTCATTTTATTAATCACCAAGTTAATTAGGTCTTTATTTAAAATGGTGTCTCCCACTATTTTCATCAAACAATATTACCCTCTATATATAGTTAGACAAAACTAATTAAAGATTTGCTAGTGAGATAAGGATCCTATTGACATAAGTATAACCTTGTGTGTGCACAACAAATTATAGTTTATTCAATAGGTAGACAACTCCTTGTCAATTACATCAACATGTAACTCCTTGTATTTTGCCTCTTAGATTATTATGATCATGTGTGTGCACATCCAAATCAAATTATCTAAGTTAAGTCAAACCTAGCACTTCCATATAAGTGAAGAGAAAAATACCGCCCTTGTGTGTGCACAACAAAACAGTAATGTTCAATTCCATATAAGCATCAAATGTGATAAAAACAACATCTCAAATGATCGATATAAGCCTTGTGTGTGCACAACAAATGTATATTGATTATTTGATACTCTATCGTTTTATCATGCTAGAAGGCGACGTTCGATATTCCAAATATCTTTGAACGTTACAACTTAATATTTTAGTAGTAGAATAAATAAATTAGAACCATTCTAATTTTATTTAATTGAATTAAACTCATTTTAATTCATGAATTAAACATTTTAATTCATTTTATAAATAATATTTATTCTACATCTTGAGGGGTTTGTTAATATTAATTGTCTCATCTTGTTTAGCGCGCATGCACATATATATATATATAAAATAAGCGTCATATTATTTAACATGCGAAGCATGTTTGTATAATATATAATAAATATATATTAAGCATGCACATATAGAATACTATATTCTACTTGGGTTGATTATGGACTTTTATTCTAGTTTGGTTCACTAGAGCCACCAAGTGAACCAAAAAGGTCAAACCTAGGGTGCAAGAATAAATTAAATTATATGTAACTATTACATTTAAATTCGGGCTCCATTACAAACGGGTTTTCATGCACTCCTTGCTCCTTGGCTCCAATTCTTCAAAATAATTCTAACTAATCCTATTACAAAACTATTTACAATAAATAAGAAACCTTGATCAACAGTCAAGGGGAAGTACATAGGAGGGAGATAGAATTATACATAAGAAAAATTTGAAAGACGAGGTACGCAGACCCCATTTATAAAACTCAATCATTCATGCATCCATTTAAAATTAAATCCAATCACATTGGTCAAATAGTCCATAATCAATCTAATTTATTATCATATATATCAACATATATATCAATAAATAATATTCATCTCATGAATTAAATAAAACATTCCATATATATATTGGTATCATTTAATGGGCAATTAAAGTTGTATGAAATCCAATTTCATGTTTAAAATAAACCTTTTATTTTAATTATAAAATTATTTAAAAATAAACTATTTATTTTTATTATTTTAAAATTACCCAAAATAAACTCTTTTATTTTAAAATTTTAAAATCTACACAAAAATTACCAAACTGTTTGGATAATTAATATATATTATAAATATATCATATATATTAATAATATATATATATATATATATATATATATATATATATATATATATATATCATTCGATAATCATAATATATATATATACATATAAACCGAAAGTGAGTGCACTACCTTTACCGAAAAAGTTGGGCTACTTTTGTTGCTACCGAAACTGTGGCTGCTATTGTTAATATATATACATAATCATGCCAGGCCATGCTAAACCAATTCGGTAATTGCTTAATATATATATATATATATATTCAATAACCGAAAGTAGTGCAGCCTTTTAAATTCAGCAAATCCAATTCCAGCGCTGCTTTGATAAAGACAAAACAATTATGCTGCTTTACCGAACACACGTGGGCTGCCACCAGAAATCCGAAACAAGCTGCTAACCAATTGCCGAAACAGTAGCTGCTGCTTTTCCAAAAATGTTGTGGCAGCCTCGGTCAAAACCGTGAATGACCAGAAACCGTGCGGCATAAACCGAAACAACGCTTTACCGAAGCGAATTGTTTTTCAAAATCAATTTTGATATTAAAAAAAAAAATAATAATTTTATACAACAAATTATGCCCAATAAATTGCTCTAAACACATACCTATACACATGAAATCAAAACAATTAATAATTCGCATAAAGTTTGGCTCTGATGCCACTGTTGGTTTGTAATATTCATAGACGCAATCAAATTGCATAAAATAGCGGAAGCATGGTAAAATCAAATTTAAAATTTTACAAACCATAATCCATGATCGACCTTTATGCGCAACTATTAATTAATAAAGAAGTTAGAGAATTACCCTTGTAGAACTCAAATCTTCAACGGGTACAAGTTCACCTCCAAATCCTTCACGATCTCCTTGAATTTCACCGATTGGATTCCAATGATCAATGTTAGCCACCCAAGTGTTTGGCCTCTAAAGGTGATCCACCAAGGAATAACAATAATTCAAGAAGTGGGTGATGGCAAACCCTAGTTTTCTCTCTCTCTCTAGAATATGTGAGTACTCTCCCAAAAACTTATGGAAGTATATGTGTGTAACCCTAATCCATAATAAGACTTCTCTTATTTATATACTTAGTAAACCCTTCTAACACCTTTAGGAATATGGTTTTTAATTAAACTCCTAATCAAATTAGGATCTTAATTAATTTAATATAATAATTATAATTCCTAAACTATTTAGGAACTTAATTATCAATTATGAGAGTACTCTTATTAATTAATTCCTAAACCATTTAGGAACTAAATAATAATAATAATAGTAATAATAATAATAAGACTCCTCTTATTAATTTATAATTAGTATTTTCAAAATACTAAATAATAAATATTAAGCTATTTAATTTATTCTATCAACATAGTATAAATTAAATATACTTAATTCATTATTACAATTATGCCATTTACTTCTTAAATAATTATTTTCCTTTTGCGGTGTGACCCTTTAGGTTCTCCATATTAAACCGGTTATAGAATAAATTAATTAGAACTATTCTAATCTTATTTATATAAATAAATTAAACTATTTAATTCATTTAAATAAATAATATTTATTCCATAATAAGGGTAAGCCCCCTTAGCGATCAACGACTTTTTAGATAATATAGATTTCAACATTTAATCACAAAAGAACCTATTCAGCGAATAGTTACCGTACAATTCAATCCTTCTACCGCACAACGTCCCAATCAAATATAAGACATGGTATAACTGTCAAGTCTTATTTTATTTGATTATATGCATTTCGATCCTTAAATGAATAATTCTAATTAATGTAAATGATAAACGACTTTCTAATTTCCATTCTGCATTGGTCAAGGACTATTGAGTTGTCATTTATCGAATCGCATAGGACATTCTCTTCTTTTACTAGAAGTGGTAGATTCTTTGTTGATCATTCACCTATCTCCATGTATGACTTATTATATCCGATCATACCCTTTGATACACCCTAAAGGTTTTAAGGAATATGTCAAAACATAATTCATCATACACAAGACACTATGATGATCTCAAGTCCAAGGATCACTTGTACAACTATCACAAAAGGAACTCCTATTGACAGGCAAGTAAGACTCCATTAGGTGTTCCTTGAGCGAGTCACGTTCAGTGAACTTATTCTCTAATAAGCACCTACATACTTGCTTTAGTGTCTCTACACAAATGATTATGAGATCAATCATCCTCTTCATAAGAGCAAGCATAGTATGTACCAATCTATCCAGATCTACTAATCCCCTTTTTAGTGATCCAACGATTAGAAACAATTTTAGTTTTGAGCTATCTTGAATTTAGATCTCATTAGCATGATCCTCATCATGGTTCTAAAAGCATTGCTCGAAAACTATGGGTTTATCCATTTGATTAATTCAAGTAATTAATCATGAATAAAGAAATGCCTTGATACTTTTATTAATAAATGAACAAGATTACAAAGTATATGCTTATCACATCAAATGTGATTGGCTTAAGGGCATATTACTTTCAGTTTCATTATTTCCTTCAAATTGGTAAACAAATAGATTATTTAGTGTCATTTTACTTCGTTTAACTTTGTATAGCATCAAAAGGTGCCATCCTATCACTCTCGCATTCAAAATCGTACGTACAACTAACGCAAGTCCTCGGTTAAACAAACTTCTAGTTGTTTCATTATTTCCTTCAAATTGGTAAACAAATAGATGATTTTGTGTCATATTACTTCGTTTACCTTTGTTTAGCATCAAAAGGTGCAATCCTATCACTTTCGCATTCAAAACCGTACGTACAACTAACAGAAGTCCTCGGTTAAATAAAACTTCTACTTGTTTCATTATTCCTTTCAAATTGGTAAACAAATAGATTATTTAAAGTCATATTCTTTCGTTCAAGTTTGTTTAGCATCAAAAGGAGCAATCCTATCACTCTCACATTCAAAATCGTACGTACACCTAACACAAGTTCTCGTTAAAGAAAATTCTAGTTGTTTCATTATTTCCTTCAAATTGATAAACAAATAGATGATTTAGTGTCATATTACTTCGTTCACCTTTGTTTAGCATCAACAGGTACAATCCTATTACTCTCGCATTCAAAAACGTACGTACAACTAACACACGTCCTCGGTTAAAGAAAACTTCTACTTGTTTCATTATTTCTTTCAAATTGGTATACAAATAGATGATTTAATGTCATATTACTTCGTTCAACTTTGTTTAGCATCAAAAGGTGGAATCCTATCACTCTCGCATTCAAAATCGTACGTACAACTAACACAAGTCCTCGGTTAAACAAAACTTCTAGTGGTTTCATTATTTTCTTCAAATTGGTTAACAAATAGATGATTTTGTGTCATATTACTTCGTTTTACTTTGTTTAGCATCAAACGGTAGAATCTTATCACTCTCGCATTCAAAACCGTACGTACAACTAACACAAGTTGTCGATTAAAGAAAACTTCAAGTTGTTTCATTATTTCCTTCAAATTGGTTAACAAATATATGATTTAGTGTCATATTACTTGTTTTACTTTGTTTAGCATCAAAAGGTGGAATCCCATCACTCTCGCATTCAAAATCGTACGCACAACTAACACAAGTCCTCGATTAAAGAAAACTTCTATTTGTTTCATTATTTCCTTCAAATTGCAAAACAAATAAATGATTTAGTGTCATATTACTTCGTTCACCTTTGTTTAGCATCAAAAGGTGCAATCCTATCACTCTCGTATTCAAAACCGTACGTACAACCAACACAAGTTCTCGGTTAAAAAAAACTTCTAGTAGTTTCATTATTTCCTTCAAATTGGCAACGAAATAGATGATTTAGTGTCATATTACTTCGTTCACCTTTGTTTAGCATCAAAAGGTGCAATTCTATCACTCTCGTATTCAAAATCGTACGTACAACTAACACAAGTCCTCGGCTAAAGAAAACTTCAAGTTTTTTCATTATTTCCTTCCAATTGGTAAAGAAATAGATGATTTAGTGTCATATTACTTCGTTCACCTTTGTTTAGCATCAAAAGGTGCAATCCTATCACTCTCGCATTCAAAACCGTACGTAGAACAAACACAAGTCCTCGGCTAAAGAAAACTTCAAGTTGTTTCATTATTTCCTTCAAATTGGTAAACAAATAGATGATTTAATCTCATATTAATTCGTTCAACTTTGTTTAGCATCAAAAGGTGCAATCTTATCTCTCTCGCATTCAAATCATATTACTTCGTTTTACTTTGTTTAGCATCAAAAGGTGCAATTCTATCACTCTTGCATTCAAAACCGTACGTACAACCAACACAAGTCCTCGGTTAAAGAAAACTTCTAGTTGTTTCATTATTTCCTTCAAATTGGCAACGAAATAGGTGATTTAGTGTCATAGTACTTCGTTCACCTTTGTTTAGCATCAAAAGGTGCAATCCTATCACTTTCGCATTCAAAACCGTACGTACAACTAACACAAGTCCTCGGTTAAAGAAAACTTCTGGTTGTTTCATTGTTTCCTTGAAATTGGTAAACAAATAGATGATTTAGTGTCATATTACTTCGTTCACCTTTGTTTAGCATCAAAAGGTGCAATCCTATCACTCTCGCATTCAAAACCGTACGTATAACTAACACAAGTCCTCGGTTAAAGAAAACTTCTAGTTGTTTCATTATTTCATTCAAATTGGTAAACAAATAGATGATTTAGTGTCATATTACTTTGTTCACCTTTGTTTGGAAAAAAAAGTGGAATCCTATCACTCTCGCATTCAAAACCGTACGTACAACTAACACAAGTCCTCGGTTAAAGAAAACTTCTAGTTGTTTCATTATTTCCTTCAAATTGGTAAACAAATATATGATTTAGTGTCGTATTACATCGTTCACCTTTGTTTAGCATCAAAAGTTGCAATCCTATCACCCTCGCATTCAAATCATATTACTTCGTTTTACTTCGTTTCACATCAAAAGGTGCAATCCTCTCACTCTTGCATTCAAAACCGTACGTACAACCAACACAAGTCCTCGGTTAAAGAAAACTTCTACTTGTTTCATTATTCCTTTCATTTTGGTAAACAAATAGATGATTTAAAGTCATATTCTTTCGTTCAACTTTGTTTAGCATCAAAAGATGCAATCCTATCACTCTCACATTCAAAATCGTACGTACAACTAACATAAGTCCTCGGTTAAAGAAAACTTCTAGTTGTTTCATTATTTCCTTCAAATTGGTAAACAAGTAAATGATTTAGTGTCGTATTACTTCGTTCAACTTTGTTTAGCATCAAAAGGTGCAATCTTATCACTCTCGCATTCAAAATCGTAGTACAACTAACGCAAGTCCTTGGTTAAAGAAACTTCTAGTTGTTTCATTATTTCCTTCAAATTGGCCACGAAATAGATGATTTAGTGTCATATTACTTCGTTCACCTTTGTTTAGCCTCAAAAGGTGTAATCCTATCACTCTCACATTCAAACTCGTACGTACAACTAACGCAAGTCCTCGGTTAAAGAAACTTCTAGTAGTTTCATTATTTCCTTCAAATTAGCATCGAAATAGATGATTTAGTGTCATATTACTTCGTTTACCTTTGTTCAGCATCAAAAGGGGCAATCCTATTACTCTCGCATTCAAAACCGTACGTACAACTAACACAATTCCTTGATTAAAGAAAACTTCTAGTTGTTTCATTATTTCCTTCAAATTGGTAAACAAATAGATGATTTAGTGTCATATTACTTCGTTTACCTTTGTTTAGCATCAAAAGGTGCAATCCTATCACTCTCGCATTCAAAATCGTCCGTACAACTAACACAAGTCCTCGGTTAAAGAAAACTTCTAGTTGTTTCATTATTTCCTTCAAATTGGTAAAAAAAATAGATGATTTAGTGTCATATTACTTCGTTCAACTTTGTTTAGTTCAAAAGGTGCAATCCTATCACTCTCGCATTCAAAACCGTACGCACAACTAACACAAGTCCTCGGTTAAAGAAAACTTCTAGTTGTTTCATTATTTCCTTCAAATTGGTAAACAAATAGATGATTTCGTGTCATATTACTTCGTTCACCTTTGTTTAGCATTAAAAGGTGCAATCCTATCACTCTCGCATTCAAAACCGTACTTACAACCAACACAAGTCCTCGGTTAAAGAAAACTTCTAGTAGTTTCATTATTTCCTTCAAATTGGCAACGAAATAGATGATTTAGTGTCATATTACTTCGTTCACCTTTGTTTAGCATCAAAAGGTGCAATTCTATCACTCTCGCATTCAAAATCGTACGTACAACTAACACAAGTCCTCGGCTAAAGAAAACTTCAAGTTTTTTCATTATTTCCTTCAAATTGGTAAATAAATAGATGATTTAGTGTCATATTACTTCGTTCACCTTTGTTTAGCATCAAAAGGTGCAATCCTATCACTCTCGCATTCAAAACCGTACGTAGAACAAACACAAGTCCTCGGCTAAAGAAAACTTCAAGTTGTTTCATTATTTCCTTCAAATTGGTAAACAAATAGATGATTTAATCTCATATTAATTCGTTCAACTTTGTTTAGCATCAAAAGGTGCAATCTTATCTCTCTCGAATTCAAATCATATTACTTCGTTTTACTTTGTTTAGCATCAAAAGGTGCAATTCTATCACTCTTGCATTCAAAACCGTACGTACAACCAACACAAGTCCTCGGTTAAAGAAAACTTCTAGTTGTTTCATTATTTCCTTCAAATTGGCAACGAAATAGGTGATTTAGTGTCATAGTACTTCGTTCACCTTTGTTTAGCATCAAAAGGTGCAATCCTATCACTTTCGCATTCAAAACCGTACGTACAACTAACACAAGTCCTCGGTTAAAGAAAACTTCTGGTTGTTTCATTATTTCCTTGAAATTGGTAAACAAATAGATGATTTAGTGTCATATTACTTCGTTCACCTTTGTTTAGCATCAAAAGGTGCAATCCTATCACTCTCGCATTCAAAACCGTACGTATAACTAACACAAGTCCTCGGTTAAAGAAAACTTCTAGTTGTTTCATTATTTCATTCAAATTGGTAAACAAATAGATGATTTAGTGTCATATTACTTTGTTCACCTTTGTTTGGAAAAAAAAGTGGAATCCTATCACTCTCGCATTCAAAACCGTACGTACAACTAACACAAGTCCTCGGTTAAAGAAAACTTCTAGTTGTTTCATTATTTCCTTCAAATTGGTAAACAAATATATGATTTAGTGTCGTATTACATCGTTCACCTTTGTTTAGCATCAAAAGTTGCAATCCTATCACCCTCGCATTCAAATCATATTACTTCGTTTTACTTCGTTTCACATCAAAAGGTGCAATCCTCTCATTCTTGCATTCAAAACCGTACGTACAACCAACACAAGTCCTCGGTTAAAGAAAACTTCTACTTGTTTCATTATTCCTTTCATTTTGGTAAACAAATAGATGATTTAAAGTCATATTCTTTCGTTCAACTTTGTTTAGCATCAAAAGATGCAATCCTATGACTCTCACATTCAAAATCGTACGTACAACTAACATAAGTCCTCGGTTAAAGAAAACTTCTAGTTGTTTCATTATTTCCTTCAAATTGGTAAACAAGTAAATGATTTAGTGTCGTATTACTTCGTTCAACTTTGTTTAGCATCAAAAGGTGCAATCTTATCACTCTCGCATTCAAAATCGTAGTACAACTAACGCAAGTCCTTGGTTAAAGAAACTTCTAGTTGTTTCATTATTTCTTTCAAATTGGCCACGAAATAGATGATTTAGTGTCATATTACTTCGTTCACCTTTGTTTAGCCTCAAAAGGTGTAATCCTATCACTCTCACATTCAAAATCGTACGTACAACTAACGCAAGTCCTCGGTTAAAGAAACTTCTAGTAGTTTCATTATTTCCTTCAAATTAGCATCGAAATAGATGATTTAGTGTCATATTACTTCGTTTACCTTTGTTCAGCATCAAAAGGGGCAATCCTATTACTCTCGCATTCAAAACCGTACGTACAACTAACACAATTCCTTGATTAAAGAAAACTTCTAGTTGTTTCATTATTTCCTTCAAATTGGTAAACAAATAGATGATTTAGTGTCATATTACTTCGTTCGCCTTTGTTTAGCATCAAAAGGTGCAATCCTATCACTCTCGCATTCAAAACCGTACGCACAACTAACACAAGTCCTCGGTTAAAGAAAACTTCTAGTTGTTTCATTATTTCCTTCAAATTGGTAAACAAATAGATGATTTCGTGTCATATTACTTCGTTCACCTTTGTTTAGCATCAAAAGGTGCAATCCTATCACTCTCGCATTCAAAATCGTACGTACAACTAACACAAGTCCTCGGCTAAAGAAAACTTCAAGTTTTTTCATTATTTCCTTCAAATTGGCAAAGAAATAGATGATTTAGTGTCATATTACTTCGTTCACCTTTGTTTAGCATCAAAAGGTGCAATCCTATCACTCTCGCATTCAAAACCGTACGTAGAACAAACACAAGTCCTCGGCTAAAGAAAACTTCAAGTTGTTTCATTATTTCCTTCAAATTGGTAAACAAATAGATGATTTAATCTCATATTACTTCGTTCAACTTTGTTTAGCATCAAAAGGTGCAATCTTATCTCTCTCGCATTCAAATCATATTACTTCGTTTTACTTTGTTTAGAATCAAAAGGTGCAATTCTATCACTCTTGCATTCAAAACCGTACGTACAACCAACACAAGTCCTCGGTTAAAGAAAACTTCTAGTTGTTTCATTATTTCCTTCAAATTGGCAACAAAATAGGTGATTTAGTGTCATAGTACTTCGTTCACCTTTGTTTAGCATCAAAAGGTGTAATCCTCTTACTCTCGCATTCAAAACCGTACGTACAACTAACACAAGTCCTCGATTAAAGAAAACTTCTAGTTGTTTCATTATTTCCTTCAAATTGGTAAACAAATAGATGATTTAGTGTCATATTACTTCGTTCAACTTTGTTTAGCATCAGAAGGAGCAATCCTATCACTCTCGCATTCAAAACCGTGCATACAACTAACACAAGTCCTCGGTTAAAGGAAACTTCTAGTTGTTTCATTATTTCCTTCAAATTGGTAAACAAATAGATGATTTTGTGTCATATTACTTCGTTTTACTTTGTTTAGCATCAGAAGGTGCAATCCTATCACTCACGCATTCAAAACCGTACAAACAACTAACACAAGTCCTCGGTTAAAGAAAATTTCTAGTTGTTTCATTATTTCCTTTAAATTGGTAAACAAATAGATGATTTCGTGTCATATTACTTCGTTCAACTTTGTTTAGCATCAGAAGGAGCGATCCTATCACTCTCGCATTCAAAACCGTACGTACAACTAACACAAGTCCTTGGTTAAAGAAAACTTCTAGTTGTTTCATTATTTCCTTCAAATTGGTAAACAAACAGATGATTTAGTGTCATGTTACTTCGTTCAACTTTGTTTAGCATCAAAAGGTGCAATCTTATCACTCTCGCATTCAAATCATTTTACTTCGTTTTACTTTGTTTAGCATCAAAAGGTGCAATCCTATCACTCTCGCATTCAAAACCGTACGTACAACCAACACAAGTCCTCGGTTAAAGAAAACTTCTAGTTGTTTCATTATTTCATTCAAATTAGCAACGAAATAGATGATTTAGTGTCATATTACTTCGTTTACCTTTGTTTAGCATCAAAAGGTGCAATCCTATAACTCTCGCATTCAAAACCGTACGTACAACTAACACAAGTCCTCGATTAAAGAAAACTTCTAGTTGTTTCATTATTTCCTTCAAATTGGTAAACAAATAGATGATTTAGTATCATATTACTTCGTTGAACTTTGTTTAACATCAGAAGGTGCAATCCTATCACTCTCGCATTCAAAACCGTACATACAACTAACACAAGTCCTCGGTTAAAGAAAACTTCTAGTTTTTTCATTATTTACTTCAAATTAGTAAACAAATAGATTATTTATTGTCATATTACTTCGTTCACCTTTGTTTTGCTTCAAAAGGTGCAATCCTATAACTCTCGCATTCAAAATCGTACGTGCAACTAACGCAAGTCCTCAGTTAAAGAAACTTCTAGTTGTTTCATTATTTTCTTCAAATTGGTAAACAAATAGATGATTTAGTGTCATATTACTTCGTTCAACTTTGTTTAGCATCAAATGGTGCAATCCTATCACTCTCGCATTCAAAATCGTACGTACAACTAACGCAAGTCCTCGGTTAAAGAAACTTCTAGTTATTTCATTATTTCCTTCAAATTGGTAAACAAATAGATGATTTAGTGTCATATTACTTCATTCACCTTTGTTTAGCTTCAAAAGGTGCAATCCTATAACTTTCGCATTAAAAATCGTACGTACAACTTGTTGGTTTGTAATAATTACAGACGCAATCAAATTGCATAAAATAGCGGAAGCATGGTAAAATTAAATTTAAAAATTTTCAAACCATAATCCAGGATTGAGCTTTATGCGCAACTATTAATTAATAAAGAAGAAGTTAGGGATATACTGTAACAGCCTGAAATCCCACCTCCTTAATTTTATCCATTATATTCTGGATTACGAAATCATTAACCTTAAAACCATATTAACAGGGATCTCGTGCG
This sequence comes from Hedera helix, assembly GCA_947179155.2. Classification (NCBI taxonomy): domain Eukaryota; kingdom Viridiplantae; phylum Streptophyta; class Magnoliopsida; order Apiales; family Araliaceae; genus Hedera; species Hedera helix. Next base: position 12,124,340 of record OX359286.1, read on the forward strand.
TTAAAACTTAACCTTTAACATTTAAAATCCTTAATTTGACCATAAATGCGGTCCATATATATATATATATATATTTTTTTAAAACTTATTTATCTTACATTCTTTAAACCTGTCTCAGGATCGCAACGTTTACTTACCCTCTATTAAACTTAGGTCAAACATCAATTATTTGTGACCTATTATAATCATATATAATTTTATGATTTAGTATAACTTGCAAATAAAAATTCGCCATGAACTATCTATACATGGCCCTAATTGTGTACCTGTTCTGTACCTGCTCCTGTGCACGTATACCTGCTTTCGTACATTCATTCATTCTGTCTATCCAAATATACATTCTGCATCCACATGTCTATCCATACATATGAGTTTATTACATTTAAAACTCAACAATTAAATAATACATCTACTATATCATTTGCGTCTTCTCGCTGGATTATACATACCTATATACATACATACAATTCAACCTTTATGGATCTACAATCATATACACATTTCATATATCAAATTCCTCACGTTTATCTATGCATTCAAGCATTCCTTTTACCTTAGCTGCACCGGAACCTCCGGCCTTCTTGTATTTTACCTGAAACGTTAGTACATAGCAAGAATGAGCATAAAGCTCAGCAAGTAATTCAGTTAACATCTTTCATTGTCACAATTTATATTATGCGTCATGTGTCACTTACTTTACCATGTTGGACTCAAATATCACGTATTGCATTTAACAGTTAGATCACGTTGTGGCACGGAGTGCCCATTTCAACTATCACATAATTCACGTAGTTCAATTAGTACTTTTAGATCTGAAAAACTTGCCTGTACGCCTTTGTTTTACTTAACCTGTACTTCCTCAATCATCCTTCGTTATCCGTCTTATCGGCTTGCTCGTTTCGAACTCTGTCTGACAACATATAGCTTATATGTCATTATAAGATCATAAACTTATATAACTTATCAAACTAATTCCATAAATACATGATCATCCGTCTTTAACCATTCCACATTTGATGTATTACACCTTATGTAGGTTTATAACACACCCTAACTTGCTTCCGACCTTTTTCATAACTTATAACATGTTTTGGCTTAGCTTTAGGCATGTTATAATATGCCAATTGTCATTTGATTATAACTTAACACCCTTTAATTTAACCATTATTATTACTTTTAGGGTTTACATAACTCATTTCTATCATTCCATATCAAAATATAGTTTTTTGGAAGCTTAAAAAAATTTCAAATGAACAGTAACTCCGCCCCGGCGCCGCCAGAGCTCGCTGGCCGCGAAATCTTCTCGGTCGATGAACAGTAACATGGCGTCGGGGCGCCATTTTTAGTACAAAACATGGCGCGGGGGCGCCATGTTCAAAATCTGGAAATCTGATTTTTGCACTACCTTTGCCGATTTTTAATTTCTTCATCTTAACTCCAATTGAGCTGAAATTTGGACCACATCTAGACCTTACTACCTAGTATTTTACAAAAATACTAAATGCCACATTTGGCTTCTTAAAAGTAGAGATACACTAGCCCCTAGGAGGGCTGTTCAGAACTTTTCCAGACTTAGCCAAATTTTCAGATTTTTAAAACTTCACTTGTGCAACCTTGTGATTTTTGGCCATAGGTCTCCAACTTCAATTCCAACACCCAACCTAGTTCACATAGCTTATATATGACATGTTCCAACTTTCAAAACGATAAAACTTCGCACGAGGCGATATTTGTCCGTTAAAATCCGATTCTAATCGAAACGATCGATTTCGATCGTTCGAATCGCTATTTCACTCAAATTTAAATCCGTTGATTACCAAATCAACCTAGACACGTGTATTAACATAAATATGAGTCATTTGACTCCATTTCATCTTTAACTCCTCAAAATTGCCAAAAATCACACCTTGGTTGGATTTTCACCTAAATTTCAAAACCTTTCATTGTCAAAGTTTACACTCAATGTAAATCCTTAACTCCTTTTTGACACAAGTTACTTCCAACACTTCATTAGTACACATAACACACATATAACTTGAATGGACTTTCAAAACCTTTAAAACTTTTCAAATGGTTTTATTTTTCCAAATAGTTCGTTTTGGTCGTCGGCGAATGTTTTAAAACGTTTAAAACCTTCAATTTTCGCCATACGAACCGAATGACTTCCAAATCATTCCTATAACGTGTTTTAACATCAAACTTAGCTTTTTAGCATCATTTGATCACCAAGTACACATAATAGCCAAAATTGCATTTTTATGGCATTTTATTAACTTTTTAAAACTTAACTTTTGAACCTCCTTTGAATTCTCAAGTCTAGACATCAAATACATCAACACTTGTTCAAATAACAACTTTACATAATCACAAAACTCCTTTAGGCATCTTCCAAGTCACTTTACAGACTATTACGTAATCTATACAAAAAGTATAGCCTAATATTATGATTTCCTTTCACATATCATACCTTTAAACCATCCATGAGCTTTTGATGCTTTCTAGCATAATAAAATACATGTTCCTTACATGAATAACACTTCAAACTAGGTTTTCATCAAATCTTTCAACAAATAATGCATGATCATGTCTTAAATTATGACCTTTGGCTTGGAATCATACATGAATAGTATACCACCTTTATTCTTTAACCTTCAACACTTAGGGTTTCATGCTAGACCACATCTACCACATAATAGTCACATAATCTTTATATCTAGCAACAATTTCATGCATGGCTAGTCTTAATCTATCATTTAAACTCATCAACTTCAAACTTTAGAATAAGAACATGATTATACCTTATTGGATACTCAACTTCTTTGCATAGATGGCTTCATCTTGAAGAGTTCTTCCTCTTTTCTTCTTGTTACTTAGCCATTTAAAGTCTTTAGCTTCATGATTTCTAGCTTCTCTTCTCTCCTTCCATAGCCTTCTCACGTTTCTCTCTCTTTCTCTCACTTAAGGCTTGATTTCCAGCAAAATGGAATGTGCACAATGCTAGCTTTGTTAGATTTTTATGTGTTAACTCTCATTGAGTTAATTAAGCTTAATCATGGCTAATTTCAACCCGAGGGTAATTTAGTCATTTCACACATTAGGTAAAGGGTATTCTCGTCATTTCACCACTTGGGACATATAAGTCATTATCCAAATTTTCAAGGGTATTTTGGTCATTTTACCCTTTAGGACACAATGGTAATTATCTACTTTGTTGAGGGCATTTCGGTAATTTGCCAAATTATCTAGATTTCCATTTCTTACAACTTTTCCCCCACAACTAAACTTTCTTACATTCCCCCCCCCCCCAATTAATTCATTATTTGCTCATTTCTTATCCAAATCAAATCCTTTTTTATCCAAATTCGTTTCATCACACCTGAATTTTATTCATCATCCATTAATCCACAATTGGCTTGTCCCGATTCACTTGTCACACTTCAAATTATAAATTTCATTCACAACTCATTTCTTACAATAATATTTGACAAAATTCCATATTATTTCTAAAATTCTAATTTCTATGAACCTTTTGATTCTATAATCAATAAATTCTAATTTCTAACATCTCAATTAGTCATCATACTCACTTTTCATAATTTGCTTCCTCACGAATTACACATCGACCGTATTATCACAATTCATCCCTTTGACCACATCAACTTAGAGTATCTTAATTTCGTCTTTACATTCCTTACACTTATTTACTTCACACACATAAACAAATTCTCAACATACTGATAATTTATATCCCTTCTACTCATGTTTAAGAGTATTACATTTTTATCTTCACACATCGTATAATTGCTTATCTTATTTTGACCAATAATCATAATTTCTTCATAACCTCAACACATTCAACGATCATAAACCTTATTATTCTCATCATTCATGCTATCTACGTTTCTTTTTTTCTGCACACACATACCTACCTTACCTTGTCATTCTCATAACTTCGCCTTTCCAGGCCTAGTCATCAATCTCGCTGTTAACATCCATAACTAAAGCCTCAATTCACATATACATTCCTTATTTCCATCATTTCCAAACTTTGAATACTTCTTTATATATCTTGCCAAATATACATATATACATACATTCAACCTACCACATAGGTCATATATAACACATTGATTAAATAATAATTCTTATTTAATCTCTCCTTATTACTTTATGTCCTTCATAATTAGGTTTTAGCTGCTAACCTTTACATAATTAATCATGATCCTTATTTAGAATTTCTGTAAAATCCTGGGGCGTTACATATACCCTTGTAGAACTCAAAACTTCAACAGGTACAAGTTCACCTCCAAATCCTTCGCGTTCTCCTTGAATTTCACCGATTGGATTCCAATGATCAATGTTAGCCACCCAAGTGTTTGGCCTCTAGAGGTGATGCACCAAGGAATAATAATAATTCAAGAAGTGGGTGATGGCAAACCCTAGTTTTCTCTCTAGAGAATATTGTGAGTACTCTCCCAAAAACTTATGGAAGTGTATGTGTGTAACCTTAATCCATAATAAGACTTCTCTTATTTATAGATTTAGTAAACCCTCCTAACACCTTTAGGAATAGGGTTTTTAATTAAACTCCTAATCTAATTAGGAACTTAATTAATTTAATATAATAATTATAATTCCTAAACTATATAGAAACTTAATTATTAATTATGAGAGTACTCTTATTAATTAATTCCTAAACCATTTAGGAACTAAATAATAATGATAATAGTAATAATAATAATAAGACTCCTCTTATTAATTTATAATTATTATTTCTAAAATACTAAATAATAAATATTAAGCTATTTAATTTATTCTATCCACATAGTATAATTAAATATTCTTAATTCATTATTACAATTATGTCATTTACTTCTTAAATAATTATTTTCCTTTTGTCGTGTGACCCTTTAGGTTCTCCATATTAAACCGGTTATAGAATAAATTAATTAGAACGATTCTAATCTTATTTATATAAATAAATTAAACTATTTAATTCATTTAAATAAATAATATTTATTCCATAAAAAAGGGTAAGCCCCCTTAGCGATCGACGACTTTTCAGATAATATAGATTTCAACATTTAATCACAAAAGAACCTATTCAGCGAATAGTTACCGTACAATTCAATCCTTCTACCTCACAATGTCCCAATCAAATATAAAACATGTTATTACTGTCAAGTCTTATTTTATTTGATTATATGCATTTTGATCCTTAAATGAATAACTCCAATTAATGTAAATTAGAAACTACTTTCTAATTTTTATTCTGCCTTGGCCAAGGACTACTGAGTTGTCATTTATCGAATCGCATAGGATATTCCCTTATTTTACTATAAGTGGTAGATTATTTGTTGATCATTCACCTATCTCAATGTATGACTTATTATATCCAATCATACCCTTTGATACACCCTAAAGGTTTTAAGGAATATGTCAAAATATAATTCATCATACACAAGATACTATGATGATCTCAAGTCCAAGGATCACTTGTACTACTATCATAAAAGGAACTCCTATTGACAGGCAAGTAAGACTCCATTAGGTGTTCCTTGAGCGAGTCACGTTCAGTGAACTTATTCTCTAATAAGCACCTACATACTTGCTTTAGTGTCTCTACACAAATGATTATGAGATCAATCATCCTCTTCATAAGAGCAAGCATAGTATGTACCAATCTATCCGGATCTACTAATCCCCTTTTAGTGATCCAACGATTAGGAACAATTTTAGTTTTGAGCTATCTTGAATTTAAATCTCATTAGCATGATCCTCATCATGGTTCTAAAAACATTGCTCGAAAACTATGGGTTTATCCATTTGATTAATTCAAGTAATTAATTATGAATAAAGAAATGCCTTGATTCTTTTATTAATAAACGAACAAGATTACAAAGTATATGCTTATCACATCAAATGTGATTGGCTTGAGAGCATACTACTTTCAATCTCCCAATTGCACTAAAGTCAATCGCCCTTTGGTATCCCTATACCATTCTTCTCTAAGTGGCGTACAAATTACTTTGTAAATGCTTTAGTCAATGGATCTGTAATGTTGTTCTAAGAGTACCATCTTTATGGTGTCGTCTTATTTTCAATGATTCATCTAATCATATGAAAGTGCTGCAACACATGTTTGGATTTCAGATGACACCTGGGTTCTTTGGCAAATTAAATTCCTTTAATGCTAGGAACCATTATAAGTTCTGTAATGAACTTGTTGAACCAAACAATCAACTTTGCAGCTTCACTTATAGTTATTTACTATGTCTTTGTCACTAAATCAGCAACTACTTGCTGTTTGGAACTTTTCCAGCTCACTGCAGCACCGTTCAAGGTAATCATATTACCTAAAACGGATATGCTGTTATCTTGGTTAGTCTGAACAAACTTGAGTTTGTTAAGCCCTCTAGTTTTATATCAGACTCATCATTAGAAACTCTTTTCTAATATTCTTCTCCATAAATGAACTGATATCTGCTTATCATGCATAAGCAATATTAGGTCAAGTACATATCATCCCGTATATGATAGATCCTATTGTTGAGGCATAAGGAGTCTTACTTATACGGTCTCTCTCTTTTCAGGTATCTTTGGGCCTGCTTCTTTGAGAGATGTATTCCAGGACCCATCGGCATGAGCCCTTTCTTGGAATCTTTCATGCTAAACTTCTTTAGCATATAATCAATGTACGTTCCTTGGTACAAGCCAAGCATCCTTTTAGATCTATCTTTATAGATCTTTATCCCCAAAATATAGAATGTTTCTCCCAAGTCCTTCACGGAGAAGTGTTTTAGACAACCACATATTTACTGATTATAGCATCGGTATGTCATTCATTATCAGTATTATATCACCATATAATATTAGGAATGTCACAGTGCTCCCACTAACCTTTGTTCACACTTGGTTCATCCTTGTCTTTGATAAAATCAAACTTCTTTGATTGTCTCATCAAAACAGATGTTCCATTTTCGAGAAACTTATTTCAATTCATAATTGGATCGTTGTAACTTACATACTTGATTTACTGCATCTATATAGAGACAAATCCTCTTGGTTGTATCATACATACATCCTTTTGTATAATAAGCTACAACTGCAAGTAAAATCCGAATTGATATATGCATTTTCACTAGTGAAAAGTTTCATTATAGTCAACTCATTGACCTTATTTGAAATCTTTTACCACTAGTCAGGTCTTTTAGGTCTCCACCTTGCCATATGTTTTTGTCTTTCTCTAAAGACTCATTTCAAATTTTATGATCATCAGTCATTTCTTTTGAGTATCTAATACTCATATCTCATCGTATGTAACTGAATCATCATCCACCATGATGCGTACCTCATCATCATCATTTATGATAAATCCATACAATTCAGGTATCTTCGGTACTAAACCAGATTTACGACTTGGTTGTGGTACAATAGGTTTATTTACTTATACAGATTCCTTCACTTGATCTGTAGTGTTTTGTGGTTCTTTAACTTCTTCAAGATCTATTTTACTCCTACTAACCTTTTAAGGAAAAACTTCTTTTCTTATAAGGAAGCGTGTTTCAACAAACACCTTTTAGTTAGTCGGATTATAGAAGTGATACCCTAAACTTTCTTTAGGATATTCCACAAGTTTACACTTATCAGATCTTGTCCCAAGCTTATTCACTGTCAAACTTTTTGACATAAGATGGAAAATCCAAATCTTAACATACTTAAGACTTGGTTTCCTCCCTATCCATGACTCATATGAAGTCTTGAGGAGGAAATAAGAAGGTATCTGATTTAGTAGATATGCGATCGTTTCTAAGGTATAACCCTAGAATGGTACTGGAAGATTAGTATAACTCATCATGGATCATCACCATGTCCATTATGTGAGAATACCATTTCGCTTGAGATGATCTATAAACTTATTGCTTAAGTATTCCCTTCTCGATCTAATCGAAAAACTTTAATACTTTTGGCTTTTAGTTTCTATACTTCACTTTTGAATTCTTTGAACGTTTCAAACGATTCGGATTTGTATTTCATCAAATACATATATCGAAATCTAGAATCATCAGTGAAAGTAATGAATGAATACCCTCCTTTTGCATTTGTTGTCATAGGTCCCACACACGACTGTGTGTACCATCTCTAATAACTCCACAACTCGCTCTCCATGTCTACTAAATGAAGATTTAGTCATATTGTCCATGATACAAGATTCACAAGTTGTATTTGATTCATAACCAAAAGGCTCTAAAAACCTATCTTTATACAACTTGTTTAGTCTTGTTTCATTAACATTACCAAGTTAACAGTATTGCATGAAGGTATGATCCATATCATCTTTTTGCCTTTAGTTTGTTCAATTTTGAAATATTTTCATGTAAGTCAAGGTTACAAAATCCATCAAGTAATCAACATAGTAACATCTTACTAACTAAATGGATTTGCCCGTAGGCAATGCTAAACTATAAGTTCCTGTGATTAATGCAACCTTTTGCTCCATTCCTCACGCACAGGATTACTTATCTTTAGTTCAACCTTCTACTTCTGCTTAGTCTATGCAACGGTTTGCATATTCAAGACCACCAGCCAGTATCTAATACCTAAGTAGAAACTTGACTTATAGAAAGTTCTACTTCATTATGAACAAATTTATATCTGCAGTTGAAGCTTCACTAAGCTTCTTCTGCTTAACTACTACAAGATACTCCTTGCAGTTCCTCTTCCAGTGTCCCAGCTTATCGCAATGGAAGCAAATTCCTTTGCCCTCGGGATCACTTTTATTTATGTCCTTTGTTTAGCCTTTCTATTGCCTTCTATATTTTCTGACTTCTCAGAAACACCTTTGGCCATCTTCTTCAACTTAGAAGATTCATCTACTAGTAAGACTTGGTTTTCTTGGAAGGAAAGTGACTCTCAACTTATTCAACATATTTAAGCAAACTGTGTAAACCGACTTCAAGCTTATTAATGTTAAAGTTCACAACAATTTGTGAAAGGGAGTCAGCGAGTGACTGCAAGATCGAATCTTGACTCAACTCTCCATCATTGACAAAACCTAGGTGTCCTAATTGATCAATCAGATTGATCATCTTTAGGATACTTATCTTTACTCTAGTGCCATTGGTTATTATAGATTGGAAGAGCTCATTAGATATTTTATATCTAGTTGACATATTTTGCTCACCAAACAACTATTGAATGTGCAACAATATAGTAGGTGCATTCATTTTCTCGTGCTGACGCTGTAACTCGATACTTATGGATGCGAGGATGATGCATTGAGCCAACTTTGCATCATCTTGCTATTTCTTAAAATAACAATATCTTCCTCATTGGCTTAGTCTACAACGTTTGCAGGAATAGGCAAATTAAGGACATTTGCTAACTTTTTCAGCATTGAGAACTATTTTCAAATTTGTTTAATCAATCCGAACAATTCGGTTCGATTAAATTATTAGCATATATTATGCTATGCAGTGTTAGTGAATTAAACATAGCAATATTCTTTAAGTGAAGTAATAACAACATTAACATGCATTCATTTTATTAATCACCAAGTTAATTAGGTCTTTATTTAAAATGGTGTCTCCCACTATTTTAATCAAACTATATTACCCTCTTCTTATATAGTTCGGCAAATCTAATTAAAAACTTGCTAGTGAGAATAAGGATCTTATTTCAAATGTATATAGCCTTGTGTGTGCACAACAAACTATATATAAATAAATAGGTATACAACTTTTGTCAATTACATCAACATGTAACTCCTTGTATTTTGCCTCTTAAATTATTATGATCATGTGTGTGCACATCCAAATCAAAATTATCTAAGTTAAGTCAGACCTAGCACTTCCATATAAGTGAAGAGAAAAATACTGCCCTTGTGTGTGCACAACAAAACAGTAATGTTCAATTCCTTATAAGCATCAAATGTGATAAAACAACATCTCAAATGATCGATATAAGCCTTGTGTGTGCACAACAAACGTATATTGATTATTTGATACTCTATCGTTTTATCATGCTAGAAGGCGACGTTCGATATTCCAAATATCTTTGAACGTTACAACTTAATATTTTAGTAGTAGAATAAATAAATTAGAACCATTCTAATTTTATTTAATTGAATTAAACTCATTTTAATTCCTGAATTAAACATTTTAATTCATTTTATAAATAATATTTATTCTACATCTTGAGGGATTTGTTAATATTAATTGTCTCATCTTGTTTAGCGCGCATGCACACATATATATAAAATACGCGTCATATTATTTAACATGCGAAGCATGTTTGTATAATATATAATAAATATATATTAAGCATGCACATATAGAATACTATATTCTACTTGGATTGATTATGGACTTTTATTCTAGTTTGGTTCACTAGAGTCACCAAGTGAACCAAAAGGTCAAACCTAGGGTGCAAGAATAAATTAAATATAACTATTACATTTAAATTCGGGCTCCATTACAAATGGGTCTTCATGCGCTTCTTGCTCTTTGGCTCCAATTCTTCAAAATAATTCTAACTAATCATATTACAAAACTATTTACAATAAATAGAAACCTTGATCAACAGTCAAGGGGAAGTACATAGGAGAGAGATAGAATTATACATAAGAAAAATTAGAAAGACGAGGTTCGCAGACCCCATTTATAAAACTCATTCATTCATGCATCCATTTAAAATTAAATCCAATCATATTGGTCAAATAGTCCATAATCAATCCCATTTATTATCATATATATCAACATATATATATCAATAAATAATATTCATCTCATGAATTAAATAAAACATTCTATATATGTATTGGTATCATTTAATGGGCAATTTAAAGTTACGTGAAATCTAATTTCATGTTTAAAATAAACCTTTTATTTTAATTATAAAATTATTTTAAAAATAAACTATTTATTTTTATTATTTTAAAATTACCCAAAATAAACTCTTTTATTTTGAAACTTTAAAATCTGAACAAAAATTATCAAACTGTTTGGCTAATTAATATATATATATATATATAATTCGGTAATGATTATATATATATATAATAACCATGAATTGCCAAAACTATTGCTTTGACCAAAAAATTTGCTGCTTTATTATTCCCGAAAAACTGACTTGATCGGCTGCTTTTAGAATACAGCGAAACATTATATATATATCATATATATATATATATATAACCCGCTAAACAGTATATATATCATATGTATATAATCCGTGGGTTGGAACATTAAATGCACGGTGACACAAGTTTTGGGACATGCATGTTTGATTACACCAAAAAAAATATGCTGCTATTTGTATTCAGCAAAACCGTGCGGCAGCCTTTACAATCTTCTATATATATATATATATTATCATGACTTCACAACCGCCCAAGAACATATCCGAAAAGTTGCTTTGGTTGCCTTTGTTCACATAAATATTATATAACCAATTCTGCTTTTACACCAAATCCGAAACCATTTCGCTAAGAGTTGGTGCTATTCAGGTTTGATAAATATTTTATTCCAACCGTGAATCAAAATTCGGTAAAAAAATAAAATAATTTTATACAACAAATTATGCCCAATAAATTATTCTAAACACATGCTCATACATATATGAAATCAAAATAATTAATAATTCGCATAAAGTTTGGCTCTTGATGCCACTATTGGTTTGTAATAATTACAGACGCAATCAAATTGCATAAAATAGCGGAAGCATGGTAAAATTAAATTTAAAAATTTACAAACCATACTCTAGGATCGACTTTTATGCGCAACTATTAATTAATAAAGAAAAAGTTAGAGATATACCCTTGTAGAACTCAAAACTTCAACGGGTACAAGTTCACTTCCAAATCCTTCGCGTTCTCCTTGAATTTCACCGATTAGAATCCAATGATCAATGTTAGCCACCCAAGTGTTTGGCCTCTAGAGGTGATCCACCAAGGAATAATAATAATTCAAGAAGTGGGTGATGGCAAACCCTAGTTTTCTCTCTAGAGAATATGTGAGTACTCTCCCAAAAACTTATGGAAGTGTATGTGTGTAACCTTAATCCATAATAAGACTTCTCTTATTTATAGATTTAGTAAACCCTCCTAACACCTTTAGGAATAGGGTTTTTAATTAAACTCCTAATCTAATTAGGAACTTAATTAATTTAATATAATAATTATAATTCCTAAACTATATAGAAACTTAATTATTAATTATGAGAGTACTCTTATTAATTAATTCCTAAACCATTTAGGAACTAAATAATAATGATAATAGTAATAATAATAATAAGACTCCTCTTATTAATTTATAATTATTATTTCTAAAATACTAAATAATAAATATTAAGCTATTTAATTTATTCTATCCACATAGTATAATTAAATATACTTAATTCATTATTACAATTATGCCATTTACTTCTTAAATAATTATTTTCCTTTTGTCGTGTGACCCTTTAGGTTCTCCATATTAAACCGGTTATAGAATAAATTAATTAGAACTATTCTAATCTTATTTATATAAATAAATTAAACTATTTAATTCATTTAAATAAATAATATTTATTCCATAAAAAAAGGTAAGCCCCCTTAGCGATCAACGACTTTCCAGATAATATAGATTTCAACATTTAATCACAAAAGAACCTATTCAGCGAATAGTTACCGTACAATTCAATCCTTCTACCTCACAATGTCCCAATCAAATATAAAACATGCTATTACTGTCAAGTCTAATTTTATTTGATTATATGCATTTTGATCCTTAAATGAATAACTCCAATTAATGTAAATTAGAAACTACTTTCTAATTTTTATTCTGCCTTGGCCAAGGACTACTGAGTTGTCATTTATCGAATCGCATAGGATATTCCCTTCTTTTACTATAAGTGGTAGATTATTTGTTGATCATTCACCTATCTCCATGTATGACTTATTATATCCAATCATACCCTTTGATACACCCTAAAGGTTTTAAGGAATATGTCAAAATATAATTTATCATACACAAGATACTATGATGATCTCAAGTCCAAGGATCACTTGTACTACTATCATAAAAGGAACTCCTATTGACAGGCAAGTAAGACTCCATTAGGTGTTCCTTGAGCGAGTCACGTTCAGTGAACTTATTCTCTAATAAGCACCTACATACTTGCTTTAGTGTCTCTACACAAATGATTATGAGATCAATCATCCTCTTCATAAGAGCAAGCATAGTATGTATCAATCTATCCGGATCTACTAATCCCCTTTTAGTGATCCAACGATTAGGAACAATTTTAGTTTTGAGCTATCTTGAATTTAGATCTCATTAGCATGATCTTCATCATGGTTCTAAAAGCATTGCTCGAAAACTATGGGTTTATCCATTTGATTAATTCAAGTAATTAATCATGAATAAATAAATGCCTTGATACTTACAAAGTATATGCTTATCACATCAAATGTGATTGGCTTGAGGGCATATTACTTTCAATCTCCCACTTGCACTAAAGCCAATCGCCCTTTGGTATCCCCATACCATTCTTCTCTAAGTGGCGTACAAATTGCTTAGTAAATGCTTTAGTTAATGGATCTGTAATGCTGTTCTAAGAGTCTACCATCTTTATGGTGCCGTCTCCTTTTCAATGATTCATCTAATCATATAAAAGTGCCGCAACACATGTTTGAATTTCAGATGAGACCTAGGTTCCTTGGCGAATTAAACTCCTTTAATGTTAGGAACCATTATAAGTTCTGTAATGAACTTGTTTAACCAAACAATCACCTTTGCAGCTTCACTTATAGTTATTTACTATGTCTTTGTCACTAAATCAGCAACTCCTTGCTGTTTGGAACTTTTCCAACTCACTGCAGCACCGTTCATGGTAATCATATTACCTGAAACGGATATGTTGTTATCTTGGTTAGTCTGAACAAACTTGAGTTTGTTAAACCCTCTAGTTTTATATCAGACCCATCATTAGAAACTCTTTTCTAATATTCTTCTCCAAAATTGAACTAATATCTGCTTATTATACATAAGCAATATCAAGTCTAGTACATTTCAACGAATCAATGTACGTCCCTTGGGTTAAGCCGAGCATCCTTTATGATCTATCTCTATAGACCTTTATCCTGAATAGAATGTTAGGACGCTTCCAAAATTATAAATAAAAGATAATATAGATTTCAACATTTAATCGTAAAAGAACCTTTCAGCAAATAGTTACCGTACAATTCAATCATTCTACCATACAATGTCCCAATCAAATATAATAGTAATAATAATAATAATAATAATAATAATAATAGGACTCCTCTTATTAATTTATAATTAGTATTTCTAAAATACTAAATTATAAATATTAAGCTATTTAATTTATTCTATCACCATAGTATAAATTAAATATACTTAATTTATTATTACGATTATGCCATCCACTTCTAAAATAAATATTACTCTTTTACGGTGTGACCCTTTAGGTTCTCCATATTAAACCGGTTGTATAATAAATAAATTAGAACAATTCTAATTCATTTATTACGAATTAACTCTTTAATTCAGAATAAATAATTATTCCACAATAAGGGTAAGCCCCCTTAGCGATTAGTCGACTTTCCAGATAATATAGATTTCAACATTTAATCGTAAAAGAACCTTTCAGCAAATAATTACCGTATAATTCAATCCTTCTACCATACAATGTTCCAATCAAATATAAGACACGAAATTTCTGTCAAGTCTTATTTATTTGATTATATGCATTTCAATTCACAAATACACAACTCTAGTTAATGTAAATTAGAAACTCCTTTCTAATTCCATTCAACTCTGGCCTGGGATTTCTGAGTTGTCACTTATTGAATCGCATAGGACATTCTCTCCCTTTACTAGAAGTAGTAGATCCTTTGTTGATCATTCACCTATCTCCATGTGTACCTTATTATACCCAAGCATATCCTTTGATATACCAATAGGTCTTAAGGAATATGTCAAAGTATCACTTAGTACACACAAGATACTATGATGATCTCAAGTCCAAGGATCACTTGTACGACTATCCCATAAGGAACTCCTATTGACAGACGAGTAAAACTCCATTAGGTGTTCCTTGAGCGAGTCACGTTCAGTGAATTTATTTCTAATAAGTACCTACATACTTGCTTTAGTGTCTCTACACAAATGATTATGAGATCAATCATCCTCTTCATAAGAGCAAGCATAGTATGTACTAATCTATCCGGATCTACTAATCCCCTTTTTAGTGATCCAACGATTAGGAACAATTTTAGTTTTGAGCAATCTTGAATTTAGATCTTATTAGCATGATCCTCATCATGGTTCTAAAAGCATTGCTCGAAAACTATGGGTTTATCCATTTGATTAATTCAAGTAATTAATCATGAATAAAGAAATGCCTTGATACTTTTATTAATAAATGAACAAGATTACAAAGTATATGCTTATCACATCAAATGTGATTGGCTTGAGGGCATACTACTTTCAATCTCCCAATTGCACTAAAGCCAATCGCCCTTTGGTATCCCCATACCATTCTTCTCTAAGTGGCGTACAAATTGCTTAGTAAATATTTTAGTTAATGGATCTGTAATGTTGTTCTAAGAGTACCATCTTTATGGTGTCGTCTCCTTTTCAATGATTCATCTAATCATATAAAAGTGCCGCAACACATGTTTGGATTTCAGATGAGACCTAGGTTCCTTGGCGAATTAAACTCCTTTAATGTTATAAACCATTATAAGTTCTGTAATGAACTTGTTTAACCAAACAATCACCTTTGCAGCTTCACTTATAGTTATTTACTATGTCTTTGTCACTAAATCAGCAACTCTTTGCTGTTTGGAACTTTTCCAACTCACTGCAGCACCGTTCATGGTAATCATATTACCTGAAACGGATATGTTGTTATCTTGGTTAGTCTGAACAAACTTGAGTTTGTTAAACCCTCTAGTTTTATATCAGACTCATCATTAGAAACTCTTTTCTAATATTCTTCTCCAAAATTGAACTGATATCTGTTTATTATACATAAGCAATATCAAGTCTAGTACATTTCAACGAATCAATGTACGTCCTTTGGGTTAAGCCGAGCATCCTTTATGATCTATCTCTATAGACCTTTATCCTAAATAGAATGTTAGGATGCTTCTCCCAAGTCCTTAATGGAGAAGTTTTTAGACAACCACATCTTTACTGATTGTAGCATCGGTATGTCATTCCTTATTGATACTATATCAACATATAATACTAAGAATGTCACAGTGCTCCCACTAACCTTTGTACATACTTGGTTCATCCTTGTCTTTGATAAAATCAAACTCTTTTGATTGTCTCATCAAAACGGATGTTCCATCTTCGAGAAACTTGCTTCAATTCATAATTGGATCTTTGTAACTTACATACTTGATTTGCTCCATCTATATGGAGACAAATTCTTTTGGTTGTATCATACATACATCCTTTTGTATAGTAAGTTGTTACTGCAAGTAAAAATCGAATGGATATATGCATTTTCACTAGTGAAAAATTTCATCTTAGTCAACTCATTGACCTTGTTTGAAATCTTTTTACCACTAGTTAGGTCTTATAGGTCTCCACCTAGCCATCTGCTTTAGTCTTTCTCCAAAGATCCATTTTCGAATTTTATGGTCATCAGCCATTTCTCTTGAGTATCTAATACTCATACCTCATCGTATATATCTGGATCATCATCCACTATGATGCGTACCTTATCATCATCATCATCTATGATGAATCCATACCATTCAGGTATCTTCGGTACTAAACCAGATTTACAACTTGGTTGTGGTACAATAGATTTATCTACTTGTACAGATTCCTTCATTTTATCTGTAGTGTTTTGTGGTTCTTGAACTTCTTCAAGATCTATTTTACTCCCACTAACCCTTTAAAGAAAAACTCATTTTCCTATAAGGCAGCGTGTTTCAAACAAACACCTTTTAGTTAGTCGGATTATAGAAGTGATACCCTAAACTTTCTTTAGGATATCCCACAAGTTTACACTTATCAGATCATGTCCTTAGCTTATCTTTGTCAAACCTTTTGACATAAGCTGAACAATTCAAATCTTGACATGTTTAAGACTTGGTTTCCTCCCTATCCATGACTCATATGAAGTCTTAGGGACGGAATTTGAAGGTATCTTATTTAGTAGATATGCGATCGTTTCTAGAGCATAACCCTAGAAGGATACTGGAAGATCGGTAATACTCATTATGGATCATCACCATGTCCATTTTGAGAATACCATTTCGCTTGAGATGATCTAGAAAATTACTGCTTTAAGTATTCCCTTCTCTGATCTAATCGAAGAATTTTAATACTTTTGGCATTTAGTTTCTATACTTCACTTTTGAATTCTTTGAACGTTTCAAACGATTTAGATTTGTATTTCATCAAATACAAATATCAAAATCTAGAATCATTAGTGAAAGTAATGAATGAATACCGTCCTCTTGCATTTGTTGTCATAGGCCCCACACACAATTGTGTGTACCATTTCTAACAACTCCGCACTCGCTCTCCATGTCCACTAAATGGTGATTTAGTCATATTATCCATGATACAAGATTCACAAGTTGTATTTTGATTCATAATCAAAAGCTCTAAAAGTCTATCTTTATACAACTTGTTTTAGTCTTGTTTCATTAGCATGACCGAGTTAACAGTATTGCATGAAGGTATGATTCATATCATCTATTTGCTTTTAGTTTGTTCAAATTGGAATATTTTTCATATAAGTCAAGTATATAAAATCTATTAAGTAATCAACCAGTTCTAAATAAAACATTATCATTATAAACAGAACAACG
The DNA here is from genome assembly GCA_947179155.2 of Hedera helix. Taxonomy (NCBI): domain Eukaryota; kingdom Viridiplantae; phylum Streptophyta; class Magnoliopsida; order Apiales; family Araliaceae; genus Hedera; species Hedera helix. Next base: position 12,142,182 of record OX359286.1, read on the forward strand.
ATTGTTCATTGTTATAATGTCAAAAAAAAAAAACATTCCTTGTCATCACATGGAACTGAAATAATATTTTTAAGAATTGGAACATAGTAACAACTTACTAACTTAATAGGCTTGCCCGTAGGCAGTGCTAAATTATAAGTTCACATGGCTAATGCAGCAACCTTTACTTCATTCCCCAGCACATGATTACTTATCATTTATTTAGCTTTCTACTTCTGCTTAGTCTATGCAACTACTTGCATATGTGAGACCACCATCCGGTATCTTATACCTAAGTAGAAACTTGACTTATAGAAAGTTCTATTTCATTATGAACAAATCTATATCTGTAGCTGAAGTTTCACCAAAACTTCTTCTACTTAACTACTACAACTATCTTGCAGTTGTTCTTCCAGTGTCCCAGCTTATCGCAATGAAAGCAAAATTCTTTGCCCTCGGGGTCACTTTTATTTTATGTCCTTTGTTTAGCCTTTCTTTTGCCTTCTACTCTTTCTGACTCCTCAGAAATACCTTTGGCCATCTTCCTCCGCTTAGAAAATTCATCTACAAGTAAAACTTGGTTTTTCTAGGAAGGAAAGTGACTCTCAACAGTCTTCAACATATTTAAGCAAATCAGTTAAACTGACATTTAGCTTATTAATGTTTGAAGTTCACAACACATTGTGAATTAGAGTCAGTGAGTGACTGCAAGATCGAATCTTGACTCAACTCTCCATCTTTGACAAAACATATTTGTCATAATTGATCAATCAAATTGATCATCTTTAGGACATGTGTCTTTTACTGTAGTGTCATTGATTATTATAGATCAGAAGAGCTTCTTAGATATCTTATATCCAGTTGACCTACTTTGCTCACCATACAACTATTGAATGTGCAGCAATATAGTAGGTGCATCCATTTTCTCGTGTTGACGCTGTAACTTGATACTTATGGATGTGAGCATGATGCATTGAGCCACCTTTGCATCATCTTGCCATTTCATAAAATAGCAATCTCTTCCTGAGAGTCTTACTCTACAACGTTTGTAGGAATAGGCAAATTAAGGACATTTGCTAGCTTTCCAGCATTGAGAACTATTCTCAAATTTGTCTAATCAATCCGAACAATTCGGTTCGTTTAATTGTTAGCATCCAATATGCTATGCAGTGTTAGTGAATTAAACATAACAATATTCTTTAAGTGAATTAATAACAACATTAACATGCATTCATTTTATTAATTACCAAAATAAATTAGGTCTTTATTTAAAATAGTGTCTCCCACTATTTTCATCAAATTATATTACGCTCTTTATATAGTTCGACAAATTTAGTTAAAAATTTGCTAGTGAGAAAAGGATCCTATCGACATAAGTACAGCCTTGTGTGAGCACAACAAACTATAGTTTATTCAATAGGTAGACAACTCCTTGTCAATTACATCAACATGTAACTCCTTTGTATTTTGCCTCTTAGATTATTATGATCATGTGTGTGCACATCCAAATCAAAATTATCTAAGTTAAGTCAAACCTAGCACTTCCATATAAGTGAAGAGAAAAATACCGCCCTTGTGTGTGCACAACAAAACAGTAATGTTCAATTCCTTTATAAGGATCAAATGTGATAAAACAACATCTCAAATAATCGATATGAGCCTTGTGTGTGCACAACAAACTATATCGAGTATTTGATACTCTATCGTTTTATCATACTAGAAGGTGACGTTCGATATTTTTAATAAATATCTTTAAACGTTACAACTTAATATTATGACTAGTAGAATAAACAAATTAGAACAATTCTAATTTTATTTAATTGAATTAAACTCCTTTAATTCATGAATTAAATATTTTAATTCATTTTATAAATACTATTTATTCTACATCATGAGGGGTTTATTAATATTAATTGTCTCATCTTGTTTAGCGCACATGCACATATATATATATATATAAAATACGCGTCATTTTAATTAACATGCGAAGCATGTTTGATAATATATAATATATATAAATAAGCATGCACATATAGAATACTATATTCTACTTGGATTGATTATGGACTTTTATTCTAGTTTGGTTTATTCGAGCCACCAAATAAACCAATTGGTCAACCCAGGGTTGCAAGAATAAATTAAATTAAATGTAACTATTACATTTAAATTCGGGCTCCATTACAAACGGGTCTTCATGCGCTCCTTGCTTTTTTGCTCCAATTCTTCAAAATAATTCTAACTAATCCTATTACAAATTATTTATAATAAATAGAAACCTTGATCAACAGTCAAGGGGAAGTACATAGGAGGGAGATAGAATTATACATAAGAAAAATTAGAAAGACGAGGTACGCAGACCCCATTTATTAATTGTTTTAATTTCATATATGTATGGGTATGTGTTTAGAACAATTTATTGGGCATAATTTGTTGTATAGAATCATGGGTATTGAAAATCAATTGCAAAAATCGTGTTTTGAAAAGAAAAAAAAAGAAGTTTTTTTTAATTTCCGCGAAATTGCTACAGTTCTGCTACAGTGACCGCGCGCGCGTTGCGCGGAAAGCAGACATGGCAAGCATTGCGCGGGGTGAAACAAGCACGCATGGCGCGGGTGCTGGGTAACTGCGCGTGATGCGCGGACGGTTAACACTAGCGCATTGCGCGGGTCCGGATTGTGCGCGCATTGCGCGGCTTACAGCGCACGGTGGCAGTTTTGTAATTTCAGGGACGCAGTGGCATCAAGAGCCAAACTTATGCGAATTAATTAATAAGTAATAATATTATTATTAAATAATTAAGTTCCTAAATAGTTTTGGAATTATAATTATAATAATAATTAATTAAGTTACTAAATAGTTTAGTAATTAATTAATAAGAAGTACTCTCATTATTAAATAATTAAGTTCCTAAATGGTTTAGGAATTGTAATTAATTAATTTAGTTCCTAATTAAATTGGGAATTAAATTAAAACCCTAATCCTAAATAGTTTAGGAGGGGTTGACTAGATCTATAAATAAGAGGAGTCTTATCATAGATCAAGGTTACACACTCTTTCATTAGATTAGAGAGAGTACTCCATAATTCTCTAGATCTAAGAGTTAGAGAGAGAGAGAGAATTAGGGCTAGCCACCCATGATTTGGAGAAACCATAATTCACTTATTTAATTCATAGATCTCTTGGTGGATCACATCTAGAGGCTCAACACTTGGGGAGCTAACATTGATCCGTGGAATCTAATCGGTGAATTTGAAAAAGAACGTGAAAGATTAAAAGGAGATGAACTTGTACCCGTGGAAGCTTGGTTCTACAAAGGTATAAATTCTTTTATCATTCCTCAATTAATAATAGTCGCATAAGAAAGATCTGGGTTATTGGTTTGTACAAAAATTTTAAAATCTGATTTTTATTGCTTCCGTTGCGCTTATATAATTTATAATAATAGTAATAATAATAATAATAATAAGACTCCTCTTATGGTTTAGGAATAAGAGTTATTAGAGAATAAATTCACTGAACGTGACTCGCTCAAGGAACACCTAATGGAGTTTTACTCGTCTGTCAATAGGAGTTCCTTATGTGATAGTCGTACAAGTGATCCTTGGACTTGAGATCATCATAGTATCTTATGTGTACTAAGTTATACTTTGACATATTCCTTAAGACCTATTGGTATATCAAAGGATATGCTTGGGTATAATAAGGTACACATGGAGATAGGTGAATGATCAACAAAGGATCTACTACTTCCAGTAAAGGGAGAGAATGTCCTATGCGATTCAATAAGTGACAACTCAGAAATCCCTGGCCAGGGTTGAATGGAATTAGAAAGGAGTTTCTAATTTACATTAACTAGAGTTGTGTATTTGTGAATTGAAATGCATATAATCAAATAAATAAGACTTGACAGAATTTCCGTGTCTTATATTTGATTGGGACATTGTATGGTAGAAGGATTGAATTGTACGGTAACTATTTGCTGAAAGGTTCTTTTACGATTAAATGTTGAAATCTATATTATCTGGAAAGTCGACTAATCGCTAAGGGGGCTTACCCTTATTGTGGAATAATTATAGATCAAGGTTACACACTCTTTCATTAGAATAGAGAGAGTACTCCATAATTCTCTAGATCTAAGAGTTAGAGAGAAGGAGAATTAGGGCTAGCCACCCATGGTTTGGAGAAACCATAATTCACTTCTTTAATTCATAGATCTCTTGGTGGATCACCTCTAGAGGCTCAACACTTGGGGAGCTAACATTGATCCGTAGAATCTAATCGGTAAATTTGAAGAAGAACGTGAAAGGATTAAAGGGAGATGAACTTGTACCCGTGGAAGCTTGGTTCTACAAATGTATAAATTGTTTTATCCTTCCTCAATTAATAATAGTCGCATAAGAAAGATCCGGGTTATTGGTTTGTACAAAAATTTTAAAATCTGATTTTATTGCTTCTGTTGCGCTTATATAATTTGATTATATGTATGCCACATTTTTGCAAACCAACAGTTTCATTATTTCCTTCCAATTGGTAAACAAATAGATGATTTAGTATCATATTATTTCATTCACCTTTATTTAGCATCAAAAGGTGCAATCTTATCACTTTCGCATTCAAAACCGTAAGTACTGTTGGTTTGCAAAAATATGGCATACATATAATCAAATTATATAAGCGCAACGGAAGCAATAAAAATCAGATTTTAAAATTTTTATACAAACCAATAACCCGAATCTTTCTTATGCGACTAATATTAATTGAGGAAGGATAAAAGAATTTATACCTTTGTAGAACCAAGCTTCCGCGGGTACAAGTTCATCTCCATTTGATCCTTCACGTTCTTCTTCAAATTCACCGATTAGATTTTTTTTCTTTTCAAAACACGATTTTTGCAATTGATTTTCAAAACTCATGATTCTATTCAACAAATTATGCCCAATAAATTGTTCTAAACACATACCCATACATATATGAAATTAAAACAATTAATAATTCACATAAGTTTTGTTTTAAAAAAAATCGCGAGCTGCTACAGTAACAGTCACTATGCGCGCATTGCGCGGTTACTGTTCACCAGGCGCGCATTGCGCGAGAATAGGTCTTGCGCGCATGGCGCGGTAGCTGGTGTGTCACGCATGGCGCGGGGGCCGACCGAGCGCACGGCGCGCGTTGCGCGGAAGGGTGCTGGCGCAATATGCCTGCGCGCCATGCGCGGATGTTACCGGTGGCAGTTTTGTAATTTCATGGCGCAGTGGCATCAAGAGCCAAACTTATGCGAATTATTAATTGTTTTAATTTCATATATGTATAGGTATGTGTTTAGAATCTAATCGGTGAATTTGAAGAAGAACGTGAAGGATCAAAGGGAGATGAACTTGTACCCGTGGAAGCTTGGTTCTACAAAGGTATAAAAATTCTTTTATCCTTCCTCAATTAATAATAGTCGCATAAGAAATATCCGGGTTACTGGTTTGTACAAAAAAATTTAAAATCTGATTTTATTGCTTCCGTTGCGCTTATATAATTTGATTATATGTATGCCATAATTTTTGCAAACCAACAGTGGTATGCCATAATTTATTGCTTCCGGTAACATCCGCGCATGGCGCGCAGGCATATTGCGCCAGCACCCTTCCGCGCAATGCGCGCCCGGTGAATAGTAACCGCGCAATGCGTGCATAGTGACTGTTACTGTAGCAGCTCGCGATTTTTTTTAAAACAAAACCTTTTTTTTTTTTTCCTTTTCAAAACACGATTTTTGCAATTGATTTTCAAAACCCATGATTCTATTCAACAAATTATACCCAATAAATTGTTCTAAACACATACCCATACATATATGAAATTAAAACAATTAATAATAGTCGCATAAGAAAGATCCGGGTTATTGGTTTGTACAAAAAAATTTTAAAATCTGATTTTTATTTCTTCCGTTGCGCTTATATAATTTGATTATATTTATGCCATAAATTTTGCAAACCAAAAGTGGCATCAAGAGCCAAACTTATGTGAATTATTAATTGTTTTAATTTCATATATGTATGGGTATGTGTTTAGAACAATATATTGGGCATAATTTGTTGAATAGAATCATGGGTTTTGAAAATCAATTGCAAAAATCGTGTTTTGAAAAGAAAAAAAAAAGGTTTTGTTTTAAAAAAAATCGCGAGTTGCTACAGTAACAGTCACTATGCACGCATTATGCGGTTACTGTTCACCGGGCGCGCATTGCGCGAGAACAGGTCTTGCGCGCATGGCGCGGTAGCTGGTGTGTCACGCATGGCGCGGGGGCCGACCGAGCGCACGACGCGCGTTGTGCGGAAGGGTGCTGGCGCAATATGCCTGCGCGCCATGCGCGGATGTTACCGATGGCAGTTTTGTAATTTCATGGCGCGGTGGCAGTTTCGTAAATAACCCAACTTTCAGATGTTTTATTGTTTTTGTATATTTTGAGCAGATTTTTGAAATTAAAAAAATAAAAGGTTTATTTTGGGTAATTTTAAAAATTCAAAAATTACAAAAATATAATAAAAATAAATAGTTTATTTTTACATGATTTCATAATTAAAATAAAAGGTTTATTTTAAATATGAAATCAGATTTCATGCAACTTTAATTGCCCATTAAATGATACCAATGCATATATGGAATGATTTATTTAATTCATGAGATAAATATTATTTATTAATATATATGTTGATATATATGATAATAAATGTGATTGATTATGGACTATTGACCAATATGATTGGATTTAATTTTAATTAAATGCATTAATGAATGGGTTTTAATAAATGTGGTCTGCGTACCTCGTCTTTCTAATTTTTCTGATGTATAATTCTATCTCTCTCCTATGTACTTCCCCTTGACTGTTGATCAAGGTTTCTATTTATTGTAAATAATTTGTAATAGGATTGGTTAGAATTATTTTGAAGAATTGGAGCAAAGAAGCAAGGAGTGCATGAAGACCCGTTTGTAATGGAGCCCGAATTTAAATGTAATAGTTACATTTAATTTAATTTATTCTTGCACCCTAGGTTTGACCATTTGGTTTATTTGGTGGCTCGAATAAACCAAACTAGAATAAAAGTCCATAATCAATCCAAGTAGAATATAGTATTCTATATGTGCATGCTTATTTATATATATTATATATTATCAAACATGCTTCGCATGTTAATTAATATGACGCGTATTTTATATATATATGTGCATGTGCACTAAACAAGATGAGACAATTAATATTAATAAACCCCTCATGATGTAGAATAAATATTATTTATAAAATGAATTAAAATGTTTAATTCATGAATTAAAGGAGTTTAATTCAATTAAATAAAATTAGAATGGTTCTAATTTATTTATTCTACTACTCATAATATTAAGTTGTAACGTTCAAAGATATTTATTAAAAATATCGAACGTTGCCTTCTAGCATGGTAAAACGATAGAGTATCAAATAATCATTATAAGTTTGTTGTGTCACACAAGGCTTATATTAATTTTTTGAGATGTTATTTTATCACATTTGATGTTTATAAAAAGAATTGAACATTACTGTTTTGTTGTGTCACACAAGGACGGTCTTCTTCTCTTCTAATATAAGAAAATGCTAGGTTGGACTTAACTTGGATAATTTTGATTTGGATGTGTCACACATGATCATAATAATCTAAGAGGCAAAATAAAAGGAGTTACATGTTAATGTAATTGACAAGAGTTGTCTACCTATTTATTTATATATCGTTAGTTGTGTCACACAAGGCTATATACATTTGAAATAGGATCCTTATTCTCACTAGCAAATCTTTAACTAGATTTGCCGAACTATATAAGGAGGGTAATATAGTTTGATGAAAATAGTGGGAGACACCATTTTAAATAAAGACCTAATTTATTTTGGTAATAAATAAAATGAATGCATGTTAATGTTGTTTATTAATTCACTTAAAGAATATTGCTATGTTTAATTCACTAACACTGCATAGCATAATGTATGCTAATAATTAATCGAACCGAATTGTTCGGATTGATTAAACAAATTTTAGAATAGTTCTCAATGCTGAAAAGCTAGCAAATGTCCTTAATTTGCCTATTCCTACAAACGTTGTAGATTAAACCTCTGAGGAAGAGATTGCTATTTTAAATGGCAAGATGATGCAAAGGTGGCTCAATGCATCATGCTCGCATCCATAAGTATCGAGTTACAGCGTCAATACGAGAAAATGGATGCACCTACTATATTGCTGCACATTCAATAGTTGTATGGTGAGCAAAATAGGTCAACTAGATATAAGATATCTAAGGAGCTCTTTCGATCTATAATAACCAATGGCACTACAGTAAAAGACACATGTCCTAAAGATGATCAATTGGATTGATCAATTAGGACAACCAGTTTTGTCAAGGATGGAGAGTTGAGTCAAGATTCGATCTTGCAGTCATTCACTGACTCTAATTCACAATATGTTGTGAACTTCAAACATTATTAAGCTAGAAGTAATTTAACTGGTTTGCTTAAATATGTTGAAGACTGTTGAGAGTCACTTTCCTTCCTAGAAAAACCAAGTTTTACTTGTAGATGAATCTTCTAAGCGGAGGAAGATGGCCAAAGGTATTTCTGCCGAGTCAGAATAAGTAGAAGACAAAAGAAAGGCTAAACAAAGGACATAAATAAAAGTGATCCCGAGGGCAAAGGAGTTTGCTTTTATTGCGATAAGCTGGGACACTGGAAGAACAACTACAAGAGAGTTGTAGTAGTTAAGTAGAAGAAGTTTATTGAAGCTTCAGCTTCAGCTACAGATATAGATTTGTTCATAATGAAATAGAACTTTCTATAAGTCAAGTTCTACTTAGGTATTAGATACCGAATGGTGGTCTCACATATGCAAGTCGTTGCAGAGATTAAGCAGAAGTAGAAAGCTAAATAAATGATAAGTAATCATGTGTTGGGGAATGAAGTAAAGGTTGCTGCATTAGCCACGTGAACTTATAATTTAGCACTGCCTACGGGCAAGCCTATTAAGTTAGTAAGTTGTTACTATGTTCCAGTTCTTAGAAACATTATTTCAGTTCCATGTGATGACAAGGAAGGGTTTTTGATATTATAATAATGAACAATCGTTGTTCTGTTTATAATGATAATGTTCTATTTAGAACTGGTTGATTACTTAATGGACTTTATATACTTGACTTACATGAAAAATATTTCAATTTGAACAAACTAAAGGCAAAGAGATGTTATGAATCATACCTTCATGCAATATTGTTAACTCGGTCATGCTAATGAAACAGGACTAAAGAAGTTGTATAAAGATAGGCTTTTAGAGTTTTTGATTATGAATCAAATACAACTTGTGAATCTTGTATCATGGATAATATGACTAAATATCTATTTAGTGGACATGGAGAGCGAGTTACGGAGTTGTTAGAGATGGTACACACAGTCGTGTGTGGGACCTATGACAACAAATACAAGAGGAGGGTATTCATTCATTACTTTCACTAATGATTCTAGATTTTGATATATGTATTTGATGAAATACAAATCCAAATCGTTTGAAATGTTCAAAGAATTCAAAAGTGAAGTATAGAAACTAAAGGTCAAAAGTATTAAAAAAAATTCGATTAGATCGAGAAGGGAATACTTAAAGCAGTAAGTTTATAGATCATCTCAAGCGAAATGGTATTCTCACAATGGACATGGTGATGATCCATAATGAGTATTACCGATCTTCCAGTATCCTTCTAGGGTTATGCTCTAGAAACGATCGCATATCTAACTAAAGAAGATACCTTCAAATTCCTTCCCTAAGACTTAATAAATATCAAGATATTTTTAATAAATATCTTTGAACGTTACAACTTAATATTATGAGTACTAGAATAAATAAATTAGAACCATTCTAATTTTATTTAATTGAATTAAACTCCTTTAATTCATGAATTAAACATTTTAATTCATTTTATAAATAATATTTATTCTACATCATGAGGGGTTTATTAATATTAATTGTCTCATCTTGTTTAGCGCACATGCACATATATATATAAAATACGCGTCATATTAATTAACATGCGAAACATGTTTGATAATATATAATATATATATAAATAAGCATGCACATATAGAATATTAAATTCTACTTGGATTGATTATGGACTTTTATTCTAGTTTGGTTTATTCGAGCCACCAAATAAACCAAATGGTCAAACCTAGGATGCAAGAATAAATTAAATTAAATGTAACTATTACATTTAAATTCGGGCTCCATTACAAACGGGTCTTCATGCGCTCCTTGCTTCTTTGCTCCAATTCTTCAAAATAATTCTAACTAATCCTATTACAAATTATTTACAATAAATAGAAATCTTGATCAACAGTCAAGGGGAAGTACATAGGAGAGAGATAGAATTATACATCAGAAAAATTAGAAAGACGAGGTACACAGACCCCATTTATTAAAACCCATTCATTCATGCATTTATTTAAAATTAAATCCAATCGCATTGGTCAATAGTCCATAATCAATCCCATTTATTATCATATATATCAACATATATATTAATAAATAATATTCATCTCATAAATTAAATAAAACATTCCATATATGTATTGGTATCATTTAATGGGCAATTAAAGTTGCATGAAATCTAATTTCATATTTAAAATAAACCATTTATTTTAATCATAAAATCATGTAAAAATAAACTATTTATTTTTATTATATTTTTGTATTTTTTTGAATTTTTAAAATCATTCAAAATAAACCATTTAATTTTTTAATTTAAAAAATTTGCTCAAAATACAAAAATAATTGAAAAAATCTGGAAGTTGCAATAATTACGAAAATGCCACCGCGTACAGCCCGCGCATTGCACGCCAGACCTACCCCGCGCATTGCGCGCAAAGCCCATCCTCGCGCATTGCGCGCCAAGAACTTCCTCGCGCCATGCGCGGTCCGTCAGCGCCCGCGCCATGCGCCGTCCTTCCGCGCCCGTGCCATGCGCGGTCCGTCCGCGCCCGCGCCATGCGCGCGTTGCCACTGGTCCAGTACTATAGCAATTCGCGGAAATTAAAGAAAAACTTCTTCTTCTTTTTTCCTTTTCAAAACACGATTTTTGCAATTGATTTTCAATAACCATGATTCTATAAAACAAATTATGCCCAATAAATTGTTCTAAACACATACCCATATATATATGAAATTAAAGCAATTAATAATTCGCATAAGTTTGGCTCTTGATGCCACTGTTGGTTTGCAAAAATATGGCATACATATAATCAAATTATATAAGCGCAACGGAAGCAATAAAAATCAGATTTTAAAATTTTTTGTACAAACCAATAACCCGGATCTTTCTTATGCGACTATTATTAATTGAGGAAGGATAAAAGAATTTATACCTTTGTAGAACCAAGCTTCCACGGGTACAAGTTCATCTCCCTTTAATCCTTCATGTTCTTCTTCAAATTCACCGATTAAATTCCACGGATCAATGTTAGCTCCCCAAGTGTTGAGCCTCTAGAGGTGATCCACCAAGAGATCTATGAATTAAATAAGTGGATTTTTGGTTTCTCCAAACCATGTGTGACTTGCCCTAATTCTCTCTCTCTCTCTAACTCTTAGATCTAGAGAATTATGGAGTACTCTCTCTCTAATCTAATGAAAGAGTGTGTAACATTGATCTATGATATGACTCCTCTTATTTATAGATCTAGTTAACCCTCCTAAATTATTTAGGATTAGGGTTTTAATTTAATTAGGAACTAAATTAATTAATTACAATTCCTAAACTATTTAGGAACTTAATTATTTAATAATGAGAGTACTTCTTATTAATTAATTACTAAACCATTTAGTAACTTAATTAATTATTATTATAATTATAATTTCAAAACTATTTAGGAACTTAATTATTTAATAATAATATTACTACTTATTAATTAATTCCTAAACCATTTAAGTTATTATTTTTTTTATTTTTTTATAATACCGAAATTGGAACACGGACAGATTTTTTTTTATGTGAATTGGATTCACTGTTGGGGTCACCGAATTATTGGAAATTGGTCTACCATTTCGGTGCTATATATATATATATATATATATATATATATATTATATAAATGTTATAAAGTACTTTTCGGTTTGGATTAAACATGTTAAGTATAATAACCTTTGTCCCGGAAAGGTGTCACCCACGAAAGCAAACAAAGCAACTTTTCACTATATATATAAATACATTTTGATATTTTCAAATACATTTGTCTAGCTGAAACAATTAGCATAGACTATTCTTTAAACGTTTTAAAATACTGAAAATCATTTTATGACTTTGTCATACTACATCATACCATAGTGGGCTTTAAACATCCAACACTAGGTTACTCTGCATTGATGACTCCATCGTTTATCATCTCTGCACTAAATGCATTAATGATTTCTAAAATACATTTGTCTTTTCAAAAGCACAAAAGTGCGAATTTAGCACGATTTTAAGAATTTCAAAGTCTAGCATAGCTAGAAGATTTAGAATATCCTAAAACCTCAAAATACCTCAAATTTCTCCTCCGCATTCTTTTTCAGCTTAATAACTATATCTGGTAAAGCTCCAGTCTTACTACTTAACTCTACCCATACTTACTGTTCATCAAACTTACCACACATTAGGAGTTCAGGTACTTGCCACAATCATATGGGTTGGAGAACTTATCCTAGTCAGACCAAAATCGTCCATTCGCTGAGGGGTTCCACCATACGATTATGAGTCACGAACTTACCATCATTATGAGTTTTAAGAACACGTACTTATCTTAATATCTCTACATATCCAATATATAATGAGAAAAGAATCACCTTCTCACCATATATACATCGAATAGCGTGACATCATGTTCAAATTGATTATCACTATAGGAAGCTAAGTGGTTGTCAAACCAAACGCAATCTCCTGCCCATACAAGAAATTGGTCAACTTGGCCACTAATCAATATAGAAAGTTAAGCGGTCGTTCAACCAAGAACAAATCCTCTGCCCATACAAAGAACTGTTAAACTCAACTACTATATTAATATAGGAAGCTAAGTGGTTCTAAAACCAAGCACAAATCCATACAAGGAATCGTACAACTCAGCCACTAATATGAGTTCTCAATTAAAAACTCACAAACCTTCTAATTTTCTTAACTGAATACGAATTCTCTCCATTCATATTTTAACACATCTGTCTCATTACGAGTTCATTTCTCTAGATCATTTCATGACCTTATTAGCATTTTCTTTATGCTTCTCAAAATCTTATCATAAGATATTTTCTATCACTTCTTCAAATTAGGTACAACATGACCTTTTTCATCTCTCTTATATATTCTTAAATCCATCTTTGGATAATCTTCTATATATGAATTTTTCAAATTCATCTTTTATTACTTAAACTCTTCCGGAGTTTATTCATTTATCATTTTACTTATCTTCTACTACGGTTATAGCCTAAGGTACTCTTACCTAAGGTTTATAACCTATCAGCTCTGATACCAACTTGTGACGACCCCGAATCCGGGTCCCCCGAACCTCGAACTCGGTTCAACACGAGTACAACTTTTTTCTTATTATTCATGAATTACAACAATATTATAATTACTAAATAATCATTTATTTACAATTTTACAACATCTCTTTCTATTCCAGAATCGAAATATTTATACATTCCTAGTATGTCTCAATATCATACATGATACGACATTATATTACAATCAATTTGAGTATTTAATACTCATATAACATACCAACTAAGTCTTATGCTACAGAATCATTTACCTGTCCAATTCAGACTGATATCTACAATAGATATTTAGATCTTCAATGGAAGTAATATATTTTTCTGTTCCTTGTTCTTTATCGAGAACTTCAGGTAACTAGCCTTATCTGAAAATGTTGGTTTAGGCAAGAGTGAGCACGACGGCTCAGCAAGTTCAACAGCTACACATAACACATTACATGCTTCACATAAAATTTACAATTTATACTAACATCATGTTTTTCATGCATTTCAGTTTATGACATACTGCTCATGCATATCATGCCTCGCATTTAATCTATGCTTCATGTCTAACCTTTATCATGACATATAGTTCAATGCAGAACAATTGTCTTAAATCAACTACCGCATATCAACAGTTCAAATCAACTTATTGCACAAAGGCACATTAAAACATCTTTGCACATAACCACGTATGAGCACATCTCAGTTTAATAACAAACTTATAATTCATGCACATAATACAATACGTTCTGAAAAACTTGCCTGGACTTGTATAACCAACTTACGTTAATCTTTCACGTTCCTTGCACCACCTACACGGTATGTGAGATCAACGGTGCACAATATCAGTCAAAGTTTGACTCAATACTAAATCTTATTTTAAAGATATTTATTTCTTCTTATCATCCCCTTTATTTAATAAGGTTAATTTCATATTTTAGTCTCTCTTTGACTTGACTCAGTGTTTCATATTCAACACCATAAATCTTTTGTTCGAAACTATGCAATTCTGACAGTTATTAATGTCGCTGCATTAAAACTTGGACCCTATATTTATTTAGGTCGATCCACCAATTAATCACTAATGGACCATACCCTTGGTTTAACTTAATCACATCATTTATCTCGATACCTATCATAATATTACCCACCTTGGATAATATTTTAAATTTTACTATCAACTAGTAATAACTTATAATGTTATTTAATTGTTAAATAACACTTTAAATAATCATTACTATTATTAATTTATTTTTAATAATAGTTTACCTTAATCATTATTATTAATCTTTTAATAATAATTTAATTGCTTGCTAATATTATTACCCTTTAATAATATTTTAATTGACTTCTCATTATTATCAATAATTTTAATAATAATTTAATTGTTCATCAATATTATCAATCATTTAATAATATTTGAAATCCTCACGTATCATTAGTAATTATTTAATAACGATTCAACCCTTAACTATTATTACCCAATAGTTAATTACTTGTTAAACAATATTATTAATTCTTTAATAATATTCTAAATCTTTATTTATCATTATTATTTATTTAATAATGATTTAACTCTTAACTATTATTATTTAATAGTTAATTAAATGCTAAATAATATTATTAATCCTTTAATAATATTTTAAATTAATTACATATCATTATTAATTATTGAATAATGATTTAATTCTTAACTATTATCATTTAATAGTTAGTCAATAATATTATCAATATATTTTAATTACTTAATAATCTTCTTTCGATTAAGTAATAATTTATTCCACTTAATTACCATTTAATTATTATTTAATATGAATTAAATAATAATTAATTAACTAATTATCCTAACTCATTATTTAATATTAATTAAATAATAATTAATTAATTAATTAACCTTACTTATTATTTAATATTAATTAAATAATAAATAATTAGTTTATTAACCTTAATTATCCTTTAATTATTATTTAATATTAATTAAATAATAATTAATTACTTAATTAACCTTACTTATTATTAAAAAAATAAATAATTAGCTTTCTAACTCTAATATTCTTTAATTATTATTTAATATTAATTTAAATAATAATTAATTATTTATTTAACTTTACTTATTATTTAAGTGCAATTAAATAATAAATAACTAACTTATTCATCTTAACATCCTTTAATTATTATTTAATATTCATTAAATCATAATTAATTAATTACATAACTTCATATATTATTTAATATTTATTAAATAATATTTAATTAGATTATTAGCCTATTTATACACTAATAAATAGCTAATATATAGTGAATCACTCCATAAATTTCAAATTTTATTTTATAACACTTAACTAGCATTCCAATATGTGACGACCCCAAATCCGGGTTCCATAACCTCGAGTTTGGTTCTCACTATTCAACACATTACTAACAATTAAATACATACATTGCATTTAAATCTCGCGGAATAATACATATTGGTTCCCTTCAAAAGGTTACAATACCAGGGTCTATCAACCTTAACATAATAACAGTTCCTATCACAAGGAATTACAAAAGGTTTAACAACCGTAAATACATAATTAAAGATCTAATTAGCATGCATAAGCTAACTTAAGCTCTGGCTTTTCCTTTTCCCTTATCCTTCTTTGAGCAATCAGGATTATCTGAAAAATGGTTCATGATATTGCAAGAATGAGCAACTAGTTTGCTCAGCAAGTTTAGAACAATCATATAGATTTAATATATCATGAATGAATGGAAAATATCATCAACGATTCAACAATAGATATAACAATTGTGAATGAAACAGGATTCAAATTTTAATAAACAGAATATTTGAATCTTAAAATGCTGAGTGGTCACTAAGGACCCTGAACTAACTAGGGTATAATAGAGTTTCCTCTGACCCTTTGAGTTGTTTGGTTTTCAAGGGGATCAGCCTATTCAACCCGCTGTATATGCATTACATTTAGTCACTGGCGCCCAAAGTCGGTTTCCCGACACAAAATCCCCTAATTTAGGGTTGTTCAATTCTCAGACTTAATATAAGAAATCCGCACCCAACAATGGTTTGGATAAGCTTTTAAAAGTATTCAAGTTATTGAATTTAGAAACGCAATGTCTAGCTGAACTATTAGCTTCAGACATTTTTAATACAGTTCATGAATCAAGAACTAACAAGCTTCAAATGCACTAAGTGCGATTGTATAAACAATATGGATGTGGAATAATTTTAAATAATTAAACCACTTCAAGCTTTAACAATAAATACAAGTATGGAAACTTGTTCAACGATAATAATTGAGTAGGGTTAGAGAACTTGCCTGTTTGCTCAGCTACAATAATTGTCTAGCTTTAACTAACTTGCTTTGAAAGACCTAACATTAATAAAGTCGGTCTAATAATTAGTACGGCGTATTTGCATAACTATACGCTTAAATAACGAACTTATTTACCACACATAAGTACTAACACATAATTTACAGTAGTCAAAACAATATTATTAACCTTATAGACACTTAATCATTTTAGGTTAATAATTTAATAAGTTAGAAAATATTTTTCTTAAGTGTTGGACACTTATTAAACCTTTAAACAACTTATTATAATTGTTTAATTAAATTCAATTTATTTTATTAACTCAATCTCTTTTTAATTACTATTTAATATTGATTAAATAGAAATTAATTAATTAACTCTAGTTATTAAAAAATAATAACTAATTGTACTTACTTATTATTTAATTATAATTAAATAATAAATAATTATTAATTTAATTTTAACCTTCTTTAATTTAATGTTAATCAACCAATAATTAACTAAGTAATTAACCTTACTTATTATTTAATTAAGGAAATTAAATAATAGTTTACTAATCTTAATCCCCTTTAATTATTATTTAATGTCAATTAAATAATAATTAATTATTTAATTAATTTTAATTATTATTTAAGGTTAAATAATAATCAAATCATTCTTATTTATTATTTTAATTAAATAATAAATTATTACTCTAATAATTTAATTTTCATTAATCGTTATTTAATGTTAATTAAATAATAATTAATTACTTAATTATCCTTATTTATTATTTAATAATATTTAAATAATAAATAATTGATTTATAAATTTTATCTCTCTTTAAATATTATTTAATAGGCATTAAATAATAATTGCTAATTTATCATCTTTATTTATTATTAACATTTAAAATAATAAATAAATAATAAATTTATTTAACTTAACCATGGTTTAGCTAACTAGATTAATATTTAAAATATTTAAATATTAAACTTAATGAAAAATATCCTCCCCAATATTATTTTTGAATTATTATTATTTTTGTTATAATTTTAAATTAGTTTTTAAATATTTAAATTATTTAAATTTAATCCGAATGGCATTTCCGTAAATAATTCAAAAACTGAACCGAGGGCAGAATGGTAATTCTGCCAAAAAAAAACACGGAGGGGCAGTATCGTAAATTCACGGAAATCTTCTTCCGCGCATTGCGCGCGCCTTCGGAATGAACGGCCCAAAACGGTGCCGTTTTGAGAAGCCGATATTTGCCTCCGCGCGTACGCGCGCGAAGTAACGTTTCCGACGCCAAACGACGTCGTTTGGATCCGCTCGTTTCAGCCAGTAATGTGAGGATCCGAATTTCAGGATTTCTTTAATAATATCAAATAAGAATTAATTGATATAAAAATATCAAGGTTGTTTAAGTTAATTATTATTTTAAGTAATTTAAAGTGTGTGATGAGATTTAATTAGTAAATTAAATCTATACAGAGATCATGACGAATTGTGTTAATTTAAAATAATTGAAAGGTAAATAAATTGTTTAAAAATAATTTATGAAAAATAAAAGAAATTTCAAGAAAAGGTACAAAAAGTGTACAATTTAATTGTAGTGAAAGTACAGAAATTATGATTTAAATGAGATAATATGGTAATGTGAGAAGTAAGATTTAAATATGTATATTTATATATGTGAATGTTTAATTGATAATCTTAATTTCATTAATGATGGAAATAAATGGATTAATAATTAAATTAATCCAAATTTAAATAAAAAGTGAATGAGGGAATTGGTAAAATTGTATGTGTGGACTTTAGAGTTTATCAAGAATTTTTAGAAGAAGTTTGGAAATTAATTGAGAAGGAAAGGTAATTATATAAATTATATAATAATAATTATATAATTTATATAAGAAAATTAAAATAAGGTATGAAGAAAATAATAATTATATAAATTATATAAGAATAATTATGTAATTTATATAAGGTGATTAAATGGAATGAAGTTGGAGGAAATTAAGAAATTATTTAAGAAAGGAGAATGTAAATATATAAATTATATAATATTAAGTTATATATAATTTATATATATATATATAAAGAAATTAATATGAATATTAAAGAAATTGAATAATAAATAAGAAAAAGGAATGTTTTAAGTTATTAAAAATTATATTTTTGAATAATGGAATTATTATGACTTTTACGAAGGATAATATTTCGGAAACGTGAACATGTTAATGTAACATGTTGTCCAGGTAACGAAGTGAAAAATTATGAAAAATAATTTTTATAAGTTATATGAATTATTTTATGATTTTTGGAGGTATAAATTACCTCATATAATTACATGCATGACGTTATGCGTGTACAAAATTTGTCAAGTAAAATACCAAAAAGAGGTATTAGAATTATTTATAAATTATGTTATGAATTTTGGTAAATTAAAATAAATATTTTACATATATTACGTAAAATATTTATTACACGCAATAATTATATAATGTATTAAAATATTAATTATGCATGCAAATTTTTCGAAGATTCCGGAAATTGGATGGTTTAAGGCGGTGGATTTTTTTATGCCAAATGGTGAAGTGGTTGCTTATAAAAAAGAAGGAAAACAAAGCACAAAAAGGGGAAAGAAAAAAAAAGAAAAGAAAAGAGAAACTAATAACACACATTCTCTCTCTATTCTTTCCATCCGGCAACACCACCACCGCCGAACACCACCCATAACGACCATGGCTACCACCAAGAGGGAGAAGAAGAAAAGATTTGGTGTCTTCAAGGATCATGAAGGTATAATATTAAACTTTTATGATTTATTATGTATTTATAGTGGAAAATAAATTGTGTAGAAAATTAGAAAATAATTAGAATAATTATTCTAAATAATTATTTGATGTATATGTATGAGTTACATAATTTTTGGATTGGTTTTGTTGGAAAATTAAGGTGCAAAATGAGGAAATTATGGAGAAGTTGACATACTGTTTCGCAGAAGAGAAAGAAAAATTTTTCTGGGAAAGCCGCGCATTGCGCGGCGCTGTGGGAGTGAACAGGAGCCAGAAACGACGTCGTTTCTGGGGCTAAGGGGCGACCGCGCTATGCGCGGTAGGAAGTTTCCGGAATCAGGGGGTAAACGACGTCGTTTTGAACGACCGGGGTCGGTCCGCGCAATGCGCGGCTGACCGAAACGCGGAGAAATTACTGTGTTGCCCCTGCCCTTTTTCAAAAATACCCAACGTGTCCCCAAGGCCGCGGAAGTTACAGAATTGCCCCTGGGCTTTCCGGAAAATTCCGGATTTGTCCCTAACGTTGCCGAAATGACGGAAATGCCCCTGGGCTTTCCGGAAAATGCCAGATGTGTCCTTTTGAGCGCGGAAATTACTAAAATGCCCTCAGAATTAGTTTTTAATGAAATAAATGTTTAAAAAATTGTTTAAAAATTTCAGAAAATTATAGAAAAATACTAAAAATATAGAAATGATGTTTGGACATTAAATTTAATATTTTTGCATAAATATTAAATATTGGGGATTAATATTTAAATACTTTAAATATTAATCTAATAAAGTTACAAGTTAGAAAATGATTAAATAACATTTTCGGACAACCGAAAATGCTAAATTTTATCCTATGAGCTGGGTTGTCCGTCGTGAAGATATTAAATATTAAGTTATGCTAATATTTTAAGGAATGAAGTTATTATAGTTGGCCATATAAATTAATAATTGGCCCAGAGATGATATTAATTAAGTAAATTAATATCGTAAAGAGATAAATAATTATTATTTGATTATTTTATGATCATAGGTTGATCGAGTTAAGGGTTTGAGCTAACAATTTAAATAACGGGACGCCAGGCAAGTTCTTCAGTCCCTTTTATGTTAAATGTTGGAATGTTATGATAAGTAATTCTTGTTTTAACTGCATACAAATTACGTGTTATGTGATACGTAATTAATATGACCACAATGTGTATTCTGTGCAACGATATGAATATATATGAAATATATTGCTATAGTAGAAGCACAAACACATGATGTATGACACACACCAAGCATGATAAGGTATGTGCTACGTGAAGTATAACTGTTGAACTTGCTGAGCCGTTGTGCTCATTACTTGTTTAATAAACATTTTTGCAGGAAAGAAATGAATTTCAAAAATATCAGATGATATAAAGACGGATAATCACAGAAGGTTGTGAATGTTATTGTTATATTTCAATAACATAATGTGAATACTATTGTTAAGTTTATAGTGCTATTTTGTATGTACATATATGTTGAATCCAGACAGGATAAGTCAAGTTAAATTATGGACTGTGATAGTTCAAGATAGATATTATGATGGAGATTATTAAATGGTTAATTATGAATTATGAAATAAAGGAATAATTATGGATTTATTAATCAACCTTAAATTTGAAATGTTGGGAAATATGATACTGGTAAGAGAAAGAAAAAGTTAAGGTTGCGATCCAGGGACTAGGATCTAAATGTAAGGATTTTACATAATCAAATATGTTAATGCAATGATTAAGAAAAAGAAAAATTTATACCAAAATTTTGGTAATTGTTGATTTTTAAATATCAGATAATGGATCAAATAAGGTGGTTAAAGATATATTAACGAACCGAAATTTGGACGTTAAGGAAATAATGTATAATAAATACTAGATTAAAAGAGTAAAGTGGGTCGAATTTCGGGGTCGTTACAAGTAACCTTGCGCGCATTGCGCGAACTTTTCTTTTTTTTCTTTTTTTTTTTTCTTAGCAGAATGTGAACAGTGTCCGACATACTCATTTTAAATAAAAATATACCATCAAGTAAGCTTTAAATCCTCAATAAAAATCCAAAAAAATTACCAATCACCTTATATTAATTTATAACATGAAAAATTAATTTTTCATGATTTAATATCATTATTTTTTTATAAAAAATTTTACATCACATAAACTACCATAAATCATAACTTTTTGTGTATAACTCCATTTTAAGTGATTCAAACTTTGTTTTTCTCATGATTTAATGTTCTATAATATTAGAACATCAAACCTAAGTTTTATAAAAATATTTTTCGACATAAATTCCAAAACTTGTTTACACACTATTAAACACATATTTTAGCATATAAAATATACCAAAATACAAACCAAATCTATTAAACTCAAGCATGGCATAAATATTACAACTACACATTAATAACCATATTAACATGTTTATACTAACATGATGATTTATTTAATTTAAAAACAAAACTTCATTTAAAATAACCATTACCTTGATTTAATGGCTATTCTTCTTTTTCTCCCAAAATATGTTGTGAATCTTGAAGACATAAACTAGCTTAGCACTCCTTCTCCTTCTCTTGCTCTCTCTCAAAATATTTTGCTCTCAAACTCTCTCTTTTAATTTTTGGAGCAAAATGAAATAACATCTATCAACTTTTCAAGTATACTTGAAAAATTAGTAGATACACATAATGTATCTAATAATTTTGACCACTACAAGCTAGCTATTGGATACTTACACAAGTTAACAAGCCATGACTTGGTTGGTGAAAAGAAGCATGGTTCATGTACTAAAAAAAATAAAACAAGCAATCCTTTTTAATTAAATAATTGAAAAATCAAATAATAATAATAATAATAATAATAATACAATCACTCCTCTCCTTCCTGCCGGCACATCACCATGTCCCAAAATAAAAGTCACTTTTCACATTTTAAATAAATAATAGTTTAATTTAAGTATTTTCCAAGTGAGCCAATCATTGGGCTTTAATTTAAAATACCAATTGGGCTTCTATTAAATTGTTTGGGCTACTAAATTGTCAAATTTTATTATTCCCCACTTGGGCTACTAATTGACCCATGTTGGGCTAATTTAATAATTTACACATTAATTATTCAATCCATGATTAAATAAATAATTACATTGAATAAATAATTAAATATTCTAACCCATAAGTATTAAATTACTAAATGGACTAATAAATATTATTATTAATATTTCACATTATTTACATTAATTAATAATCATATTAATTAATTTATTATATTTAATTTACTCATTATATTCAATTTAATTGAATATTTAATTAATAGGAAACTTATCAATTATTTTGATATTAAAACTTTAGGGTTTGTTCACTAATTTAATAACATATTAGTGACCCCCTTTAATTAATTTTAGTAATTAATTACATAATTATTTCATCACATAATTAATTAATCACATAAAAAGATTTAAATAATCTCGTAAAACTAACTCGTTGGAAATTAAATTAATAATTTAATTAATAAAGACGTGGAAATTCTAGGACATTACATTCTCCCCTCCTTATAAAAATTCCGTCATCGGAATTGTAAAATAAGGTTACTCAAATAAAAACGGGTAATTTGTCCTCATTTCCTCCTCTAATTCCCACGTAGCTTCTTCAATAGCGTGATTCCTCCAAAGTACTTTGACAGAATGAATTATCTTATTTCTCAGTTTCTGTTCCTTCCTATCGAGTATCTGAACAGGAACTTCTTCATATGATAAGTCCTTCCCGACTTGAATTGGTTCATAGGAGATAACGTGCTTGTAGTCTGGTTTGTATGGTCGCAATACCGACACGTGAAACACATTGTGAATATGTTCCAATTCAGGAGGTAAAGCTACCTCGTATGCTACTTCACCCACTCTTCTCAATATTTCGAAAGGTCCTATGAACCTTGGACTCAATTTCCCCTTCTTTCCAAACCTGATCTTCCATTTCCAGGGAGATACCTTAATGAACACAAAACTCCCCACCTCGAAGTCTCGTTTCTGTCGATGTAAATCGGCGTATTTCTTTTGACGGTCTTGAGCTGCTACTAGCCGAGCTCTTATTACCTTGATAATTTCTACCGTCTGTTGAACTAATTCTGGCCCCAACAGTCGGCGTTCTCCTACCTCATCCCAACATAGAGGTGTTCTGCATTTTCTGCCATATAAAGCTTCGTAAGGCGGCATACCTATGCTCGCATGATAACTGTTGTTGTATGCAAACTCAACTAGTGGTAGATGGATTTCCCAACTGCCCTTGAAATCCATTACGCAGGCCCTGAGCATATCTTCCAATGTCTGAATTGTTCTCTCACTTTGCCCATCGGTCTGCGGATGATACGCTGTACTCATTCTCAACTGTGTCCCCAATCTCTCCTGAAGACTTCTCCAAAATTTTGACGTGAAGCGCGGATCTCTGTCTGACACAATCGATACCGGCACCCCATGTCTTGAAACTATCTCTTTGATGTACAGTTTGGACAACTGATCCAAACTGAACCTAATCTTGATCGGCAAAAAGTGCGCTGACTTTGTTAGCCGATCCACAATCACCCAAATTGCGTCATATCCCTTCTGTGTTGCTGGAAGTCCTACCACAAAATCCATTGTGATATGCTCCCATTTCCACTCAGGAATTTCTAACGGCTGTAACAATCCACTTGGTCTCTGATGTTCGGCCTTTACCCTTTGACAAGTTAGGCATCGGCTGACACATTCTGCAACCTCCCTCTTTAAATTCGGCCACCAAAAATGCTGACGTAGATCTTGATACATCTTCGTACTCCCCGGATGTATCGAGTATCTCGTACTGTGGGCCTCTTGCAAAATTTCCTCTCGTAATTCAGGCACTAGCGGGACCCAAACACGATTTTCAAATCTCAGCAATCCCATGCTATCAATTTTAAACTTGACCTCTTCTCCATCGGTCATCCTCTTCCGGATTCTGTCACATTCCTCATCTTTGTCTTGAGCCTCTTTCACCCTATCTAACAAGGTTGGGCTCACCTCGACTTCTATTGACTCGTTTGGACTTCTCACTTCCAACTCCATTCGAGCCATCTCTTGAACCAATTGTTCTTGATCTGTCAATATGAACAATTTCTCCCTGCTCTTTCTACTCAGAGCATCTGCTACTACGTTGGCCTTGCCGGGATGATATAGAATTTCACAATCATAATCTTTGATCAATTCCAACCATCTCCGTTGCCTCATATTCAACTCCTTCTGTGTGAAGATATACTTTAGACTCTTATGGTCTGTGAATATCTCACATTTCTCTCCATACAAATAATGCCTCCAAATTTTAAGGGCAAATACTACCGCTGCCAATTCCAAGTCGTGGGTAGGATATCCCTTCTCATAATCTTTTAATTGTCTGGACGCATACGCAACGACTTTGGCATTTTGCATAAGCACACAGCCAAGCCCCTTGTGCGATGCATCACTGTAGACCGTAAAACCTCCTGTATCGTCTGGTAAGGTCAATACAGGTGCTTCACTAAGCCTTTTCTTTAACTCCTGAAAACTTTCCTCACACTTCTCCGTCCACACGTATTTCACCGTCTTTCTTGTTAAGTTGGTCAACGGTGTTGCTATCTTTGAGAAGTCTTGAATGAACCTCCGATAGTAACCCGCTAACCCTAAGAAACTTCTTACTTCTGTCGGCGTCCTTGGTTGTTCCCAATTCATTACCGATTCAACCTTCGCCGGATCAACCGAAACTCCCTCCTTGTCAATAACATGACCTAAAAATTGAACTCTCTCCAACCAGAATTCACACTTTGAAAACTTAGCGTACAACCGCTCCTTCCGTAAAATCTCCAACACCAATCTTAGGTGTTCAGCATGCTCTTCTTCCATTTTGGAATACACCAAAATATCGTCAATGAACACGACTACAAATTTATCCAAGTATTGCTTGAATATTCTGTTCATTATGTCCATAAATGCGGCTGGCGCATTTGTTAGTCCAAATGACATCACCAGAAACTCATAATGCCCATATCGAGTTCTGAATGCCGTCTTGGGTATATCCTCCTTCCTGACTTTCAACTGATGATAACCAGTCCTTAAGTCAATCTTTGAAAAGTACTTCGCCCCTTTCAATTGATCGAAAAGATCGTCAATTCGTGGTAACGGGTACTTGTTCTTAATTGTCACCTTATTCAGCTCTCTATAATCCATACACAATCTCATCGATCCATCCTTCTTCTTTACAAACAGCACCGGTGCTCCCCATGGAGAAACACTTGGCTGAATGTACTTATTATCTAACAACTCCTGCAATTGCACCATCAATTCCTTCAGTTCTACCGGAGCCATCCTATATGGTGCTTTCGGTATCGGTGCTGTCCCCGGTACTAAATCAATCACAAATTCTATCTCTCTGTCCGGCGGTAAGTCCGGCAGTACATCTGGAAAAACATCCATAAATTCACTAACTACTGGTATTTGCTCCATCTCGGGACTCACCACTTGTGTGTCAACCACATGAGCCAAATACCCTACACAACCTTTCTTCAATAATTTCTTGGCTTGCATCATCGTCAGACAAGAAGACTGTCTTGACGACTTGCTGCCATAAAATACAACCTTAGACTTATTTGGTGTCTTAAGGTGTATGCACTTCTTCTGACAATCAATTATCGCCCCGTGGTTAAACAACCAATCCATCCCAAGTATTACATCAAATTCCCCCAGACGTATTGGAATTAGATTCACATTTAATTTCTGACCCCTGATTTCAGCACAACAATTTCTATGTATGTACTCTACCGGAATCACCTCTTTATTAGCAACTTCTATGTTCATTGAGTTTTCTAGTTTGTCCCTAGGCAACTCTAATCGTCTAGCGAAATCATCAGACACAAATGAACAGGTAGCACCCGAATCAAACAATACATATGCATTTATATTATTGATCGGAATAATACCTGACACCACGTCTTTTGACCCCACGGCATCCTGTACCGTCATATTGAAAGTCCGGGCTGTCGGCTTGTTCTGTGGTATCGGTCCCCCGATAGCCAATTTGCTGTTATTGCCCTTGTAGCCGCTACCCCCGTCATTCTTCTTCTTAGGGCAATCCTTTATCAGGTGGTCAGATGCTCCGCAAGAAAAGCATCTCACTTTCTTTGGGAGGGGACAATTTGGAGAAATATGTCCCACCTGACCACAATTGTAGCATGTATTCTTCCCTTTCCTGCACTCTCCGAAGTGGTTCTTCCCACATATATTGCATGCTGGCTTTTTCTGAACACTTCCTTGTTGATTCCCCGAGCTCTTGTCGTTGTTGCTGTTGTCCCATTTACGCTTGTTGCTGTTATTATTGCCTCCACTGTTGCTGTTCTTGCTTCCCCCTTCATTTTTCTTCTTGTTTCTCTCCTGGTTGTACTTGGTTAACGCGTCACTTACTCCTTCAGCAATGATTGACTTCTCTAGCAAAGTTGCGAACGAGTCAATCTGCAGTACTGCTACCTTGTTGAATATCCAAGGTCTCAATCCATTCTCGAACCTCCTGGCCTTGCGTTCCTCCGTGTCTACCTGATGTGGAGCGAACCTGGCCAGCTCATTAAATTTTGCCGCGTACTCCGGTACCGACATGTTCTCCTGTTTCAGTTCTAGAAACCTTACCTCCATCCTACTCTTCATACTTTTCGGGAAATAATTCTCGTCGAATATTTTCTTAAATTTTGTCCAGGGCACCACACCATCCCCAGCCCTATTCTGATTGGCTTCCCACCAGAAATTGGCTTCGCCCTTCATCATGTAGGTAGCAAAAACTGTCTTTTGCTCCTCAGCTACTCTTGCGATAACGAACGCCTTCTCTATCTCCTTTATCCAAGACCGGGCCTCTATCGGGTCCGACGTTCCCCTAAACTCTGGCGGTCCCACCGCTTTAAAATCTTTGAAATTTGCCAACTGAGTTGGTGGTGGTGGTGGTGGATTTGCTACAACAGGGTGGCGGTTTTGCATTGCCTCAGCTAGCATGTCGATAAAGTTTTGCATAGGGTCTACGTTGTGTCCCCCCGCGTCGTTGTTAACTGACTCTTCTATCCCCTGGTTCCTTGGTGGTTGTCTACGTGGCGGCATTTTCTGTTATAAACAAAAATTTACATTATTATACTGGTTTCATCTTTTTCATTTCATTATTTTGTATCTTAGACAATGTTTAGCTAAAATACAAGTAATTATTTCAACACGCATATAAACATAAATTCAACTGCATTTATACTCATATGCTAAAACAGGAGTGCGTAGCACTTTACATCAAAAACATACTGCTATAAATGCTTCTATCCCAGAGAAGCTACAAAAGATGGGATCTGACATATCCTACAACTTCTTAGAGTTGGGATTTAGTGACATATTAACCCTCTAATAAAACAAAAGTTGGGTTCTACTGCATCTATTTACATACGAAATTAGAAAACAACTACTACTACTACTGACTGCGCATCCCCCTACGGATCGCGTCGTCATACTCCTCATCCCCGATGGCCATCACCACACTCCTGCTGATGGTGTGCATAGACTGGCCCTCCTCAGCTGGGTAGTAGTGCACCCTGCTCTGAAGCCTACTATATGAAGATCGGTAGACGTAGCTAAGTCTATCCGTCCTCACCCGCTTCTCGCGGACCTCCTCCTCTAGCTCAATCATCTGACCATGAGCGGCATCCCGCTGTGTCTCCATCTCAATACGGTCCTGTATCGCCTCCTGCCAGTGTGCACGGATGGCGGCCTTCTCTGCCTGAACCTGCTGAACCTTCAGCTCAGCCTCGGCTAACCTAGTCTCAGCTACTGCTAACTTAGCCTGCAGCTCCACATCCTGATCTACCAGCTGATGTGTCAGCACTGCAAAGTGCTCCACCGAATCCTCGTACTCCTGTATCTGATCCTCCAGTCCTACGATCCTCTCCTTCAGCTCTGTGTTCTCGCCAGAGAACTGATGAGCCGCATCCCTATACTGATCCTCCATGTGCTGGTGGGTCAGGTTCTGCTCCTCTAGATGCTGGACCATTGCCTCCAGCTCCTCGTTCCTAGTGGTCAGTCCCTCTATGATGTCAGCGGCAGTAGTGCCCATGCCATCAGCTGACTCCTCCTCCTCAGACTCCTCTGACTCTGCCTCATCCTCACTGTAAGGCCTCATGACTCCGCCCCAGACGGGCTCCACACGATCCCCCTCCTCAGGATCTGACTCTGGCTCCTGTACGGGTGCAGCCACTAGCGGCTGTGCAGTATCCATATGGATATCAATATAGTCCTCCTCAGCAGTGCGACTCGACTGTCCGATCTCTGCCATCCTATATCATAAAACAATAACACACCTTAGTACAGCAATAAAATATATTCATTGATGAAATGAAATGATATTTTATCATGTACATCTCGGCTCGATGGATTTTCTCAATCCATCTCCAAAAATACACAACATGATGAATCTCCCCGATTCATCCCCTAACGTACTCGATATGAGTTTAATACTAAGGTTATAACTTAGGTTTCGCAAATCCTAACGTTTCTAACCTACAGCTCTGATACCAACCTGTGACGACCCCAAATCCGGGTTCCATAACCTCGAGTTTGGTTCTCACTATTCAACACATTACTAACAATTAAATACATACATTGCATTTAAATCTCGCGGAATAATACATATTGGTTCCCTTCAAAAGGTTACAATATCAGGGTCTATCAACCTTAACATAATAACAGTTCCTATCACAAGGAATTACAAAAGGTTTAACAACCGTAAATACATAATTAAAGATCTAATTAGCATGCATAAGCTAACTTAAGCTCTGGCTTTTCCTTTTCCCTTATCCTTCTTTGAGCAATCAGGATTATCTGAAAAATGGTTCATGATATTGCAAGAATGAGCAACTAGTTTGCTCAGCAAGTTTAGAACAATCATATAGATTTAATATATCATGAATGAATGGAAAATATCATCAACGATTCAACAATAGATATAACAATTGTGAATGAAACAGGATTCAAATTTTAATAAACAGAATATTTGAATCTTAAAATGCTGAGTGGTCACTAAGGACCCTGAACTAACTAGGGTATAATAGAGTTTCCTCTGACCCTTTGAGTTGTTTGGTTTTCAAGGGGATCAGCCTATTCAACCCGCTGTATATGCATTACATTTAGTCACTGGCGCCCAAAGTCGGTTTCCCGACACAAAATCCCCTAATTTAGGGTTGTTCAATTCTCAGACTTAATATAAGAAATCCGCACCCAACAATGGTTTGGATAAGCTTTTAAAAGTATTCAAGTTATTGAATTTAGAAACGCAATGTCTAGCTGAACTATTAGCTTCAGACATTTTTAATACAGTTCATGAATCAAGAACTAACAAGCTTCAAATGCACTAAGTGCGATTGTATAAACAATATGGATGTGGAATAATTTTAAATAATTAAACCACTTCAAGCTTTAACAATAAATACAAGTATGGAAACTTGTTCAACGATAATAATTGAGTAGGGTTAGAGAACTTGCCTGTTTGCTCAGCTACAATAATTGTCTAGCTTTAACTAACTTGCTTTGAAAGACCTAACATTAATAAAGTCGGTCTAATAATTAGTACGACGTATTTGCATAACTATACGCTTAAATAACGAACTTATTTACCACACATAAGTACTAACACATAATTTACAGTAGTCAAAACAATATTATTAACCTTATAGACACTTAATCATTTTAGGTTAATAATTTAATAAGTTAGAAAATATTTTTCTTAAGTGTTGGACACTTATTAAACCTTTAAACAACTTATTATAATTGTTTAATTAAATTCAATTTATTTTATTAACTCAATCTCTTTTTAATTACTATTTAATATTGATTAAATAGAAATTAATTAATTAACTCTAGTTATTAATAAATAATAACTAATTGTACTTACTTATTATTTAATTATAATTAAATAATAAATAATTATTAACTTAATTTTAACCTTCTTTAATTTAATGTTAATCAACCAATAATTAACTAAGTAATTAACCTTACTTATTATTTAATTAAGGAAATTAAATAATAGTTTACTAATCTTAATCCCCTTTAATTATTATTTAATGTCAATTAAATAATAATTAATTATTTAATTAATTTTAATTATTATTTAAGGTTAAATAATAATCAAATCATTCTTATTTATTATTTTAATTAAATAATAAATTATTACTCTAATAATTTAATTTCCATTAATCGTTATTTAATGTTAATTAAATAATAATTAATTACTTAATTATCCTTATTTATTATTTAATAATATTTAAATAATAAATAATTGATTTATAAATTTTATCTCTCTTTAAATATTATTTAATAGGCATTAAATAATAATTGCTAATTTATCATCTTTATTTATTATTAACATTTAAAATAATAAATAAATAATAAATTTATTTAACTTAACCATGGTTTAGCTAACTAGATTAATATTTAAAATATTTAAATATTAAACTTAATGAAAAATATCCTCCCCAATATTATTTTTGAATTATTATTATTTTTGTTATAATTTTAAATTAGTTTTTAAATATTTAAATTATTTAAATTTAATCCGAATGGCATTTCCGTAAATAATTCAAAAACTGAACCGAGGGCAGAATGGTAATTCTGCCAAAAAAAAACACGGAGGGGCAGTATCGTAAATTCACGGAAATCTTCTTCCGCGCATTGCGCGCGCCTTCGGAATGAACGGCCCAAAACGGTGCCGTTTTGAGAAGCCGGTATTTGCCTCCGCGCGTACGCGCGCGAAGTAACGTTTCCGACGCCAAACGACGTCGTTTGGATCCGCTCGTTTCAGCCAGTAACCTTGCGCGCATTGCGCGAACTTTTCTTTTTTTTTTTTTTTTTTTTCTTAGCAGAATGTGAACAGTGTCCGACATACTCATTTTAAATAAAAATATACCATCAAGTAAGTTTTAAATCCTCAATAAAAATCCAAAAAAATTACCAATCACCTTATATTAATTTATAACATGAAAAATTAATTTTTCATGATTTAATATCATTATTTTTTTATAAAAAATTTTACATCACATAAACTACCATAAATCATAACTTTTTGTGTATAACTCCATTTTAAGTGATTCAAACTTTGTTTTTCTCATGATTTAATGTTTTATAATATTAGAACATCAAACCTAAGTTTTATAAAAATATTTTTGGACATAAATTCCAAAACTTGTTTACACACTATTAAACACATATTTTAGCATATAAAATATACCAAAATACAAACCAAATCTATTAAACTCAAGCATGGCATAAATATTACAACTACACATTAATAACCATATTAACATGTTTATACTAACATGATGATTTATTTAATTTAAAAACAAAACTTCATTTAAAATAACCATTACCTTGATTTAATGGCTATTCTTCTTTTTCTCCCAAAATATGTTGTGAATCTTGAAGACATAAACTAGCTTAGCACTCCTTCTCCTTCTCTTGCTCTCTCTCAAAATATTTTGCTCTCAAACTCTCTCTTTTAATTTTTGGAGCAAAATGAAATAACATCTATCAACTTTTCAAGTATACTTGAAAAATTAGTAGATACACATAATGTATCTAATAATTTTGACCACTACAAGCTAGCTATTGGATACTTACACAAGTTAACAAGCCATGACTTGGTTGGTGAAAAGAAGCATGGTTCATGTACTAAAAAAAATAAAACAAGCAATCCTTTTTAATTAAATAATTGAAAAATCAAATAATAATAATAATAATAATAATAATACAATCACTCCTCTCCTTCCTGCCGGCACATCACCATGTCCCAAAATAAAAGTCACTTTTCACATTTTAAATAAATAATAGTTTAATTTAAGTATTTTCTAAGTGGGCCAATCATTGGGCTTTAATTTAAAATACCAATTGGGCTTCTATTAAATTGTTTGGGCTACTAAATTGTCAAATTTTATTATTCCCCACTTGGGCTACTAATTGACCCATGTTGGGCTAATTTAATAATTTACACATTAATTATTCAATCCATGATTAAATAAATAATTACATTGAATAAATAATTAAATATTCTAACCCATAAGTATTAAATTACTAAATGGACTAATAAATATTATTATTAATATTTCACATTATTTACATTAATTAATAATTATATTAATTAATTTATTATATTTAATTTACTCATTATATTCAATTTAATTGAATATTTAATTAATAGGAAACTTATCAATTATTTTGATATTAAAACTTTAGGGTTTGTTCACTAATTTAATAACATATTAGTGACCCCCTTTAATTAATTTTAGTAATTAATTACATAATTATTTCATCACATAATTAATTAATCACATAAAAAGATTTAAATAATCTCGTAAAACTAACTCGTTGGAAATTAAATTAATAATTTAATTAATAAAGACGTGGAAATTCTAGGACATTACACAATAGGTCAAATATTATTTTTCTGAAATTAAAAATAATTTTCCCATAATTATTAGCAATTTAGTAAGCTTTAATCCACCATTAATTCTAATAAATACCAAATTACAAAAAAATTTGGATTTTAAATTTTGATAATTTTCTTTATAAAATTATAAGTATTTTCTCTTTTGGAACCAACCCAAGAACCGGCCTAAAAATGCCCGAACCGGCCCTACCTAGAAATCATGAAAAACCGAAAAAAATCGAACCGGCCGGTTTTTTTAAAAAAATAGGCAGATTACTTTCTTAGTTTTCCAGACTTGGGGTCTCCGACGGGAACTTGAATAAAATGAAATCCACAAGTCCGATTGAGGCCTATTTGGTATCGATGGATTCGTAACTTTCCGAACTATATTTTTCTGTTATCAATCATCAAATTTGGATTTGTTTTGGTCACGAAAATTGGCTCCAAACCGGACTGTTATGCACAACCCTAAAATAGTGGGTGTGTTTTGGTTGAAAAATCATAACTTGCTCATTTTAAATCGGATCGAAGTGATTCCACTTGGACAATCTTCATATCCCACGCATATAACACCAGAAATTTACGGATCATGAATCCGACTTACGGATCATGCCCAGAAATTTCGGGAGTGACTGCCATGATTTTGGTTACTTGGTTTTCGTCGGTAAAAACTTATTTGATGATTTTGATGAAATCTTTCCACATAAATACACCCAAAAATTCATATTAAACCCATGTAAACCTAGATCTACCAATCTAGCATGGATCTAAATATCTAGAGCTTGAGAATAACTTTTCTACCATAAATATTCAATATAAAATATAATGAACTTCAAAACTAGGGTTTAGGGTTAGTGTTATACCTTTTAGATGTGTGAGCTACTTTTCTCTCCTTCCAAAGATAGATGATGGAGTTAGATGACATCCAAGCACACTCCTCTTGAAGAATTAGACTTGACTCACTTGACTCGGTAGTAACTCACTAAAGAACTCACTACCCTTTTTCTTTAACTCACCGAGTTAACTCACTAGTGTTTGTTTGCTTTTCTTTCCAAGAGCTCTCTCTTTTCTCTCTAGAAATTCTAGACAAATGGCTAACAAACATAGCCAATGTGTGGAGCACTATATTTATAACACACCCTTAATCATCATTAACTCTTACTAATCAACTAACATTGGTTAAATTAGAGACTAATTTAGGATTACTATTTGATTAATTGACTCTTGGATTGACATGTTGATTGACCTCCATCAAGTTTGCTTACAAGTTATCAATTGAGTAAAATAAAAGCAACATTTCTCCAACACTTAACTAAAGTGTGGTTAAGACTATTGCTCTTGTAACCTATGTTAACTTAACTATCAACCATGATTCAAGCTCATCAATTAAACATACACACATCTTCCACCAAATAACCCAAGTAAGGTTAATTCTCTACAATTAAGTATACATATATATCCAATATATTTATATATTTACTAACACTTAACTCTAGCATTGGTTAAGGTTTTATTTTTATGTCCTATATAATTATATAAGCATCTATATATATATATACACCAATATATGTATATATATTCACTTATACATGCACAATACTTGTATTTTTGATATTTAAAATGTCATCCATCAACTTGACTACAAGCAACATAAATGGTGAAGTGTAAAATAAGCAACAATCACCAACACTTAACCCACATGTGGTTAACTCTCTACAACATCCAACCCATGGTTACATATAAATTATACCTTGGTGAATTATATACATACACAATTGTATCTATAATATTCTTCCTACAACTAACACATGCATAGTTAAATCTTTAATTTATTTACTACCTAGGGTTATTCAACTAACTCATCCATAGTTAATTCTCATCATCAAATTCACCCACCTAGCATTTAACCAATGTTTGGTTAATGCTCTCTCTTATCTACCAACTAGGGTTGTTTAATTAACCCTACATTAGTTAATTCTCTACACTTAACAATACTTGAATTTATTCTCCCAACATATTGACCAATATTTGACTTTTAAATTTGGACTCAATATTTGGGCTACTAGTTTATTTTGCATTGGGCTCCTTTATTTAATTATTTGGGCTACCCAACACAACTTACACATCTTTATAACTTGGGCTAGGTAATTAATTTAATTTGACTTATATTAATTACCTCTTGGACTATAATCAACATAACATTTGGGCTTTATTATTTAATTACTCACTTTATATCCATATTCTCATATTGGGCTAACATCTATAATTCTTTTGGGCTAGTTCACTAATAGTAATTAAATTACTTGGACTCTTCATGAGGCTAGATCCTTAAAGTTATTTGGACCTCTATAATTACCAACAAGACTTTCAACCATTCAAATATTGGGCTTGCTTAAATCCATTAATGGACTATATATAACAACTTAATAATTAAGTTAATTACTTAATTAATTAACTTCATAATATTGTCATTCTAGACAATCATTCTAGTTTTTCTATAACTTTAACTCTTAACTAATATAATTAACCTAGTTAATTATATTTCATGACCTCCCTTCTTACTTCACATTTTAAACTAATTAAATTATTAGTTTAATTGAGTATTTAATCTACTCATCTTTTTATTGGGCTAACAAACACATATTAGGTGTATATATATTAATATAACCACCTTCACTTTTCAATTGAATTTATTTTCTTAATAAATTCTCTACATGCATCATTAAAATATTTCCATATTTAATTTCTAACAAATACATTATATTAAAAAAAATGTTCACCCATTTTTCACACATCTCACTTCTACAACTCTAGGTTTTAAACCATAACATTTAATTTATATTTAAAATCTTATTTACAAATCTTGTAAATATCTGAGATATTACAATATATATAGTACACGGTTATTTATATATTATATTAATATATATGATATATTTATTAATATATATTAATTAGCCAAATAGTTTGGTAATTTAGTGCAGATTTTAAAATTTCAAAAATAAAAGAGTTTATTTTGGGTAATTTTAAAATAATAAAAATAAATAGTTTATTTTTAAATAATTTTATAATTAAAATAAATGGTTATTATTATTATTATTACTATTATTATTATTAATACTAGTAGTAATAATAATAATAGTAATAATAATAATAATAATAATACTCCTCTTATTAATTTATAATTAGTATTTCTAAAATACTAAATTATAAATATTAAGCTATTTAATTTATTATATCATCATAGTATAAATTAAATATACTTAATCTATTATTACAATTATGTCATCCACTTCTAAAATAAATATTACTCTTTTGCGGTGTGACCCTTTAGGTTCTCCATATTAAACCGGTTGTATAATAAATAAATTAGAACAATTCTAATTCATTTATTACGAATTAACTCTTTAATTCAGAATAAATAATTATTCCACAATAAGGGTAAGCCCCCTTAGCGATTAGTCGACTTTCTAGATAATATAGATTTCAACATTTAATCGTAAAAGAACCTTTCAGCAAATAGTTACCGTACAATTCAATCCTTCTACCACACAATGTCCCAATCAAATATAAGACACGGAATTTCTGTCAAGTCTTATTTATTTGATTATATGCATTTCAATTCACAAATACACAACTCTAGTTAATGTAAATTAGAAACTCCTTTCTAATTCCATTCAACCCTGGCCAGGGATTTCTGAGTTGTCACTTATTGAATCGCATAGGACATTCTCTCCCTTTACTGGAAGTGGTAGATCCTTTGTTGATCATTCATCTATCTCCATGTGTACCTTATTATACTCAATCATATCCTTTGATATACCAATAGGTCTTAAGAAATATGTCAAAGTATAACTTAGTACACACAAGATACTAAGATAATCTCAAGTCTAAGGATCACTTGTACGAATATCACATAAGGAACTCCTATTGACAGACAAGTAAAACTCCATTAGGTGTTCCTTGAGCGAGTCACGTTCAGTGAACTTATTCTCTAATAAGCACCTACATACTTGCTTTAGTGTCTCTACACAAATGATTATGAGATCAATCATCCTCTTCATAAGAGTAAGCATAGTATGTACCGATATATCCGGATCTACTAATCCCCTTTTAGTGATCCAACGATTAGGAACAAGTTTAGTTTTGAGCTATTTTGAATTTAGATCTCATTAGCATGATCCTCATCATGGTTCTAAAAGTATTGCTCGAAAACTATGGGTTTATCCATTTGATTAATTCAAGTAATTAATCATTAATAAAGAAATACCTTGATACTTTTATTAATAAATGAACAAGATTACAAAGTATATGCTTATCACATCAAATGTGATTGGCTTGAGGGCATATTACTTTCAAGTACAACTAACACAAGTTCTCGGTTAAAGAAAACTTCTACTTGTTTCATTATTTCTTTCAAATTGGAAAACAAATCGATGATTTAATGTCATCTTACTTTGTTCAACTTTGTTTAGCATCAAAAGGTGCAATCCTATCACTCTCACATTCAAAATCGTACGTACAACTAACACAAGTCCTCGGTTAAAGAAAGTTCTAGTTGTTTCATTACTTCCTTCAAATTGGTATACAAATAGATGATTTAGTGTCATATTACTTCGTTAAACTTTGTTTAGCATCAAAAGGTGCAATCCTTTCACTCTCGCATTCAAAACCGTACATACAACTAACAAAAGTCCTCGGTTAAAGAAAACTGCTAGTTGTTTCATTATTTCCTTCAAATTGGTAAACAAATAGATGATTTAGTGTCATATTACTTCTTTCAACTTTCTTTAGCATCAAAAGGTGCAATCTTATCACCCTCGCATTAAAATCATATTACTTCGTTTTACTTTGTTTAGAATCAAAAGGTGTAATCCTATCATTTCTCGCATTCAAAACCGTACGTACAACCAACACAAGTCCTCGGTTAAAGAAAACTTCTAGTTGTTTCATTATTTCCTTCAAATTGGCAACGAAATAGATGATTTAGTGTCATATTACTTCGTTCACCTTTGTTTAGCATCAAAAGGTGCAATCCTATCACTCTCGCATTCAAAACCGTACGTACAACTAACACAAGTCCTCGATTAAAGAAAACTTCTAGTTGTTTCATTATTTCCTTCAAATTGGCAACAAAAAAGATGATTTAGTGTCATATTACTTCGTTCACCTTTGTTTAGCATCAAAAGGTGCAATCCTATCACTCTCGCATTCAAAACCGTACGTACAACTAACACAAGTCCTCGATTAAAGAAAACTTCTTGTTGTTTCATTATTTCTTTCAAATTGGTAAACAAATAGATGATTTAGTGTCATATTACTTCGTTCACCTTTGTTTAGCATCAAAAGGTGCAAGCCTATCACTCTCGCATTCAAAACCGTACATGCAACTAACACAAGTCCTCGGTTAAAGAAAGCTTCTAGTTGTTTCATTATTTACTTCAAATTGGTAAACAAATAGATGATTTAGTGTCATATTATTTCGTTCACCTTTGTTTAGCTTCAAAAGGTGCTATCCTATAACTCTCGCATTCAAAATCGT
This sequence comes from Hedera helix, assembly GCA_947179155.2. NCBI lineage: Eukaryota > Viridiplantae > Streptophyta > Magnoliopsida > Apiales > Araliaceae > Hedera > Hedera helix. Next base: position 12,180,808 of record OX359286.1, read on the forward strand.
ACGTGCAACTAACGCAAGTCCTCGGTTAAAGAAACTTCTAGTTGTTTCATTATTTCTTTCAAATTAGTAAACAAATAGATGATTTAGTGTCATATTACTTCGTTCAACTTTGTTTAGCATCAAATGGTGTAATCCTATCATTCTCGCATTCAAAAGCGTACGTACAACTAACGCAAGTCCTCGGTTAAAGAAACTTCTAGTTGTTTCATTATTTCCTTCAAATTGGTAAACAAATAGATGATTTAGTGTCATTTTACTTCGTTCACCTTTGTTTAGCATCAAAAGGTGCAATCTTATCACTCTCGCATTCAAAACCGTAAGTACAACTAACACAAGTCCTCGGTTAAAGAAAACTTCTACTTGTTTCATTATTTCTTTCAAATTGGTAAACAAATAGATGATTTAATGTAAGGATCCGAAAATTCTGTAACACTGTTTATGAGTTGTAAACTCTAATTTCAATCCAAACCCTAGTTTTGGGATAATATGGATGGTAGGATGAATTCAAAGTCTATTTGTGACATAATTAATATTATGGCTAATATTGGTATTGATTTAAATAAAAGCCTAATATAAATTAATGTGAAAATTAAATTGAAACCCTAATCAATAATCCAATTATATTAATTGCCTAACAAATCTAATTGGATTATGTGTTATTAATGATATATTTTATTAAGCATCAAGTAATTTAATTAATGATCCAATCAAGCCAAATACCTAGCCCATTGGATTATTTAATGCAAGGCCCAAACATTTAAATTATTTGATTCCAATTGGAGTGTGACCAAGGCCCAAGGAAATGATTCAATTATAGCCCGAATGTTGGTGTTGGTGATTGTATATATATGTATCATTATATATATATTTTACTAACACATTTAGGCATTAAAAGAAAAGGAAAAATAAAGCAAAACTTGGACTCTTTTGCCCTCAAATTTCCAGCAGCTTTGTAAGGGATTTGGGGGCTGATTTTGTTCAGTTTTTAGAGGCTCAAGGTGTGGGTAGAAGCAAGGAAAATAGGGGGGCTTGTGTAAGAAAGTTATGATGGCTATTGATGTGTATACTTACATAACAAGTAAGTATACAACATCTACTAACACCACATTACTCTCTGTCTCTCTCTCATTTTCAGCATATTCTCATTTCATTAGTCATATTGCTTCCAAGTTGCTAGAGAGAAAAAAATAGAAAGAAAGGCAGAAAGATTGAGAGAAGGAGAAGCTTAAAAAGGGATAAACCCTAGCTCTTCAAGGAGAGATCATCTAGTTAGCAAGATATATCATCCAAGCTTGGTGAAGTTTTTAGCAAGGAGAAGAAAAGCTATTAGAAGGTTTAAAAGTTTTCAAACCCTTGTTTTATTTTTCACCTTTGTGTTCTAAGTGCTTGAAGTGGTTTTAATGGTCAAAAATCCATTTTGATGGTTCAAAACTAATTTCAAAGCTTTAGATGTTTAAAACCATGCTAGATGTGTTAATCTATGGTTTGGTGGTTCAATATATATGTTTAAATGCTTAGATGATAAAAAAGGTTTCTCAAAAAGCATGAAAATAATTTTTACCGATGGAACCTTAATCGAACGTGTGGTTCGGGGCTTTATATTTTGAAACCTACAAGTTGTATGTGTGATTTATTTCTTCATATGCTAGGTATGTAAGTTAAGAATAAAACCTAGCTGGAATCATATCAAAAGGTTTTAAAATGAGTGAGTTATGCTTTTTGAAACCAAAGTGGTTCATTGTCAAGCCCTAATACGCAACCATCCACTTTGTAGCTATTTTTCATAACCAAAAAATTTTCAAAAATTTGATCCAATGATGGAATATTGTAGTTTAAGAAGATACGAATCCATCGATATCAATTTGAGGTCATTTGGACTTATATTGAAGATTTTATGAAAGTTGGAATCAAATGGACAAAATTGGAAAATCTGAAAAATTCGCCCAAAGGGTGTTTCTATTTTGAAAGTCGGGGCTTTCAAATTAGTGCAATTTTGAAAGCCGGGGCTTTCATTCCAGATTTTTGAAAATGATATTTATTTTCCGGGTCGGGTCGGACGTGATATAACCAAAATGGGTCAAAATATTTAAAAATTGATATAATTAATTTAGGACCCAAGTTAAATAATTATTTATTATTTTATATTAAATAAGAAATAAAGGAAATAAATGCCATTAATATGCTTAATTATTATTTAATTGATATTGAATAATAATTAAAGTAAATAAAAATAATAACTAATTATTTATTATTAAATAATAAATAAAAGAGGATATAAAGTTAATAAAATAATTATTCATTATTTAATTAATAATTAAATAAGGAATAAGAATAAATTAGTTAATTAATTATTATTTAAACAATAATAAAAGGGAGATGAAGTTAATAAAACAATTATTTATTATTTACTTTATATTAAATAATAAATGGTGATAATTACTTAATTAATTATTATGTAAATAATTTTATATAATAATTAAAGAGAAATAAAGGTTAATCAAACTTAATTATTTATTTAATTAATATTAAATAAATAAAGCAAAGAGATTAAGGAAATAATAATGTAGTTAAACAATTTGTTTTAAAATTGTTTAGATTTTTATAAATTACTAAGTGTTTAAAATACTATTAGATAATGGTATTAGCTAAATTATTATTAAATGATTAATAATAATAGAAAATAATTAAATGATTATTAAATAATTTATAATAATGGTGAATGATTAATTTGTTATAAAATTATTAATAATAATACTAAGTGATTAACTTATTATTAAATAGTTAATAATAATTGTAGAGGATTAAATATTATTAAAAGATTAATAATATTAATAATCAATTGGGATGCTGTTAAACAATTAATAACATTGGTAAGCGAATTAAATATTATTGAATGTAGTATAATATTGTTTAATAATTAAGATATTATCCGAGTGTGATAATATTGTCGTATAAGCTACGTGTTGCTAAATAGGGAATTATGTGCTTATGTGGCATACTGTTTAATAGTGATATATGAAATCCTATATGTGTTACTAATTGATAGATAAACCTATTTAATATTAGGTCTTTCAAGGACTGTAATTTAAGTCATGTAAGCTGTAGACTACGACAGAGGCAAGTTTCCTAACTCAAACTCGAGCTATTATTTTTGAGCATGTAATGGTTTGATTATTGTTAATTATTCCATCTAAATGCAAGTATTGACATTCGCACGTTGATGTATTTGAAATCTATGTTCTATCATTGAACATGTAAATTATTTAAAGTTCTTTATTTCATGAACTGTTCAAGAATTGGTCTACGCCATTTGTTTCGGGTAGACATATAAAGTAAATATTTTTTGAAAGCTATTCCAAACCAATTGATTGGTGTGGAAGTCTTGTACTGAGAGAACAAACCCTAAATGGGGAATTATAAGTGTCATAGTTCGACATGGTCAGGGTTTAATGTTATGCATATACATGTTGTACATGTAAGGACCGAGAATTTTAACCCCATTATAAATAAAATCGATAATTATTTATTTGTGTGTTTCGTATATTTGCGAATAAATTTAAACCGACGCGCGATTATTTAAATTCACATAAATACGCGACACGCGGTAGAAATTAAATTAAAGGTGACGCACTAATAAACTAAAATTAATTAGTGGACTAACCTAGAGTTAATTAATATCGAGAAATCGATAATTGGGAAATTAATTAAATGTTCAATTAAATTGAATATAGTTTGTGTAATATGTTGAGTATATTAATTAGTATGTTCACTAATTAATGGAAAAAAATATTTAAAATTTCAATTAAGAGTTCAAATTAATTAAATAATTAATGGACTAACTAAATTGAATATTTTTCAAGTCTAATTAATTATTTAACTAAGGAATTATAATTTTTATAAGGTTAATTAAATTAATTAGCCCACTAGTTAATTAAAGAGCCCAAATGGGAGTCCAATTTAATTATTTTTCTAAGTCCAATCTAGTATGATATGGGAGCCCAAATGGATGATCTAAGTTGGAATTTTAGTGACCCATTATAAATATATAGGTATATATATATATGTACTCACCAAAGTTGGAAAAATAAAAGGAAAAATTGATTATATATCTATATATATATAGGCTGCGGCAACAGCCATTCTTCAGCCCCTAAAGTGGGTTATTGGCTCCATGAAAATTATAAAAAAATTCCTTGGAAGCAATGTCCCAAGATCCCTCCCTATTTCATGGGTCTTGGTTGGAATAAATTAGACTAATGTAGTCAAAGTAGGCTTAATTAAGGGGCTAAGCTCACTTAACAATTCTCTATAAATATAACATCACCCAACACTTCCAATGTTGGTCATTTTATGTATTTAAGTTAGATATAGAGAGAGAAGAAGCAAGAGAGGAAGCAAGCTAGTAAATACTCCATTCCTCTTCCATTTCTACCAAGTTTCCATCACAAAAAAATCACCAAGACCCTCATTGAAGGAGCTCGGCAGCTTGTATGAGTGGTGTAGATGCCAACAAATCTCATTTCTTATTTTGGAAAGCTAAGATCAAGAGCATCGAAGAGTTTAAGGTAAAACACCATTAAAAACCCTAATCTTGTGCTCTTTATGTCAAAAATGTGATTTTTAAGTTAGGAAAATAATTTTGAAACTCTTGTTGGTTAGAAACATGCTTGACACGCAAGAGTAGAGCTTCATGGGTTTGGATCATGTATTTGTATGCGTTTATGACAAAAAGTTTGACAAAAACCTTAGGAATCATTTTTACCGTCGAAAATAACATAACCAAAAACGTAGCAGCCCCTTACCGGAATTACTGTGCATGATCCGTAAGTCGGATTTATGATCCGTCAATTTTGGGTGTTAGATCTATAAGATATGAAGATTCTCCAAGTTGAATGACTTAAATCCGATTTAAAATGAGCAAGATATGGATTTTCTACCAAAACACCCCACTGATTTTAGGGCTGTGCGTAACAGTCCGGTTTAGAGCTAATTTCAGTGACCAAAACAAATCCAAATTTGATGTTTGATAATGAAATCTTGTAGTTCGGAAAGATACGAATCCATCGATACCTAATAGACCTCAATCGGAGTTATAGAACTCAAGATATTCAAGTTTTTAAAAAGGACCCCAAATCCGAAAATGTTAAAAAACATTCTGCCTATTTTTGGAAAAAAACCGGCCGGTTTGGTTTTTTCCGGTTTTTCCATTTTCTTGGGTGGGGCCGGTTCGGGCATTTTTAGGCCGGTTCTTGGGTTGGTTCCAAAATAGAAAATGCTTGTAATTTTATAAATAATATTATAAAAATTTGAAATCTGAAATTTTATGTCATTTGGTATTTATTAGAATTAATGGTTGATTAAACCTTACTAATTAAACGAAAAATGCTAAATTAATATTTTTAATTTCTGAAAAATCATAAAACTACTAATTAATTATTATTTAAGTAATATTAAATAATAAGTATGATTAATTAAGAAATTAATTATTTTTAATAGTATTTAAGGTGTAAAGAGTACACTAATTAACTATTAATTAGTTAGTAATTAGATAAAATTACTAATAAATTATTATTAAATAATAAATATGTGATTTAAGTATTTAATAATAATATAAGAAAGATAAAGTGAATAAATTAAATTTTTTATTATTTAATTGAGAATTAAATAGTAAATAAAGATAAGTAATTAACTAATTATTATTTAATTAATATTAAATAATAATTAAAGAAAGATAAAATTTATAAATTAATTATTTATTATTTAAAGATAATTTAGTAATTAATTATTATTTAATTAACATTAAATAATAATTAAATGATGATTAAATTAAAGGATTAATTATTTATTATTTAATTAAGATTAAATAGTAAGTAAGGGTAATTGATTAATTAATTATTATTTAATTAATATTAAATAATAATTAAATAAGGATTAAATTAATAAATTATTTATTTATTATTTAATTAAAATTAAATAATAAGTAAGGGTAATTGATTAATTAATTATTATTTAATTAACATTAAATAATAATTAAATGAGGATTAAGTTACTAAATTATTTATTATAGGATAATTAATTGATTTATTATTATTTAATTGATGTTAAATAATGATTAAAGGAGATAAAAAAAAATTAAGTTAATTATTTATCATTTAATTATCAATTAATGATAAATAAGGAGGATTATTAGCACATGAATAATTATTTATTGTGTAATAACAATTAATAATAGTTATCATTTATTATAACAATTGTAAGACCCCGAATTTTATGAAATACAAAATTTAATTTTTCTTCATATAGATATTTTTTTTAAACAGTAAGTGGTTAAATCGATAAAGTTAAAAGTTAAGGATGTTATGTGCAAATTTTATTTTGTCGGACAATATTCGCTTTGTCGGGGAATATTCGTTTGGTCGGGGAATATTCGTTTGGTCCGACGGCGCCGAAATAACAAATTATTGGTGGACCCCACAACGGAATATTTGTCGGATATAGAAAACGACAGAAATAACCTTTTTAAATAAAAATAGTCAACGGAACTGTTAAAATACCGGTGATAAAAGAATAGTAGCATACGGTAGTTATTGGTATTTTCTGTAGCACTCGGTACTCTACAGTAACACACGGTATTGCATAGTGTCTTATATTTTTGGTCTGATAATTGACACCGTAACTGTTACGCATCATTTCATCGATAATTGTCACTGCATAATATTTTATATTATCAATTCAATAATTGTTGTTACACAGTATTTTGCATTATTGATTTAATAATTGTCATTACACTGTATTTTATATCATTGAGTCAATAATTGTTGTTGCACTGTTTTTTAAAATTATTGAACCTAATAATTGTCACAGTAACATATGCACAGTAATTCACATTATTGAATCAATAATTGTCATTACACAGTAACGTATGCTTTATTTTACATTATTGTTATCTCTATTATGATGTTATTTAAACAGTTGTATTTCATTAATTTATTGACTTGATATCTAAGAGCTAACTATACTGTATTTATAACAATTAGTCATAATAATTGGATTGATAAAGTTATTTGTTTATAATATAAAGTTAGGTGATTATTAGGTGATATGAAATGAATGGTGTAGATTAAAGTGTGAATTATTGTTGAATAATTGAATTGATTTGTTTATAATATAAAGTTAGGTGATTATTAGGTGATATGAAATGAATGGTGTAGATTAAAGTGTGAATTATTGTTGAATAATTAAATTGATTTGTTTATAATATAAAGTTAGGTGATTATTAGGTGATATGAAATGAATGGTGTAGATTAAAGATAATATAATATTTGAAATGGATGGTGTAGATTAAAAGATGATCTTTAAATGAATGGTTTAGATTAAATGAATGATAAGATTTTTGGCTATAAATAGAAGCCTTAACTTAAGGATTTTTCATAAACTTCCTTACTTGTTCTTTCTTTCTCTCTCTAAATACTTCTTGTGAAAGTTCTCTCTAAGTGTGCTTAAGTCATCTTGAGTATTTGTGAAGATCTATAAGTATACGTGTACTGTTCAAGTTAATCAACCTCATTTAAATCAATATCCAGTCACGTGTTACGGTAAGGGATACCATCTTTTTCATCTTCCATTATTCAAACGTACTATGGTAAGGGATTATCATTATTTGATTCTCGATAATAATATTGTTTCTTCCTTACTCATAAGACGTGCATTTTATTTCCATGTATTAAATTGTGGGAATAACCTTACGGAGCGGATTGCCGCCTGTTGGTGAATAACCTTTCGTATTCATTCATTATTAATCTCTGAGAATAACCTTACGGAGCGGATTGCCGCCTGTTTGGTGAATAACTCTTTGTACTCAAATTCTATTAAATTGTGGGAATAACCTTACGGAGCGGATTGCCGCCTGTTTGGTGAATAACTCTTTGTACTCAAATTCTATTAAATTGTGGGAATAACCTTACGGAGCGGATTGCCGCCTGTTGGTGAATAACCCTTTGTATTAATTTCCTTCACCTTTTGTTAATCAAACCTGCTACGGTAAGGGATATTATTTTCTTTCATACTCCTAAATCGAAATTTATTATGGAACTATTGCTTCTATAATTCCTGAAAATATTATATGTTCCATAATAGTTGAACTTCATTATTTCAACTGAACCTTCCTATTTACGTGAACCTTTCTATTGAATTGTAACCGTTATTCTGAACTGTGGATCTTGAATATCATTTTTAAATTTCACTCCACATCATGTTGACAATTTGGACATTATTTGAATCTGTACAAAGTAAACTTCCGATACTTATTGTTATCCTATTTCTTCTGTTCATCATTTATATCATTCTAATCATCCAAAAATCAAGCTGTTGTGAATATCTGTGGCCGGGGGCACAGATGTGATATATTTGTTGAACAGATGATAGGTTAAAGGCGATATAATAGGTTAAAGGCGATACATCTATTCGGTGTCTTTTATGGCACGTGGTGAATGTTCTCTTTGGCCCGTAGTGCAAAGATGAACTGTTGTTTGGTATGATTATGACCAAAGGCTGAATCTGGTATAATCATGACCGTTGGTGTTATATTGAATGTCTTTGGCCCGTAGTGCAAAGATGAACTGTTGATGTGCATGATTATGATCAGGAACTGTGAATTTGTATTATCTTGACTAATGATATTTCAGATGATAAAAGTTGATGATGTTTTTCCTAAAAAGAGAACCGAGTGGACATTATAGTCTGCATTATTCTTCTAATAGATTACTCATTCCGCTGCTATTATTGATCTGAACGTTGTTTAAGAATTTAACTGCAGTTTTTGATATAAACCTTGTAGTCTATTGTATTCATTCAAGAACTCAACTGTTGAAGACTAATGATAATTTATTCGTCATTATCTTAGTCATGATATTCTTTACTGGGCTATTTGAGCTCACCCTTTCTTTTGTTCCATTGTTTTTCAACAGGAGATGAAAACATAACAGGGTCTAGCCGGGGAATGGAGTGAGGGTCCGAGGAATAGTTATCATAGTCTTCACGTTTTGTAAAATAGTGTGGCAATAATAGTGAAGACTTAGTTGTGTATTATCATACACTGTATTGTTGTACGTTGTGCTTTGTTGTAATAATTTTGTTGTAGTATTTTGACGACTCAAGTTTGGGCTGTGTGGGCCCAGATTTGGGGGCGTCACAGTTGGCATCAGAGCTTAGGGATATGGTCTTTAATGGCGATCTGGGGTAGAACTAGGAGGGGAGAGACGAATAGAATCAGTCACTAGTGTGTCCTACCTAAAATAGATTTTATTATCTAATGAGTCGATTTGAATGTAGGAACATGAAGTGATGAGTCAGTTTATTTGAACTAACATTTATTTTGTGACCACAGTTTAGTATGGCATCTGGAAATCAAGAGGTTAACTATGGAATGCCTGAAGCGAATGTAGCCGAGAATCAAGAGGCCCCAAACAGTCCTCCTGCCAACTCAGGAAATAATGTTCCTGATAACATGATGAACGATGGATTCTTTAGGAATTTCATGCAGTTCATACAGAATCAAGCAAGAGGAAATCCAGTCAATAATAACGGTAGAAACGCTGGTAATTTGAGGATGGTCACTGTTAAGCAATTTAAAGAATTAGGACCACCTGAATTCCACGGGAAGCCTGACCCACTCAAAGCGGAGGCATGGCTGAAACAGACGACAAAAATACTTGACGTCTTACAATGCGCTGATGATCAGAAGGTGCCATTTGCCACTTTTATGTTACGAGGTGAGGCGGACCATTGGTGGGAAGCGGTAAAACGTATCCAACCTTCAGCACTCGAAATGTCTTGGACAGAATTCGAAGAACTGTTTAACGAGAAGTATTTCCCAGAAAGCATCCGCCATATGAAAGAGGTGGAATTCATTAAGCTGGAGCAGGGAAACATGACAGTCTCCCAATATGAAGCCAAGTTTGCCGAGTTATCTCGCTTTGCCACCCATCTTGTGGATGACGAAGCACGAATGAGTCGGATGTTCCTAAGAGGTTTGAGATTCAAAATTCGTCAACAACTTAGCTCTCATAAATTTAGTTTGTATTCAGATGTTGTGGATAGGGCTCAAAGGGTGGAGCAAACAGATGAAACATTGCAGCCAAGAGTTAATGATCAGCATAGAGAAAGGAGTGACAACAACCACAGGAACGAGAACCATCGAGTAGGTAACCAACACTTCGGTGGTAATTCCACATCAAATAACAGAAGAGGAGAATCCAGTGGGAACAATTTCAAAAGAAAGAGATTCCATAATAATTATAGAAGGGCACCAGCACCAGTACCAACACCAGCACCGACCCCAGTTTCAAGGGGAGAAGATCGACCACCAGTGAGATGCTATAGGTGTGGTCAGGAAGGTCACATCAGCCCAAACTGTACTCTGCAGTCTAAAAAGTGCTACAGTTGTGGGAAAGAGGGTCATCTTGCGCGGTTTTGTCCTGCCACAAAATCAAGTCCAGCTGCAATGATGATACCAAAAGCTAGCGCGGATAAAGGAAAATCTGTAGTTCAAGGGAGAGCTTTTGTTGTGACATCCCAAATGGCGCGAAACTCGAACGAGGTGATAACCGGTAAGCTATTCATAAATTCTCGTGAAGTCTACGCTTTGTTAGATACTGGCTCTACCCATTCTTTTATCTCACCTGCATGTGCTCAGCGTTTAAACTTAACTCCTGAAAACTTGGACTTTGACTTATCAGTTGAAACCCCATTAGGAGAAATGACCATTACATCTACTGTCTATAAATCTTGCCTAGTTCAAATCAACAACCTCACATTATCTGTTGACCTTATTTCTTTGGAGATGCGTGAATTTGATGTGATTTTAGGAATTGATTGGTTGACTACCCATCATGCTAAAATTGATTGTTTTCATAAGATTATTAGTTTTCATATTCCTAATCAACCTGTCATGCAAATTCAAGCAACTAAACCATTGAAATCTATAACTGTTATTTCTAGCCATAAAGCCATTCGTTTATTGAAAAACGGATGTCAAGCCTTTTTAGCTCATGTCACTGATTTGAACAAAAATACGTCAAACTTGAATGATATTCCCATTGTTAATGAGTTTCCTGACGTTTTTCCTGAAGAACTTCCTGGCTTACCCCCAAACCGTGAAATTGATTTTTATATTGATCTTGAACCCGGTACCAAGCCCATTTCCAAAGCTCCCTACCGAATGGCTCCCATTGAACTTCAAGAGTTAAAAGTCCAACTACAGGAATTGTTGGATACCGGTTTCATTCGTCCGAGTGCATCACCTTGGGGTGCTCCTGTTCTATTTGTGAAGAAGAAAGACGGGAGTATGAGATTATGCATTGACTACCGAGAATTGAACCATGTGACCATCAAGAACAGGTACCCGTTACCTCGGATTGATGACATGTTTGATCAATTGCAAGGCGCTCAACATTTCTCAAAGATTGATCTCCGTTCTGGATATCATCAGTTAAAGGTTAAAGCTGAGGACATTCCAAAGACTGCTTTCAGAACTCGTTATGGGCATTATGAGTTCTTAGTCATGCCTTTTGGACTAACTAATGCTCCTGCAGCTTTCATGGACATGATGAACCGGATATTCAAGGAACATTTGGATCATTTTGTGGTTGTCTTTATTGATGACATCCTCATATACTCCAAGAGTCGCGAGGATCATGAACAACACCTGAGATTGATACTACAAAAGCTCCGTGAAAACAAATTATATGCCAAGTTGAAGAAATGTGAGTTCTGGCTTGAGGAGGTCGCGTTTCTTGGGCATGTGATTTCTAGTCAAGGAATATCAGTCGATCCTGCGAAGATTGAAACGGTACTAAATTGGGAACAACCCAAAACAGTAACCGAAGTCCGAAGTTTTCTGGGTCTAGCTGGTTATTATCGGAGATTCGTAGAAGGATTTTCTCGAATCGCCACTCCATTAACGCAGCTTACTCGGAAAAGCACAAAATTCATATGGAGCGAGGAATGCGAGAAAAGTTTCCAAGAACTCAAGAAGAGACTGGTTTCAGCTCCTGTTCTGACCATACCATCAGGATCAGGAGAATTTGTTATCTACAGCGATGCTTCTGGCAAAGGTCTAGGCTGTGTCCTTATGCAACATGGAAAGGTTATAGCCTACGCCTCTCGACAACTCAAAGATTATGAGAAAAATTATCCTACTCATGATCTAGAGTTGGCAGCAGTCGTTTTCGCGTTGAAGATCTGGAGACACTACTTGTACGGAGAAAAAGTGGATATCTATACGGATCATAAAAGTCTCAAGTATTTCTTCACCCAGAAGGAACTCAACATGCGACAACGACGTTGGCTTGAGCTGTTAAAGGATTATGACCACACAATCCAGTATCACCCGGGAAAGGCGAACGTTGTAGCTGACGCTTTGAGCAGAAAATCTTATGCAAGTACAAGTGCACTGCTGACAACACAAAAGTGTATTTTGTACGACTTGCAAAAGATGGAGATAGAGCTAAAGACACCAGGGACCCGCTCGAAGATTGCTCACGTGCGAGTAGAACCAACTTTAATCGATAAAATTAAAGCTGCTCAAGCTACCGATCCGGAACTGATAAACATGATAAAGAAAGTACAAGAAGGTGCCATTCCCGAAGCAAGAATTGACGAGAAAGGAATACTTCGAGTCAACTCTCGACTCTGTGTTCCTAACGATCCTGAATTAAAGCATAAAATCATGATGGAGGCACACAACACGCCGTTCGCAATCCACCCAGGAGGTACCAAGATGTATCGAGATCTTCGACATACATTTTGGTGGAACAATATGAAAAGAGAGATTGCGGAGTTTATCTCAAGGTGCCTAACTTGTCAACGTGTCAAGGCAGAACATCAAGTTCCTAAAGGTCCATTACAATCACTTGAAGTTCCCGAATGGAAGTGGGAACACATCAATATGGATTTCGTGACGGGTCTTCCAAAAGTTTCTCAAGGCTTAGATGCAATTTGGGTGATCGTAGATAGATTGACCAAATCTGCTCATTTCTTGCCTATACGAGAAAACTTTTCACTTGAACGTCTTGCCGGTATGTACATAAATGAGATCGTGAGATTGCATGGCATGCCAGTTTCCATAGTTTCTGATCGAGATCCTAGATTCACTTCACGCTTTTGGATCAGTCTACAAAAAGCTATGGGCACTGAACTACGTTTTAGTTCTGCATACCATCCTCAAACGGACGGACAATCGGAAAGGACGATCCAGACCCTCGAAGATCTTTTGAGACTTTGTGTATTAGACTTCAAAGGAAGTTGGGATAAGTACTTGCCGTTGGTGGAATTTTCTTACAACAACAGTTACCAAGCAAGCATAGGCATGGCTCCATTCGAGGCATTGTATGGAAGGAAGTGTCGCTCTCCAATATGTTGGAATGAGGTAGGAGAAGCAAAATTGTTGGGACCCGAGTTGGTACGCTTGACGACCGAAAAGATCCAAATGATCCGACAACGAATACAGACCGCACAAGAACGACAAAAGAGTTATGCTGATCTTCATCGGAGAGACGAAAGTTTCAACGTCGGAGATCATGTATTCTTACGTGTTTCTCCATGGAAAGGGGTTACGAGATTCGGAAAGAGAGGAAAGCTTAACCCTCGATTTATTGGCCCATTTGAAATCCTAGATCGAATAGGAACCGTAGCCTACAGACTAGCCCTACCACCAAGTATGTCTCGCATCCATAACGTTTTTCACATATCTATGTTACGTAAATATGTGAAGGACCCAAACCACGTCATTGAGTTAGAAGCAGACGTTATAGCAGAGGATTTAACATACGAGGAGGTACCTGTTAAGATCCTGGATAAGAAGGAGCAGATCCTACGCTCAAAGGTTATACCTCAAGTTAAGGTTTTATGGAGGAACCAAGATACTGAGGAAATGACCTGGGAGCTAGAATCTGAGATGAAATCTAAGTATCCTTACCTCTTCGATATGTCAGGTACGTCAATTTCGGGGACGAAATTTCATAAGGAGGGGAGGTTGTAAGACCCCGAATTTTATGAAATACAAAATTTAATTTTTCTTCATATAGATATTTTTTTAAACAGTAAGTGGTTAAATCGATAAAGTTAAAAGTTAAGGATGTTATGTGCAAATTTTATTTTGTCGGACAATATTCGCTTTGTCGGGGAATATTCGTTTGGTCGGGGAATATTCGTTTGGTCCGACGGCGCCGAAATAACAAATTATTGGTGGACCCCACAACGGAATATTTGTCGGATATAGAAAACGACAGAAATAACCTTTTTAAATAAAAATAGTCAACGGAACTGTTAAAATACCGGTGATAAAAGAATAGTAGCATACGGTAGTTATTGGTATTTTCTGTAGCACTCGGTACTCTACAGTAACACACGGTATTGCATAGTGTCTTATATTTTTGGTCTGATAATTGACACCGTAACTGTTACGCATCATTTCATCGATAATTGTCACTGCATAATATTTTATATTATCAATTCAATAATTGTTGTTACACAGTATTTTGCATTATTGATTTAATAATTGTCATTACACTGTATTTTATATCATTGAGTCAATAATTGTTGTTGCACTGTTTTTTAAAATTATTGAACCTAATAATTGTCACAGTAACATATGCACAGTAATTCACATTATTGAATCAATAATTGTCATTACACAGTAACGTATGCTTTATTTTACATTATTGTTATCTCTATTATGATGTTATTTAAACAGTTGTATTTCATTAATTTATTGACTTGATATCTAAGAGCTAACTATACTGTATTTATAACAATTAGTCATAATAATTGGATTGATAAAGTTATTTGTTTATAATATAAAGTTAGGTGATTATTAGGTGATATGAAATGAATGGTGTAGATTAAAGTGTGAATTATTGTTGAATAATTGAATTGATTTGTTTATAATATAAAGTTAGGTGATTATTAGGTGATATGAAATGAATGGTGTAGATTAAAGTGTGAATTATTGTTGAATAATTAAATTGATTTGTTTATAATATAAAGTTAGGTGATTATTAGGTGATATGAAATGAATGGTGTAGATTAAAGATAATATAATATTTGAAATGGATGGTGTAGATTAAAAGATGATCTTTAAATGAATGGTTTAGATTAAATGAATGATAAGATTTTTGGCTATAAATAGAAGCCTTAACTTAAGGATTTTTCATAAACTTCCTTACTTGTTCTTTCTTTCTCTCTCTAAATACTTCTTGTGAAAGTTCTCTCTAAGTGTGCTTAAGTCATCTTGAGTATTTGTGAAGATCTATAAGTATACGTGTACTGTTCAAGTTAATCAACCTCATTTAAATCAATATCCAGTCACGTGTTACGGTAAGGGATACCATCTTTTTCATCTTCCATTATTCAAACGTACTATGGTAAGGGATTATCATTATTTGATTCTCGATAATAATATTGTTTCTTCCTTACTCATAAGACGTGCATTTTATTTCCATGTATTAAATTGTGGGAATAACCTTACGGAGCGGATTGCCGCCTGTTGGTGAATAACCTTTCGTATTCATTCATTATTAATCTCTGAGAATAACCTTACGGAGCGGATTGCCGCCTGTTTGGTGAATAACTCTTTGTACTCAAATTCTATTAAATTGTGGGAATAACCTTACGGAGCGGATTGCCGCCTGTTTGGTGAATAACTCTTTGTACTCAAATTCTATTAAATTGTGGGAATAACCTTACGGAGCGGATTGCCGCCTGTTGGTGAATAACCCTTTGTATTAATTTCCTTCACCTTTTGTTAATCAAACCTGCTACGGTAAGGGATATTATTTTCTTTCATACTCCTAAATCGAAATTTATTATGGAACTATTGCTTCTATAATTCCTGAAAATATTATATGTTCCATAATAGTTGAACTTCATTATTTCAACTGAACCTTCCTATTTACGTGAACCTTTCTATTGAATTGTAACCGTTATTCTGAACTGTGGATCTTGAATATCATTTTTAAATTTCACTCCACATCATGTTGACAATTTGGACATTATTTGAATCTGTACAAAGTAAACTTCCGATACTTATTGTTATCCTATTTCTTCTGTTCATCATTTATATCATTCTAATCATCCAAAAATCAAGCTGTTGTGAATATCTGTGGCCGGGGGCACAGATGTGATATATTTGTTGAACAGATGATAGGTTAAAGGCGATATAATAGGTTAAAGGCGATACATCTATTCGGTGTCTTTTATGGCACGTGGTGAATGTTCTCTTTGGCCCGTAGTGCAAAGATGAACTGTTGTTTGGTATGATTATGACCAAAGGCTGAATCTGGTATAATCATGACCGTTGGTGTTATATTGAATGTCTTTGGCCCGTAGTGCAAAGATGAACTGTTGATGTGCATGATTATGATCAGGAACTGTGAATTTGTATTATCTTGACTAATGATATTTCAGATGATAAAAGTTGATGATGTTTTTCCTAAAAAGAGAACCGAGTGGACATTATAGTCTGCATTATTCTTCTAATAGATTACTCATTCCGCTGCTATTATTGATCTGAACGTTGTTTAAGAATTTAACTGCAGTTTTTGATATAAACCTTGTAGTCTATTGTATTCATTCAAGAACTCAACTGTTGAAGACTAATGATAATTTATTCGTCATTATCTTAGTCATGATATTCTTTACTGGGCTATTTGAGCTCACCCTTTCTTTTGTTCCATTGTTTTTCAACAGGAGATGAAAACATAACAGGGTCTAGCCGGGGAATGGAGTGAGGGTCCGAGGAATAGTTATCATAGTCTTCACGTTTTGTAAAATAGTGTGGCAATAATAGTGAAGACTTAGTTGTGTATTATCATACACTGTATTGTTGTACGTTGTGCTTTGTTGTAATAATTTTGTTGTAGTATTTTGACGACTCAAGTTTGGGCTGTGTGGGCCCAGATTTGGGGGCGTCACAACAATGATAAATGAGGTACTAAAACAATTGAAATAAATTGTTTAATAGTCTAAATTGTTAAGTGAGGGATGTTTTAATTAATATTACTTAGAGAGGAGTAATATTTGATAGTTAAGTCAATTACTTAAAATCAAATTAAGTAGATTAACCGAGTCAATAAGATGTTTGTGTTATGTGATAATTTTAGGTAATTAAACGAGAAGTAAATAATAAACTTAAATGTTTAAGTGAGCAATTATGTGTTATACTAATCGGTAGACTGACTTATCAATGTTAGGTCTTCTGAAAGAGAATTATATTAAGCATTTAGCCGTAATTCGACAACCAGGCAAGTTCCCTAACTCAAACTCGAGTTATCTTTCTTTACTATATGCTAAGTGGTTTAATGTTGTAAATTATTCCACATCGAGATTATTGTCATTCACACATAGTGCAGTTGAATTACATGTTCTATTATTAAATCATGAAATACTCAAAGTGTTTGACCTCATGATCTGTTTAGAGATAAAGTCTATGCCTTTGTTCGGCTAGACATATACGTGTTGAATTTTAAAAACTATCCAAACCATAGTGGTACGGATTCCTAGACTGAGAAGAACAACCCTGAATGGGGAGTAACCTAAGTATCAGATACATGATACAAATAGAATTAAATGTTATGCATATACATAGTGTACGAGAGGCTGATCCCCTCAAGTACAGTTCTGAGATTATAACCTAAGGGGGTATATCAAGTGATTGATCCCTCAAATAGATGTTCATGGTCTGTTTGACCACTCAGCATTTAAATAATCATTTGTCTTTTATCATTTGAGCCTTGATTATACCAATGATATTATTGTTTCTAAATCCTTTGAGTTATTCATTTTTATTCATTCATGACATTCCTTATATTTATTCCATTAAAACTTGCTGAGCAAGCTAGTTGCTCAATCTTGCTATGTCATGAAATATATTGCAGTTAAACCTGAGAGTTCGAAGGCTGATAAAGGCAAAGGGAAGCTGAAACCCTAGATGCTTTGGGAGTTAATGCCTAAGAATATATTTTTGTTTATCTCTGATGACATGTAACACGAACCATCTTTTATATATTTAAATTCGTGATGTATTTTATTAAGGTTACGAACCTTGGGATATGTAGTGAACCTTTCTATAAACAATATATGTTTATTTCATTCCGCATTAGTATATTATATTGTTTAGAGGTGTATGGATGTACGGATTCGTGAACACCAAGTTCGAGGTACAAGTCCCTGAATTTGGGGGTGTCATAGTACAAGAGGTTGATCCCCTCGAGTACAGTCTGATTTATAAAAGGATAATCGAAAGGTTGTTTCCTTGAAAACGTTCAGGGTTGGTTGGACCACACAACAGTAAATAATCATCTTTCATTCCTTCGTTTGGATTTTTATTATCTTATCAGTCATTTCATTAACTTCTATAAATTGTTGAGCTTTCACTTCATTCGCAGTTATTCATGATATGTCTGTATTATTTTAAATTTGCTGAGCATATTTGTTGCTCACTCTTGCTATATATATCATGAACTAATTGCAGTTAGGCCTGAGCACTCCAAGAAGGACAAAGGCAAGAGCAACCTTTAAGAATAGTTTAAATATTTCTATTCCTGTTTTGTAAATCATGGAACCCTGCTTATATTAATAGGATCGTCATGATGTAATTTTATTAAGGTTGAGACCTTGGGACCGTAGTAAGCCTTTTGTAATGAACAACTTATATTTATTTATTCCGCATTTAGTAATATATGTTGTTTAAGAGGTGATGTATGTATTTGATCGTGAACACCAAATTTGAAACACCCCGGGATCCCACCTTCCTTAATTAAGTCCAATTATATCTGGATTACATAGTGATTAACTTAAAACCTTGTTAACCGAGACCCCGTGCGTTAAACTTTATACCTTTGACTTTTAAACCCATTGAGTTGACCTTAAATTTGGTCCATATTTTTTTTTTTAAAACTTATTTAACTTACATTCCTTACTAGTCTCAGGATCGCAACGTTCACGTTATCCTTTATTAAACTTAGGTCCGCATTTTATCAATTGTGACCTATGATATACAATTTCCATAATCAAATATATTTTTATGATTTAACATAATCTTTAAATAACATTTCGCCATGAACTTTCTGTATATATGGCCTTGTCTATATGTATTCATGTTCCTGTTTGCTTATACCTGTTTACATTCATTCATTTATATCACACATATCAAATCTACGTATTCCTGTAATACCCATACAAGTTTATCACATGTATTTACCTTTTCACTATCCCTGGATAATATATACATGCATTAGTCATTCTCTGATAATACAAATTAGCAAATCATACATTCCCTTCTACTATCTAGGTTTAACATTTAAACTTGATTATTACATAGCCTGCATTTATACAAATTTACATATATTTGCTTCACATGAATATCTCACAGACACAATTTACAAATCTCTTCAAGCATCTCCATGCATTCACATTCTTTACCTTAGCGTCACCGGAACCTCCGGCCTTCTTATATTTACCTGAAATGTTAGTTCATAGCAAGGGTGAGCATATAGGCTCAGCAAGTAATTCAGATAACACATTTCATGCTCACAGTTTATTTATGCGTTATGCCTCTACTTAATCATGTTATACATGAATGCCACGTATTACACTTAACAATTAAATCATATAGTTGCACGTAAGGCACATTTCAAATGTTTTACTAACACACAGTTCGCCTAGAACATAGCACCTTATAGTCTGAACACTTGCCTGGAATGCATTTATTTAGCTTAACCTTTTACCACCTCGTTTGGCCGTTCTATCCTTCTTCGCATCGGTTCGCTACATCGAGCGCTATCTGTAAACATACAATCTATATTTATCAATATAGGATCATTAGCTTACATAAATCATCAAACTTAGTCCAACATCTCTTAACTATTATTCTCGATACATATCACGTTTGTTGTATTAGCTTATAATACATCTTAATTCACTTCCGACACTATTTTACAAAACGTGAAGACTATGATAACTATTCCTCGGACCCTCACTCCATTCCCCGGCTAGACCCTGTTATGTTTTCATCTCCTGTTGAAAAACAATGGAACAAAAGAAAGGGTGAGCTCAAATAGCCCAGTAAGAAATATCATGACTAAGATAATGACGAATAAATTATCATTAGCCTTCAACAGTTGAGTTCTTGATAGAATACAATAGAATACAAGGTTTATATCAAAAACTGCAGTTAAATTCTTAAACAATGTTCAGATCAATAATAGCAGCGGAATGAGCAATCTATTAGAAGAATAATGCAGACTATAATGTCCACTCGCTTCTCTTTTTCGTAAAAACATCATCAACTTTTATCATCTGAAATACCATTAGTCATGATAATATAAATTCACAGTTCCTGATCATAATCATGCACATCAACAATTCATCTTTGCACTACGGGCCAAAGATATTCAATATAGCACCAACGGTCATGATTATACCAGATTCAGCCTTTGGTCATAATCATACCAAACAACAGTTCATCTTTGCACTACGGGCCAAAGAGAACATTCACCACGTGCCATAAAAGACACCGAACAGATGTATCGCCTTTAACCTATCATCTGTTCAACAAATATATCACATCTGTGCCCCCCGGCCACATATATTCACAACAGCTTGATTTTTGGATGATTAGAATGATATAAATGATGAACAGAAGAAATAGGATAACAATAAGTATCGGAAGTTTACTTTGTACAGATTCAAATAATGTCCAAATTGTCAACATGATGTGGAGTGAAATTTAAAAATGATATTCAAGATCCACAGTTCAGAATAACGGTTACAATTCAATAGAAAGGTTCACGTAAATAGGAAGGTTCAGTTGAAATAATGAAGTTCAACTATTATGGAACATATAATATTTTCAGGAATTATAGAAGCAATAGTTCCATAATAAATTTCGATTTAGGAGTATGAAAGAAAATAATATCCCTTACCGTAGCAGGTTTGATTAACAAAAGGTGAAGGAAATTAATACAAAGGGTTATTCACCAACAGGCGGCAATCCGCTCCGTAAGGTTATTCCCACAATTTAATAGAATTTGAGTACAAAGAGTTATTCACCAAACAGGCGGCAATCCGCTCCGTAAGGTTATTCTCAGAGATTAATAATGAATGAATACGAAAGGTTATTCACCAACAGGCGGTAATCCGCTCCGTAAGGTTATTCCCACAATTTAATACATGAAAATAAAAGACACGTCTTATGAGTAAGGAAGAAACAATATTATTATCGAGAATCAAATAATGATAATCCCTTACCATAGTACGTTTGAATAATGGAAGATGAAAAAGATGGTATCCCTTACGAGTAGTAATTTTAAGAGTATGAAAGAAAATGACATCCCTTACCATAATAAGGTTAAGAGTATGAAAGAAAATGATATTTCTTACAAGTAAGAAAAGAAAATGACATTCCTTACCGTAATAAATTTAAGAGTGTGAAAAGAATGATATTCCTTACCTTGATATTGTGAAACAAGTTTATAGCCGAACAAATCCTTCATTGTTTGTCTATGTAGCAGTAAAGAATCTGACTTTTGAGTCTTCTAGAGTTTTTAAAATCTCTTTATGTTTTTAAAATAATGTTACTCTCGGAAAGATAGACGGTATAGACTCAAGAATCACTCAATTCGGAGTTAATATGAATGAGTTATGAATTTTCAAAACTAAGACTGAAAATAGTGACGAAAATCAGAATAGGTTACGGTTTTTAGTATTTTAAGGCATGAAGATGATTTCAGATGACTTTTCTTCCTTCTTCAAAGTTGTAGAGGACGAAAAATTGAAGAGACGGGCTTTTAAATCATTAAATTCTGATAAATAATGAATTTACTATGATTTTTCGAAAGAGTTACTGTACATAAGAAAATTCCACTCGGGAATTCAAAGAAGAATGCAAAAGATTTCAAAACTAGGAATGACTTAAGAACACTTAGAGAGAACTTACAAAAAGAAGTATTTAGAGAGTTAAAGAAAGAATGAGTAAGAAAGTTTATGAAAAATCCTTAAGTTAAGGCTTCTATTTATAGCCAAAAATCTTATCATTCATTTAATCTAAACCATTCATTTAAAGATCATCTTTTAATCTACACCATCCATTTCAAATTTTATATTATCTTTAATCTACACCATTCATTTCATATCACCTAACTTTATATTATAAACAAATCAATTCAATTATTCAACAATAATTCACACTTTAATCTACACCATTCATTTCATATCACCTAATAATCACCTAACTTTATATTATAAACAAATCAATTCAATTATTCAACAATAATTCACACTTTAATCTACACCATTCATTTCATATAACCTAATAATCACCTAACTTTATATTATAAACAAATAACTTTATCAATTCAATTATTATGACTAATTGTTATAAATACAGTATAGTTAGCTCTTAGATATCAAGTCAATAAATTAATGAAATACAATTGTTTAAATAACATCATAATAGAGATAATAATAATGTAAAAGAAAGCATACGTTACTGTGTAATGACAATTATTGATTCAATAATGTGAATTACTGTGCATATGTTACTGTGACAATTATTAGGTTCAATAATTTTAAAAACAGTGCAGCAACAATTATTGACTCAATGATATAAAATACAGTGTAATGACAATTATTAAATCAATAATGCAAAATACTGTGTAACAACAATTATTGAATTGATAATATAAAATATTATGCAGTGACAATTATCGATGAAATGATGCGTAACAGTTACGGTGTCAATTATCAAACCAATAATATGAGACACTATGCAATACCGTGTGTTACTGTAGAGTACCGTGTGCTACAGAAAATACCAAAAACTACCGTATGCTACTATTCTTTTATCACCGGTATTTTAACAGTTCCGTTGACTATTTTTATTTAAAAAGGTTATTTCTGTCGTTTTCTATATCCGACAAATATTCCGTTGTGGGGTCCACCAATAATTTGTTATTTCGGCGCCGTCGTACGACACGAATATTCCCCGACCAAACGAATATTCCCCGACAAATCTAATATTGTCCGACAAAATAAAATTTGCACATAACATCCTTAACTTTTAACTTTATCGATTTAACTACTTACTGTTTCAAAAAATATATATATGAAGAAAAATTAAATTTTGTATTTCATAAAATTCGGGGTCTTACAAAATTTGGTACAGCTCTAGACCTTGCTACATAGTATTTTACAAAATTTTCTTTTTCCTCATTTAGACTTTCTAAACCAGAGATATGCTAGCGTATAGGAGGCCTGTTCGGACAACTTTCAGACTTAGTCAAATTTTCTAAGTTTTAAAAACTTGAAATTCTAACTTTGCTATTTTTGGCCATTTGACTCTAACTTCTATTCCAACACTTGCCATAGCTCACATAACCTATATGTGACATGTTCCAACTTTCAAAACCTTAAAATTTCGCACGAGGCGACTTTTGTCCGTAAAAATCCATTTTGATTCGAAACGATCGTTCGAATCGCCATTTTGCTCAAATTTAAATCTATCGATTCCCAAATCGACTTAGACACGTGTAATAACTTAACACTAAGCCCCTTGGCTTCATTTGACCTTCAATTACTCAAAATTGCCAAAAATCACACTCTAATGCCATTTTAACAACTTTTAAAAGCTTTTCAAATTCATCCTTTAAACTTAACTTGACCTTTAAATTTCTAAACACCACATAGGCTATCTCTTACACATTTAATGGCTTTGTAAGTCTATACAACTTTCATATGCACATTCCAGTGCACTTTACAGATTGTTACGTTGTCCACATAAAAAGTATAGCCTAATATTTAATCCTTTCATACCAAAACATGATTTTCCACCTTTCATGAACCTTTAAAGTTATCTAGCTAGAAATTTCATGTGCTTTAGACATGTTCATACTTTTCATCTAGATTTTTATCAACTCCTTCAACAAATACTACATGATCATCCATTATACCATGATTTCTAGCTTTGAACATAAACATAAATTGTCCATCACCTTTGTTCTACCACTTTGGAACTTAGGGTTTCATAATTACTAATCATATAACATGTAATTAACATAACTCATACAATCAAGCCATGTACCCCAAAGATACATGCATGGTCATCCTTATTCTTGAATTTAAACTTATAAACATCAAACTTTGAAACAAGAGCATGGTTATACCTTCATGTATGTCAAACTTCTTTACATATATAGCATCCTCTTGATGAGTACATCACTTTTCCTTCTTGCTCCATGGCCATTCTAGCATCCTAGCTCATGGATTCCTAGCTTCTCTCCATGGCTTCCATGGCTTCTCCTTCTTCTTCTTACTCTCTCTCACGTGTGGCTCCTAATTTTCCAGCAAAATGAAGATAAACAATACCTTGCTAGCTTAAATAAAGCTTAACCCAAGATGGTTAAGTTGACTTAACCATAGCTAATACTAACCAATGGCGTTTTGGTCATTTCCCATGATAAGTGAGGGGCGTTCTTGTCATTTCACCACTTGGGACATATAAGTCATTATCTAAATTGTCAAGGGTATTTTGGTCTTTTTGCCCTTTAGGACACAACGGTAATTATCTAATTTGCTGAGGGGTATTTTGGTAAATTGCCAATTTGGCTAAGTTTTCATTTCTTGCAATCTTTCCCCCTCATAACTAAACTTTCTTAGATTTTCCCCCTTACTTCGTTTCATAATCATTTAAATTGGTTCTTCTTCTAATCAATCGATTAGGTCACTTGTATTCCGTCGTACTACGTTTACGTAGACTAATTTTATGACTTAATAACCATTTAATCGCCAATTGATTTCATAATCTTCCTTTTTAACCCTAAATGAAAATTCTCGTTTCCTACCAACCTTGTTGGTTTCATACTTTACGAATTTCAATTCCCGACCTCTCAATTAGTCGGATTACTCACTTTTTCCCATAAACCGCTTCCTCGAGAAGCGAACCTCGACCGAAATACCGCAATTCATCGTTATTCATTCCTCTTTAAACTTATATTGGTGATTTACAATCTTTACATCCTTTCACTAATTTACATATCAATTAATAGGAATTTAAACCATTCTTACATCCAATACGACTTCCACTCATTCTCGGAATATTACATTTCATTTCTACACGTCATATAATTACATAACTCGTTTAAATCAAAGATACCAATTTCTTAACAACTTCATATAATCACATATCATATTCTTATTATTCCTTAAATCTTTAGTAGATCAATTAGGTCAACCGTTCCTTCTTTTCCAGTACTGACTTACCCTGCCATTCTCATATTCTCGCCTCTCCAGGCCTATTCATTTAGCTTACTGTTAATTTTCATAATTAAACCTCAATTCACATACTATTTTCTTATTCAATTATTTTCTAACTTTAAATCCTTCTAGCTTTACCAATTCAAATTCATACATATACACGCAATATCCATATACACAACATCAATCTATTACTTGTTGACACCTAACATCACGTTTTACAATAATTCTCCCCAAATTACCTTATTATAGGTATTACAATAAATCATTTAGCTCAAATTTGTCATATAACCATTTAAAATTCATTTTCATTATAATTTCTCATTTCCATAATTCTCTGGTTTACTTTATCTTTCTATATTCGACCACATAGGTCCCTCCTTAATATTTCAACCATACAGGTTCTTTCTAACACATTGATCACATAATAATTCAATTTAATCACATAATAATCATGTTTACTCATTTTAACTAGGTTTTATTTTATAACCTTCACTTAATTATCAATAATCCTTATTTAGAATTTTTGTAAAATCCTGGGGTGTCACAAAATTCGAGGTATTGGTACCTGAATTTGGGGGTGTCACATATAATGTCATCTTACTTCGTTCAACTTTGTTTAGCATCAAAAGGCGCAATCCTATCACTCTGACATTCAAAATCGTACGTACAACCAACACAAGTCCTTAGTTAAAGAAAACTTCTAGTTGTTTCATTATTTCCTTCAAATTGGCAACGAAATAGATGATTTAATGTCATATTATTTCGTTCACCTTTGTTTAGCATCAAAAGGTGCAATCCTATCATTTCTCGCAATTCAAAACCGTACTAACAACTAACACAAGTCCTCGGTTAAAGAAAACTTCTAGTTGTTTCATTATTTCCTTCAAATTGGTAAACAAATAGATGATTTAGTATCATATTACTTCGATCACCTTTGTTTAGCTTCAAAAGGTGCAATCCCATAACTTTCGCATTCAAAATCGTACGTACAACTAACGCAAGTCCTCGGTTAAAGAAACTTCAAGTTGTTTCATTATTTCCTTCAAATTAGTAAACAAATAGATGATTTAGTGTCATATTACTTCGTTCAACTTTGTTTAGCATCAAAAGGTGCAATCCTATCACTCTCGCATTCAAATCATATTACTTCGTTTTACTTTGTTAAGCATGAAAAGGTGCAATCCTATCACTCTCGCATTCAAAACTGTACGTACAACCAACACAAGTCCTCGGTTAAAGAAAACTTCTAGTTGTTTCATTATTTCCTTCAAATTGGCAACGAAATAGATGATTTAGTGTCATATTACTTCGTTTTACTTTGTTTAGCATCCAAAGGTGGAATCCTATCACTCTCACATTCAAAACCGTACGTACAACTAACACAAGTCCTCGGTTAAAGAAAACTTCTACTTGTTTCATTATTTCCTTCAAATTGGTAAACAAATAGATGATTTAGTGTCATATTACTTCATTCAACTTTGTTTAGCATCAAAAGGTGCAATCCTATCACTCTCGTATTCAAAATCGTACGTACAACTAACGCAAGTCCGCGGTTAAAGAAACTTCTAGTTGTTTCATTATTTTCTTTAAATTGGTAAACAAAAAGATGATTTAGTGTCATATTACTTTGTTCACCTTTGTTTAGCATTAAAAGGGGCAATCTTATCACTCTCGCATTCAAAACCGTAAGTACAACTAACACAAGTCCTCGGTTAAAGAAAACTTTTAATTGTTTCATTATTTCTTTCAAATTGGTAAACAAATAGATGATTTAATGTCATATTACTTCGTTCAACTTTGTTTAGCATCAAAAGGTGCAATCCTATCACTCTCACATTCAAAATCGTACGTACAACTAACACAAGTCCTCGGTTAAAGAAACTTCTAGTTGTTTCATTATTTCCTTCAAATTGGTTAACAAATAGATGATTTAGTGTCATATTACTTCGTTCAACTTTGTTTAACATCAAAAGGTGCAATCCAATCACTCGCATTCAAAACTGTACGTACAACTAACACAAGTCCTCGGTTCAAGAAACTTCTAGTTGTTTCATTATTTCCTTCAAATTGGTAGACAAATAGATTAGTTAGTGTCATATTACTTCATTCAACTTTTTTGAGCATCCAAAGGTGCAATCCTCTCACTCTCGCATTCAAAACCGTACGGTCAACTAACATAAGTCCTTAGTTAAAGAAAACTTCTAGTTGTTTCATTATTTTGTTAAAATTGGTAAACAAATAGATGATTTAGTATCATATTACTTCGTTCACCTTTGTTTAGCAACAAAAGGTCGTATCACTCTCGCATTCAAAATCGTACGTACAACTAATGCAAGTCCTCGGTTAAAGAAACTTCTAGTTGTTTCATTATTTCCTTCAAATTGGTAAACAAATAGATGATTTAGTGTCATATTACTTCGTTCACCTCTGTTTAGCATCAAAAGGTGGTATCCTATCACTCTCGCATACAGAACCGTATGTACAACCAACACAAGTCCTCGGTTAAAGAAAACTTCTAGTTGTTTCATTATTTCCTTAAAATTGGTAAACAAATAGATGATTTAGTGTCATATTACTTCGTTCACCTCTGTTTAGCCTCAAAAGGTGGAATCCTATCACTATCGCGTTCAAAACCGTACGTACAACCAACATAAGTTCTCGATTAAAGAAAATTTCTAGTTGTATCATTATTTCCTTCAAATTGGTTAACAAATAGATGATTTAGTGTCATATTACTTCTTTTTTCCTTGTTTAGCATCAAATGTTGGAATCCCATTACTCTCACATTCAAAACCGTACGTACAACTAACACAAGCCTCGGTTAAAGAAAACTTCTAGTTGTTTCATTATTTCCTTGAAATTGGTAAACAAATAGATGATTTAGTGTCATATTACTTCGTTTTACTTTGTTTAGCATCAAAAGGACGAATCCTATCACTCTCGCATTCAAAACCGTACGTACAACTAACACAAGTCCTCGGTTAAAGAAAGCTTCTAGTTGTTTCACTATTTCCTTGAAATTGGTAAACAAATAGATGATTTAGTGTCATATTACTTCGTTCACCTCTGTTTAGCCTCAAAAGGTGGAATCCTATCACTCTCGCATTCAAAACCGTACGTACAACTAACACAAGTCCTCTATTAAAGAAAACTTCTAGTTGTTTCATTATTTCCTTCAAATTGGTTATCAAATAGATGATTTAGTGTCATATTACTTCGTTTTACTTTGTTTAGCTTCCAAAGGAGGAATCCTATCACCCTCGCATTCAAAACAGTACGTACAACTAACACAAGTCCTCGGTTAAAGAAAACTTCTAGTTGTTTCATTATTTCCATGAAATTGGTAAACAAATAGATGATTTAATGTCATATTAATTCGTTTTACTTTGTTTAGCATCAAAAGGTGGAATCCTAACACTCTCGCGTTCTAAACCGTACGTACAACCAACACAAGTCCTCGGTTAAAGAAAACTTCTAGTTGTTTCATTATTTCCTTAAAATTGGTAAACAAATAGATAATTTAATGTCATATTACTTCGTTCACCTCTGTTTAGCATCAAAAGTTGGAATCCTATCACTCTCGCATTCAAAACCGTACGTACAACTAACACAGGTCCTCGATTAAAGAAAACTTCTAGTTGTTTCATTATTTCCTTCAAATTGGTTATCAAATAGATGATTTAGTGTCATATTACTTCGTTTTACTTTGTTTAGCTTCAAAAGGTGGAATCCTATCACTATCGCATCCAAAACCGTACGTACAACTAACACAAGTCCTCGGTTAAAGAAAACTTTTGGTTGTTTCATTATTTCCTTCAAATTGGTTAACAAATAGATGATTTAGTGTCATATTACTTCTTTTTTCTTTGTTTAGCATCAAAAGGTGAACTCCTATCACTCTCGCATTCAAAACCGTACGTACAACTAACACAGGTCCTCGGTTAAAGAAAACTTCTGGTTGTTTCATTATTTCCTTGAAATTGGTAAACAAATAGATGATTTAGTGTCATACTACTTCGTTCACCTCTGTTTAGCATCAAAAGATGGAATCCTATCACTCTCGCATTCAAAACCGTACGTACAACTAACACAAGTCCTCGGATAAAGAAAACTTCTGGTTGTTTCATTATTTCCTTGAAATTGGTAAACATATAGATGATTTAGTGTCATACTACTACGTTTTACTTTGTTTAGCATCAAAAGGTGGAATCCTATCACTCTCGCATCCAAAATCGTACGTACAACTAACACAAGTCCTCGGTTAAAGAAAACTTCTAGTTGTTTCATTATTTCCTTGAAATTGGTAAACAAATAGATGATTTAGTGTCATATTACTTCGTTCACCTCTGTTTAGCATCAAAAGGTGGAATCCAATCACTCTCGCATTGAAAACCGTACGTAAAACTAACGCAAGTCCTCGGTTAAAGAAAACTTCTAGTTGTTTCATTATTTCCTTCAAATTGGTAAACAAATAGATGATTTAGTGTCATATTACTTCGTTCACCTCTGTTTAGCAACAAAAGGTGCAATCCTATCACTCTCGCATTCAAAACCGTACGTATAACTAAAACAAGTCCTCGGTTAAAGAAAACTTCTAGTTGTTTCATTATTTCCTTGAAATTGATAATCAAATAGATGATTTAGTGTCATATTACTTCTTTTTTCTTTGTTTAGCATTAAATATTGGAATCCCATTACTCTCGCATTCAAAACCGTACGTACAACTAACACAAGCCTCGGTTAAAGAAAACTTCTAGTTGTTTCATTATTTCCTTGAACTTGGTAAACAAATAGATGATTTAGTGTCATATTACTTCGTTTTACTTTGTTTAGCATCAAAAGGTCGAATCCTATGACTCTCGCATTCAAAACCGTACGTACAACTAACAGAAGTCCTCGGTTAAAGAAAATTTCTAGTTGTATCATTATTTTCTTCAAATTGGTTAACAAATAGATGATTTAGTGTCATATTACTTCTTTTTTCTTTGTTTAGCATCAAAAGTGGGAATCCTATTACTTTCGCATTAAAAACCGTACGTCGAACTAACACAAGCCTCGGTTAAAGAAAACATCTAGTTGTTTCATTATTTCCTTGAAATTGGTAAACAAATAGATGATTTAGTGTCATATTACTTCGTTTTACTTTGTTTAGCATTAAAAGGTGGAATCCTATCACTCTCGCATTCAAAACCGTACGTACAACTAACACAAGTCCTCGGTTAAAGAAAACTTCTAGTTGTTTCACTATTTCCTTGAAATTGGTAAACAAATAGATGATTTAGTGTCATATTACTTCTTTCACCTCTGTTTAGCATCAAAAGGTGGAATCCTATCATTCTCGCATTCAAAACCGTACGTACAACCAACACAAGTCTTCGGTTAAAGAAAAGTTCTAGTTGTTTCAATATTTCCTTAAAATTGGTAAACAAATAGATGATTTAGTGTCATATTACTTCGTTAACCTCTGTTTAGCATCAAAAGGTGGAATCCTATCACTTTCGCATTCAAAACCGTACGTACAACTAACACAAGTCCTCGATTAAAGAAAACTTCTGGTTGTTTCAATATTTTCTTCAGATTAGTTATCAAATAGATGATTTAGTGTCATATAACTTCGTTTTACTTTGTTTAGCATCAAAAGGTGGAATCCTATCACTTTCGCATTCAAAACCGTACGCACAACTAATACAAGTCCTCGGTTAAAGAAAACTTCTAGTTGTTTCATTATTTCCTTCAAATTGGTTAACAAATAGATGATTTAGTGTCATATTGCTTCGTTCACCTCTGTTTAGCATCAAAAGTTGGAATCCTATCACTCTCGCATTCAAAACCGTACGTACAACTAACACAGGTCCTCGATTAAAGAAAACTTCTGGTTGTTTCATTATTTCCTTCAAATTGGTTATCAAATAGATGATTTAGTGTCATATTACTTCGTTTTACTTTGTTTAGCTTGAAAAGGTGGAATCCTATCACTATCGCATCCAAAACCGTACGTCCAACTAACACAAGTCCTCGATTAAAGAAAACTTTTGGTTGTTTCATTATTTCCTTCAAATTGGTTAACAAATAGATGATTTAGTGTCATATTACTTCTTTTTTCTTTGTTTAGCATCAAAAGGTGAAATCCTATCACTCTCGCATTCAAAACCGTACGTACAACTAACACAAGTCCTCGGTTAAAGAAAACTTCTGGTTGTTTCATTATTTCCTTGAAATTGGTAAACAAATAGATGATTTAGTGTCATACTACTTCGTTCACCTCTGTTTAGCATCAAAAGATGGAATCCTATCACTCTCGCATTCAAAACCGTACGTACAACTAACACAAGTCCTCAGATAAAGAAAACTTCTGGTTGTTTCATTATTTCCTTGAAATTGGTAAACATATAGATGATTTAGTGTCATACTACTACGTTTTACTTTGTTTAGCATCAAAAGGTGGAATCCTATCACTCTCGCATCCAAAATCGTACGTACAACTAACACAAGTCCTCGGTTAAAGAAAACTTCTAGTTGTTTCATTATTTCCTTGAAATTGGTAAACAAATAGATGATTTAGTGTCATATTACTTCGTTCACCTCTGTTTAGCATCAAAAGGTGGAATCCTATCACTCTCGCATTGAAAACCGTACGTAAAACTAACGCAAGTCCTCGGTTAAAGAAAACTTCTAGTTGTTTCATTATTTCCTTCAAATTGGTAAACAAATAGATGATTTAGTGTCATATTACTTCGTTCACCTCTGTTTAGCATCAAAAGGTGGAATCCTATCACTCTCGCATTGAAAACCGTACGTACAACTAACGCAAACCCTTGGTTAAAGATACTTCTAGTTGTTTCATTATTTCCTTCAAATTGGTAAACAAATTGGTGATTTAGTGTCATATTACTTCATTTTACTTTGTTTAGCATCAAAAGGTGGAATCCTTTCACTCTCGCATTCAAAACCGTACGTACAACTAACGAAAGTCTTCGGTTAAAGAAAACTTCTAGTTGTTTCATTATTTCCTTCAAATTGGTAAACAAATAGATGATTTAGTGTCATATTACTTCGTTCACCTCTGTTTAGCATCAAAAGGTGTAATCCTATCACTCTCGCATTCAAAACCGTACGTACAACTAACGCAAGTCCTCAGTTCTACAAAACATCTAGTTGTTTGATTATTTCCTTCAAATTGGTAAAAAAATATATGTTTAGTGTAATATTACTTCGTTCAACTTTGTTTAGCATCAAAAGGTGCAATCCTATCACTCTCGCATTCAAAACCGTACATACGACTAACACAGGTCCTCGGTTAAAGAAAACTTCTAGTTGTTTCATTATTTCCTTCAAATTGGTAAACAAATAGACGATTCAGTGTCATATTACTTCGTTCACCTTTGTTTAGCATCAAAAGGTGCAATCCTATTAGTCTCGCAATCAAAAACCGTACGTACAACTAACACTAGTCCTCGGTTCTAGAAAACTTCTAGTTATTTCATTATTTCCTTCAAATTGGTAAACAAATAGATGATTTAGTGTCATATTACTTCGTTCATTTTTTGTTTAGCATCAAAAGGTACAATCCTATCACTCTCGCATTCTAAACCGTACGTACAACTAGCACAAGTCCTCGGTTAAAGAAAACTTCTAGTTGTTTCATATTTCCTTCAAATTGGTAGACAAATAGACGATTTAGTGTCATATTACTTCGTTCACCTTTGTTTAGCATCAAAAGGTGCAATCCTATTAGTCTCGCAATCAAAACCGTACGTACAACTAACACAAGTTCTCGGTTCTAGAAAACTTCTAGTTGTTTCATTATTTCCTTCAAATTGGTAAACAAATAGATGATTTAGTGTCATATTACTTCGTTCATTTTTTGCTTAGCATCAAAAGGTGCAATCCTATCACTCTCGCATTCTAAACCATACGTACAACTAACACAAGTCCTCGGTTAAAGAAAACTACTAGTTGTTTCATTATTTCCTTCAAATTGGTAAATAAATAAATGATTTAGTGTCATATTACTTCGTTCAGCTTTGTTTAGTATCAAAAGGTGCAATACTATTAGTCTCGCAATCAAAACCGTCCGTACAACTAACACAAGTCCTTGGTTCTAGAAAACTTCTAGTTGTTTCATTATTTCCTTCAAATTGGTAAACAAATAGATGATTTAGTGTCATATTACTTCGTTCAACTTTGTTTAGAATCAAAAGGTGCAATCCTATCACTCTCGCATTCAATACCGTATGTAAATTAACACAAGTCCTTTTATAAAGAAAACTTCTAGTTGTTTCATTATTTCTTTTAAATTATTAAACAAATAGATGATTTAGTGTCATATTACTTCGTTCAACTTTGTTTAGCATCAAAACGTGCAATCCTATCATTCTCGCATTCAAAAACGTACGTAAAACTAACACAAGTCCACGGTTAAAGAAAACTTCTAGTTGTTTCATTATTTCCTTCAAATTGGTTAACAAATAGATGATTTAGTGTCATATTACTTCGTTTTACATTGTTTAGCATCCAAAGGTGGAATCCTATCACTTTCGCATTCAAAACCGTACGTATAACTAACACAAGTCATCGGTTAAAGAAAATCTCTAGTTGTTTCATAATTTCCTTCAAATTGTTAACAAATAGATGATTTAGTGTCATATTACTTCGTTCAACTTTGTTTTGCATCAAAAGGTGCAATCCTATTACTCTCGCATTCAAAATCGTGCGTACAACTTACGTAACTCCTCGGTTAAAGAAAACTTGTAGTTGTTTCATTATTTCCTTCAAAATTGGTTAACAAATAGATGATTTAGTGTCATATTACTTCGTTCACCTTTGTTTAGCGTCCTAAGGTGCAATTCTATCACTCTTGCATTCAAAATCGTACGTATAACTAAAACAAGTCATCGGTTAAAGAAAACTTCTAGTTGTTTCATAATTTCGTTCAAATTGTTAACAAATAGATGATTTAGTGTCATATTACTTCATTCACCTTTGCTTAGATTATTTGTCACATATTTTGTTTAGCATCAAAAGGTGCAATCCTAACACTCTCGCATTCAAAACCATAGGTACAACTCATACAAGTCCTCGGATAAGGAAAACTTCTAGTTGTTTCATTACTCCCTTCAAATTTGTAAACAAATAGATGATTTAGGGTCATATTACTTCGTTCTACTTTCTTTAGCATCAAAAGGTGCAATCCTATCACTCTCGCATTCAAAACCGTACATACAACTAACGGAAGTCTTCGGTTAAAGAAAACATCTAGTTGTTTCATTATTTTCTTCAAATTATTAAACAAATAGATGATTTAGTGTCATATTACTTCATTCAACTTTGCTTAGCATCAAAAGGTACAATCCTATCACTCTCGCATTCAAAACCGTACGTACACCTAGCAAAAAGTCCTCGGTTAAAGAAAACTTCTAGTTGTTTCATTATTTCTTTCAAATTGGTTAACAAATAGATACTTTAGTGTCATATTACTTCGTTTTACTTTGTTTAGCATCCAAAGGTGTAATCCAATCACCCTTGCATTCAAAACCGTACGTACAACTAACACAAGTCATCGGTTAAGGAAAACTTCTAGTTATTTCATTATTTCCTTCAAATTGGTTAACAAATAGATGATTTAGTGTCATATTACTTCGTTTTACTTTGTTTAGCATCAAAAGGTGGAATCATATCACTCTCGTATTCAAAACCGTACGTATAACTAACACAAGTCCCCGGTTAAAGAAAACTTCTAGTTGTTTCATAATTTCCTTCAAATTGTTAACAAATTGATGATTTAGTGTCATATTACTTCTTTCAACTTTGTTTAGACGATTTGTTTAATACTTTGTTTAGCATCAAAAGGTGTAATCCTAACACTCTCGCATTCAAAATCGTACGTACAACTCACACAAGTCCTCGGATAAGGAAAACTTCTAGTTGTTTCATTATTTCCCTAAAATTATTAAACAACTAGATGATTTAGTGTCATATTACTTCGTTCAACTTTGTTTAGCATCAAAAGGTGCAATCCTATCACTCTCGCATTCAAAATCGTACGTACAACTAACACAAGTCATCGGTTAAAGAAAACTTCTAGTTGTTTTATTATTTCCATCAAATTGGTAAACAAATAGATGATTTAGTGTCCTATTACTTCGTTCAACTTTGTTTATCATCAAAACGTGCATTCCTATTAGTCTCGTAATCAAAACCGTACGTACAACTAACACAAGTCCTGGGTTCTAGAAAACATCTAGTTGTTTCATTATTTCCTTCAAATTACTTAAAAAATATATGATTTCGTGTCATATTACTTCGTTCAACTTTGTTTAGCATCAAAACGTGCAATCCTATCACTCTCGCATTCAAAATCGTACGTACAACTAACGCTAGTCCTCGGTTAAAGAAACTTCTAGTTGTTCCATTATTTCCTTAAAATTATTAAAGAAATAGATGATTTAGTGTCATATTACTTCGTTCCACTTTGTTTAGCATCAAAAGGTACAATCCTATCACTATCGCATTCAAAACCGTACGTATAACTAACACAAGTTCTCGGATAAAGAAAACTTCTAGTTGTTTCATTGTTTCCTTCAAATTATTAAACAAATACATAATTTAGTGTAACATTACTTCGTTCAACTTTGTTTAGCATCCTATCATTATCGCAATCAAAACTGTACGTACAATTAACATAAGCCCTCGGATAGAGAAAACTTCTACTTGTTTCATTATTTTCTTCAAATTATTAAACAAATAGATGATTTAGTGTCATATTACTTCGTTTAACTTTCTTTAGCATCAAAAGGTGCAATCCTATCACTCTCGCATTCAAAATCGTACGTACAACTAGCACAAGTACTCGGATAAAGAAAACTTCTAGTTGTTTCATTATTTCCATCAAATTATTAATCAAATAGATGATTTAGTGTCATATTACTTCTTTCAACTTTGTTTAGCATCAAAAGGTGCAATCCTATCACTCTCGCATTAAAAATCGTACTTACAACTAATACAAGTCCTCGGTTAAAGAAAACTTCTAGTTGTTTCATTATTTCCATCAAATTGGTAAACAAATAGATGATTTAGTGTCCAATTACTTCGTTCAACTTTGTTTAGCATCAAAAGGTGCAATCCTATTAGTCTCGCAATCAAATACGTACGTACAACTAACAGAAGTCCTGGGTTCAAGAAAACTTCTAGTTGTTTCATTATTTCCTTCAAATTGGTAAACAAATAGATGATTTGGTGTCATATTACTTCATTCACCTTTGGTTCGCATCACAAGATGCAATCCTATCACTCTCGCATTCAAAACCGTACGTACAACTAACACAAGTCCTCGGTTAAAGAAAACTTCTAGTTGTTTCATTATTTTCTTCAAATTGGTAAACAAATAGATGATTTAGTGTCATATTACTTCATTCACCTTTGTTTAGCATCAAAAGGAGCACTCCTATCAGTCTCGCATTCAAAACCGTACGTACAACTAATACAAGTCCTCGGTTAAAGAAAACTTCTACTTGGTTCATTATTTCCTTCAAAGTAGTAAACAAATAGATGATTTAGTGTCATATTACTTCGTTCAACTTTGTTTAGCATCAAAAGGTGCAATCCTATCACTCTCGCATTTAAAATCGTACGTACAACTAACGCAAGTCCTCGGTTAAAGAAACTTCTAGTTGTTGCATTATTTCCTTTAAATTATTTAATAAATAGATGATTTCGTGTCATATTACTTCGTTCCACTTTGTTTAGCATCAAAAGGTACAATCCTATCACTATCGCATTCAAAACCGTACGTACAACTAACACAAGTCCTTGGATAAAGAAAACTGCTAGTTGTTTCATTATTTCCTTCAAATTATTAAACAAATAGATGATTTAGTGTCACATTACTTCGTTCAACTTTGTTTAGCATCAAAAGGTGCAATCATATCACTCTCGCATTCAAAACTGTACGTATAACTAACACAAGTCCTCGGTTAAAAGAAACTTCTAGTTGTTTCATTATTTCCTTCAAATTGCTAAAACAAATAGATGATTTAGTGTCATATTACTTCGTTCAACTTTGTTTAACATCAAAAGGTGCAATTCTATCACTCTCACATTCAAAACCGTACGTACCACTAACACAAGTCCTCAGATAAAGAAAACTTATAGTTGTTTCATTATTTCCCTCAAATTATTAAACAAATAGATGATTTAGTGCCATATTAGTTCGTTCAACTTTATTTAGTATCAAAAGGTGCAATCTTATCACTCTCGCATTGAAAATCATACGTACAACTAACACAAGTCCTCGGATAAGGAAAACTTCTAGTTGTTTCGTTATTTCCTTCAAATTATTAAACAAATACATGATTTAGTGTCATATTACTTCGTTCACCTTTGTTTAGTATCAAAAGGTGCAATCCTATCACTCTCGTATTCAAAATCGTACGTACAACTAACGCAACTCCTCGGTTAAAGAAACTTCTAGTTGTTTCATTATTTCCTTCAAATTATTTAAGAAAAAGATGATTTAGTGTCATATTACTTCATTCCACTTTGTTTAGCATCAAAAGGTGCAATTCTATCACTATCGCATTCAAAATAGTATGTAAAACTAACACAAATTCTCGGATAAAGAAAACTTCTAGTTGTTTCATCATTTCATTCAAATTATTAAACAAATAGATGATTTAGTGTCATTGTAACAACCCAGGATTTTACAGAATTTTAAATAAGGATTATGATTAATTAAGTAAAGGATAGCAGTAAAACCTAGTGTTTAATGTTAAATGTATCAAGGAATGTTTTGTTATGTAAGCAATGTGCTAAATGACCTATGTGGTTAATTAAATATGTGTGTATATATGTATATTTGGCAAGATATAGATAGAAGGATTTAAAGTTTATAAAATAATGGAATGAGAAAAGAGTATGTGAATTGATACTTAGTTATGAGTATTAACAGTAAGCTAAAGGAATAGGCCCTGAGAGGCTAAGTGATAGAAATGATTAGATAATGTATGACTTTATGAGTTGAGGAAGGAAAGAGCAGTTTGACCTAATATGTATATTATGGATTTAAAGAATAATGAGGATAATGATTTGTTAATATTGTGAAGTTATGCAGAAATTGATATTAGGAATTGAAATTAGTTATGTAGTTACACGATGTGTAGAAATGGAAAATAATACCCCGAGAATGTATATAAAGGATGTTGTATGCAAGAAAGTTATAAATTAGCAGATGTGTGTAAAGTAAACGAATCAGTGGACGTTAAAGTTGAAATCAAGACATTATGAGTTTAAGTTTAAGAATAAGAGTAGCCATGCATGTATCTATGGAGATACATGTTGATTATGTGATTTGCATGCTATGTATGTGATTTACTATAAAACTCTAAGTGTTCAAGTTGTATAACAAAGGTGGTGAGTATTTAGGTATGATTTCAAGCTAAAGATCATGATTTATTGGTTAATCATGCAATATATGTTGGTAGTTGGTTGAAAACCTAGTTGAAAGATATGATTATGTTGGAAATATGTGAAAGTTCATGCTAGATAGTATTATAAGTACACAAATGAAAGAGAAGCATGCTTGGATTAAGGAAAATGTAATATTAAGTTATGACTTAAAGAGGATTATGTGTTATAAGGGGTTAGATTTGATGAAAACCTAATTGAGAGTGATAACTATGTTGAATACATGAAAAATCTCATGTTAGATAGCATACAAGAAGAGGCTTTGAAGATTATGAAACATGTTTTGTGTAAGGAAATACAATACTAGGCTATACTTTTTGTGTAGACAACGTAATAATCTGTAAAGTGTATTGGAAGATACATATGGAAGTTGTGAGAATGTACAAAGTTGTTAAAATTATATGTGGTTGCCTATGTGGTGTATAGAGTGTATGAACTTAAGATGAGTTAAGTTTGAAAATTGAAAGTTGGCAAAATTGCTATCAGTATGTGAATTATGGCTATTACTGGAAATTGAAAGCTAAATGAGGCCAAATGGTAAGTTTTATGTAAATATATGTGTTTGAGTTGAATTGGAAGTTATTAGGTGTCGATGGCGATAATTATGGACTTTAAACGATTTAAAACGTTCGCCAACGCCTAAAACGAGTTAATTTGGAAAAAGAAATTCAAATGAAAGTAATAAACGTTTTGAAATCTCATACAAGTTATATATGTGCTATATGTGCTAAGGGACATGTTAGAAACAATTTTCATAACAAGGAGTCGAGGATTGGAATTTGAGTTAAGTTTTTGAAAGTTGAAAGTTTTGAAATTGGATGAGAAATCCAAAAGGTGTGATTTTTGGCAAATTTGAGGAATTAAAGATGAAATGGAGTCAAATGAGTCATGTTTATGTTAATACACGTGTCTAGGTTATTTTGGAAGTTAACGGAATGAAAATTGAGTGAAATGGCGATTCGAACGATCGAAATCGATCGTTTCGAATCGAAATGGAGTTTAACGGACAAAAGTCACCTCGTGCGAAATTTTATGGTTTTGAAAGTTGGGACATGTCATTTATGACTTATATGAACTATGTAAAGTGTTGGAATTGAGTTTTGAAGCAATTGGCCAAAAATCACAAAGTTGCAAAAGTTGAGTTTTAAAATTCTGAAAATTTTTCTAAGTATAGAAACATGTTGAACAGCCCTCCTAGGGGCTAGTGTATCTCTACTTTTAAGAAGCCAAATGTGGAAAGTAGTATTTTTATAAAATACTAGGTAGTGAGGTCTATATGTGGTCCAAATTTCAGCTCAATCGGAGTTAAGATGAAGAAATTAAAAATCGGCAAAAGTAGTGCAAAAATCAGATTTCCAGATTTTGAACATGGCGCCCCCGCGCCATGTTTTGTACTAAAAGTGGCGCCCCGGCGCCATGTTACTGTTCATCGACCGAGAAGATTTCGCGGCCAGCGAGCCCTGGCGGCGCCGGGGCGGAGTTACTGTTCATTTGAAATTTTTTTAAGCTTCCGAAATGCTATATTTTGATATGGAATGATAAAGATGAGTTATGTAAGCCCTAAATAGATAAAGAATGATCAAAATAAAGGATGTTAAGGTATAAT
Source organism: Hedera helix (assembly GCA_947179155.2). NCBI lineage: Eukaryota > Viridiplantae > Streptophyta > Magnoliopsida > Apiales > Araliaceae > Hedera > Hedera helix. The sequence goes on from OX359286.1 coordinate 12,221,186, forward strand.
GGAATGACAAATGGAAGAACATAACATGCCTAAAGTTAAGCCAAAGCATGATTTAAAGTTATGAAAAGGTCGGGGGCAATGTGGGATGTATTACTAACCTACATATGGTGTAATACATCAAATGTAATGTGATTAGAGATTAATGGTCAAGCGATTATGATCTAAGTTTTATAAGTCATATGAAATTATGATCCTATATTAATGAATATAGGTTGTATATTTTCAGACAGCGCTCAATGAAGCAATCCAAGGCAAGAAGGGATGGAAAGGCTAAACGAGGCAATGGAGGTTAAGTAATAAATGCGGTACAGGCAAGTGTTTCAGACTTAAAAGTATTAATTGAATTACGTGAACTATGTGATAGTTGAAATGGGCACTCCGTGCCACAACGTGAACTAACTATTAAATGCAATACGTGATATTTGGACATACATGGTAAAGTAAGTGAAGCATGACGCATATTATAAACTGCGAGCATGAAATGTGTTATCTGATTGACTTGCTGAGCTTTATGCTCATTCTTGCTATAACTAACGTTTCAGGTAAAATACAAGAAGGCCGGAGGTTCCGGTGCAGCTAAGGTAAAAGGAAAGTTGAATGCATAGATGAACGTGAGGAATTTAATATATATGAAATGTGTATATGATTGTAAATCCATAAAGGTTGAATTGTATGTATGTATGTAGGTATGTATAATCCAGCGAGAAGACGCAAATGATATAGTAGATGTATTATTTATTTGTTGAGTTTTAAATGAAATAAACTCATATGTATCGATAGATATGCGGATGCAGAATGTATATTTGGATAGACATAATGAATGAATGTATGAAAGCATGTATACGTGCACAGGAGCAGGTACAGAACAGGTACACAATTAGGGCCATGTATAGATAGTTCATGGCGAATTTTTATTTGCAAGTTATACTAAATCATAAAATTATATATGATTATAATAGGTCACAAATAATTGATGTTTGACCTAAGTTTAATGGAGGGTAAGTAAACGTTACGATCCTGAGACAGGTTTAAGGAATGTAAGTTATTAAATAAGTTAAAAAAAAAAAAATGGACCGAAATTATGGTCAACCAAATGGTTTTAAAGAATAAAAGTTTAAGTTTAACGCACGAGATCCCTGTTATTATGGTTTTAAAGTTAAATAATATAATATCCAGAGATAATCGGATAATTAAATATGGTCGGGATTTCGGGTTGTTACAGTGTTATTACTTCGTTCAACTTTGATTAGCATCAAAAGGTGCAATCCTATCACTCTCGCATTCAAAACCGTACGTACAACTAAAACAAGTCCTCGGTGAAAGAAAACTTCTAGTTGTTTAATTATTTCCATCAAATTGGTAAACAAATAGATGCTTTAGTGTCATATTACTTCGTTGAACTTAGTTTAGCATCAAAAGGTGCAATCCTATTAGTCTCGCAATCAAAACCGTACGTACAACTAACACAAGTCCTCGGTTCTAGAAAACTTTTAGTTGTTTCATTATTTCCTTCAAATTGGTTAACAAATAGATGATTTAGTGTCATATTACTTCATTCACCTTTGTTTAGCATCAAAAGGTGCAATTTTATTAGTCTCGCAAACAAAACCGTACATACAACTAACACAAGTCATCGATTCTAGAAAACTTCTAATTGTTTCATTATTTCCTTCAAATTAGTAAACAAATAGATGATTTAATGTCATATTACTTCGTTCAACTTTGTTTAGCGTCAAAAGGTGCAATCCAATCTCTCTCGCATTCAAAACCGTACGTACAACTACCACAAGTCCTCGGTGAAAGAAAACTTCTAGTTGTTTCATTATTTATTTCAAATTGGTAACAAATAGATGATTTAGTGTCATATTACATCGTTCACCTTTGTTTAGCATCAAAAGGTGAAATCTTATCACTCTCGCATTCAAAACCGTACGTACAACTAACACTAGTCCTCGGTGAAAGAAAACTTCTACTTGTTTCATTATTTCCCTTAAATTACTAAACAAATAGATGATTTAATGTCATATTACTTCGTTCAACTTTGTTTAGCATCAAAAAGTGCAATCCTATTACTCTCACATTCAAAATCGTACGTACAACTAACGCAAGTCCACGGTTAAAGAAACTTCTAGTTGATTTATTATTTCCTTCAAATTGGTAAACAAATAGATGATTTAGTGTCGTATTACTTCGTTCAACTTTGTTTAGCATCAAAAGGTGCAATCCTATCACTGCCGCATTCAAAACCGTACGTACAACTAACACAAGTCCTCGGATAAAGAAAACTTCTAGTTGTTTCATTATTTCTTTCAAATTATTAAACAAATACATGATTTAGTGTCGTATTATTTCGTTCAACTTTGTTTAGCATCAAAAGGTGTAATCCTGTCACTATCGCATTCAAAACCGTACATACAACTAACACAAGTCCTCGGATAAAGAAAACTTCTAGTTTTTTCATTATTTCCTTCAAATTATTAAACAAATAGATGATTTAGTGTCATAATACTTCGTTCAACTTTGTTTAGCATCAAAAGGTGGAATCCTATGACACTCGCATGCAAAACCGTACGTACAACTAACACAAGTCCTCGGTTAAAGAAAACTTCTAGTTGCTTCATTATTTCCTTCAAATTGGTAAACAAATAGATAATTTCGTGTCATATTACTTCGTTCAACTTTGTTTAGCATCAAAAGGTGCAATCCTATCACTTTCGCATTCAAAACCGTACGTACAACTAACACAAGTCCTCGGTTAAAGAAAACTTCTAGTTGCTTCATTATTTCCTTCAAATTGGTAAACAAATAGATGATTTAGTGTCATATTACTTCGTTCAACTTTGTTTAGCATCAAAAGGTGCAATCTTATCACTCTCGCATTCAAAACCGTACGTACAACTAAAACTTGTCCTCGGTGAAAGAAAACTTCTAGTTGTTTCATTATTTCCTTCAAATTACTAAACAAATACTTGATTTAATGTCATATTACTTCGTTCAACTTTGTTTTGCATCAAAATGTGCAATCCTATCACTCTCGCATTCAAAATCGTACGTACAACTAATGCAAGTCGTCAGTTAAAGAAACTTCTAGTTGTTTTATTATTTCCTTAAAATTGGTAAACAAATAGATGATTTAGTGTCATGTTACTTCGTTCAACTTTGTTTAGCATCAAAAGGTGCAATCCTCTCACTATCGCATTCAAAACCGTACGTACAACTAACACAAGTCCTCGCATATAGAAAACTTCTAGTTGTTTCATTATTTCCCTCAAATTATTAAACAAATAGATGATTTAGTGTCATATTACTTCGTTCAACTTTGTTTAGCATCAAAAGGTGCAATCCTAACAATCTCGCATTCAAAACCGTACGTACAACTAACACAAGTCCTCGGATAAAGAAAACTTCTAGTTGTTTCTTTATTTCCTTCAAATTATTAAATAAATAGATGATTTAGTGTCGTATTACTTCGTTCAACTTTGTTTAGCATCAAAAGGTGCAATCGTTTCACTCTCGCATTCAAAACCGTACCTACAACTAACACAAGTCCTCGGTGAAAGAAAACTTCTACTTGTTTCATTATTTCCTTCAAATTACCAAACAAATAGATGATTTAATTTCATATTACTTCGTTCAACTTTGTGTAGCATTAAAAGGTGCAATGCTATCACTCTCACATTAAATCGTACGTACAACTAATGCAAGTCCTCGGTTAAAGAAACTTCTAGTTGTTTCATTATTTCCTTCAAATTGGTAAACAAATAGATGATTTAGTGTCATATTACTTCGTTCAACTTTGTTTAGCATCAAAAGGTGCAATACTATCACTTTCGCAGTCAAAACCGTACGTACAACTAACACAAGTCCTCGAATAAAGAAAACTTCTAGTTGTTTCATTATTTCCTTCAAATTATTAAATAAATAAATGATTTAGTGTCGTATTACTTCGTTCAACTTTGTTTAGCATTAAAAGGTGCAATCTTATCACTATCGCTTTCAAAACCGTTCGTACAACTAACACAAGTCCTCGGATAATGAAAACTTCTAGTTGCTTCATTATTTCCTTCAAATTATAAATCAAATAGATGATTTAATATCATATTACTTCGTTCAACTTTGTGTAGCATCAAAGGTGCAATGCTATCACTCTTGCATTAAATCGTACGTACAACTAACGCAAGTCCTCGGCTAAAGAAACTTCTAGTTGTTTCATTATTTCCTTCAAATTATTTAAGAAAAAGATGATTTAGTGTCATATTACTTCGTACACCTTTGTTTAACATCAATAGGTGCAATCCTATTAGTTTCGCAATAAAAACCGTACGTACAACTAACACAAGTCATCGGTTCTAGAAAACTTCTAGTTATTTCAATATTAACTTCAAATTGGTAAGCAAATGGATGATTTGGTGTCATATTATTTAGTTGAACTTTTTTTAGCATCAAAAGGTGCAATCCTATCACTCTCGCATTTAAAATCGTTCGTACAACTAACACAAGTCCTCGGCGAAAGAAAACTTCTACTTGTTTCATTATTTCCTTCAAATTACTAAACAAATAGATGATTTAATGTCATATTACTTCGTTCAACTTTGTTTAGCATCAAAAGGTGCAATCCTATCACTCTCGTAATCAAAATTGTACGTACAACTAACGCAAGTCCTCGGTTAAAAAACTTCTATTTGTTTTATTATTTCCTTCAAATTGGTAAACAAATAGATGATTTAGTGTCATATTACTTCGTTCAACTTTGTCTAGCATCAAAAGGTGCAATCCTATCACCTTAGCATCCAAAACCATACGTACATCTAACACAAGTCCTCGGATAAAGAAAACTTCTAGTTGTTTCATTATTTCTTTCAAATTGGTAAACAAATAGATGATTTTTTATCATATTACTTCGTTCAACTTTGTTTAGCATCAAAAGATGCATTCCTATCACTCTCGCATTCAAAATCGTACGTACAACTAACGCAAGTCCTTGGTTAAAAAAACTTCTAGTTGTTTTATTATTTCCTTCAAATTGGTAAACAAATAGATGATTTAGTGTCATATTACTTCGTTTAACTTTGTTTAGCATCAAAAGGTTCAATCCTATCACTTTCGCATTCAAAACCGTACGTACAACTAACACAAGTCCTCGGATAAAGAAAACTTCTAGTTGTTTCATTATTTCCTTCAAATTATTAAATAAATAGATGATTTAGTGTCGTATTACTTCGTTCAACTTTGTTTAGCATCAAAAGGTGCAATCCTGTCACTTTCGCATTCAAAACCGTACGTACAATTAACACAAATCCTCGGATAAAGAAAACTTCTAGTTGTTTCATTATTTCCTTCAAATTATTAAATAAATAGATGATTTAGTGTCGTCTTACTTCGTTCAACTTTGGTTAGCACCAAAAAGTGGAATCCTATCACACTCGCATTCAAAACCATACGTACAACTAATACAAGTCCCCGGTTAAAGAAAACTTCTAGTTGGTTCATTATTTCCATCAAATTGGTAAACAAATAGATGATTTAGTGTCATATTACTTCGTTCAACTTTGTTTAGCATCAAAAGGTGCAATCCTATCACTTTTGCATTCAAAACCGTACGTACAACTAACACAAGTCCTCGGATAAAGAAAACTTCTATTTGTTTCATTATTTCCTTGAAATTATTAAATAAATAGATAATTTAGTATCTTATTACTTCGTTCACCTTTGTTTTTGCATCAAAATATGCAATCTTATATATCTCGCAATCAAAACCATACGCAGAATTAAAACAAGTCCTTGGTTCTAGAAAACTTCTAGTTGTTTCATTATTTCCTTCAAATTAGTAAACAAGTAGATGATTTAATGTCATATTACTTTGTTCAACTTTGTTGAGCATCAAAAGGTGCAATCCAATCACTCTCGCATTCAAAATCGTACGTACAACTAACACAAGTCCTCGGTGAAAGAAAACTTCTAGTTGTTTCATTATTTCTTTCAAATTGGTAATCAAATAGATGATTTTGTGTCATATTACTTCGTTCACCTTTGTTTAGCATTAAAAGGTGAAATCATATCACTCTCGCATTCAAAACCGTACGTACAACTAACACAAGTCCTTGGTGAAATAGATGATTTAATGTCATATTACTTCGTTCAACTTTGTTTACCATCAAAAGGTGCAATCCTATCACTCTCGCATTCAAAATCGTACGTACAACTAACGCAAGTCTTCGGTTAAAAAAACTTCTAGTTGTTTTATTATTTCCTTCAAATTGGTAAACAAATAGATGATTTAGTGTCATATTACTTCGTTCAACTTTGTTTAGCATCAAAAGGTGCAATCCTATCACTTTCGCATTCAACACCGTTCGTACAACTAACACAAGTCCTCGGATAAAGAAAACTTCTAGTTGTTTCATTATTTCCTTCAAATTATTAAATAAATAGATAATTTAGTGTCGTATTACTTTGTTCAACTTTGTTTAGCATCAAAAGGTGCAATCCTGTCACTATCGCATTCAAAACCGTACATACAACTAACACAAGTTCTCGGATAAAGAAAACTTCTAGTTGTTTCATTATTTCCTTCAAATTATTAAACAAATAGATGATTTAATGTCATATTACTTCGTTCAACTTTGTTTAGCGTCAAAAGATGGAATCCTATCACACTCGCATTCAAAACCGTACGTACAACTAACACAAATCCTCGGTTAAAGAAAACTTCTAGTTGTTTCATTATTTCCATCAAATTGGTAAACAAATTGATGATTTAGTGTCATATTAATTTGTTCAACTTTGTTTAGCATCAAAAGGTGCAATCCTATCACTTTCGCATTCAAAACCGTACGTACAACTAACACAAGTACTCGGATTAAGAAAACTTCTAGTTGTTTCATTATTTCCTTCAAATTATTAAACAAATAGATGATTTAGTGTCATATTACTTCGTTCAACTTTGTTTAACATCAAAAGGTGGAATCCTATCACACTCGTATTCAAAACCGTACGTACAACTAACACAAATCCTCGGTTAAAGAAAACTTCTAGTTGTTTCATTATTTCCATCAAATTGGTAAATAAATTGATGATTTAGTGTCATATTACTTCGTTCAACTTTGTTTAGCATCAAAAGGTGCAATCCTATCACTTTCGCATTCAAAACTGTACGTACAACTAACACAAGTCCTCGGATAAAGAAAACTTCTAGTTGTTTCATTATTTCCTTAAAATTATTAAATAAATAGATGATTTAGTGTCGTCTTACTTCGTTCAACTTTGGTTAGTATCAAAAAGTGGAATCCTATCACACTCGCATTCAAAACCGTACGTACAACTAACACAAGTCCCCGGTTAAAGAAAACTTCTAGTTGGTTCATTATTTCCATCAAATTGGTAAACAAATAGATGATTTAGTGTCATATTACTTCGTTTAGCATTAAAAGGTGCAATCCTATCACTTTCGCATTCAAAACTGTACGTACAACTAACACAAGTCCTCGGATAAAGAAACTTCTAGTTGTTTCATTATTTCCTTAAAATTATTAAATAAATAGATGATTTAGTGTCGTCTTACTTCGTTCAACTTTGGTTAGTATCAAAAAGTGGAATCCTATCACACTCGCATTCAAAACCGTACGTACAACTAACACAAGTCCCCGGTTAAAGAAAACTTCTAGTTGGTTCATTATTTCCATCAAATTGGTAAATAAATAGATGATTTAGTGTCATATTACTTCGTTTAGCATTAAAAGGTGCAATCCTATCACTTTCGCATTCAAAACTGTACGTACAACTAACACAAGTCCTCGGATAAAGAAAATGTAATATCCCAGATATTTTCAAGATTTTAAATAATATCTTAATTGATTTTATTAAAGGTTAAAGTTTAAAACCTAGAACTTGAGAAGTAAGATGTGTAGAAAATGGGTGAACATTTTTTTTAACATAATGTATTTGTTAGAAATTAAATGTGGAAATATTTTATGATGCATATAGAGAATTTATTAAGGAAGTAAATTCATTTGAGAAGTGAAGACGGTTATAAGGATATATATACATAGTTATATATTCCTAGAGTTGTGTTTGTTAGCCAAACAAGAAGATGAATAAATTAATACTCAATAAAACTAATAAATAAATTAGTTTAAATATGAAGTAATAGTGAAAGTCATGAAATATAATTAATTATGTTAATTATATTAGTTATGAGTTAAAGTTATATAAAAACTAGAAAGTTTGTCTAGAATGACAATATTAAGAAGTTAATTGATTAAGTAATTAACTTGATTATTAAGTTGTGGTATAGAGTTCAAGTAATTTAATTACTACTAGTGGACTAGCCCAAATTGGATTATAGATGTTAGCCCAATATGAATATATTGCATGAAGGTGGGTAATTAAATATTAAACCCAAGTGTTATGTTAATTAATAGTCCAAGAGATAATTAATATAAGACCAATTAAATAATATTGGCAAGTATTGTGATAGTCCAATTAAATTAATTACCAAGCCCAAGTTATAAATGATATGTGAGTTGTGTTGGGTAGCCCAAGTAATTAAATAAAGGAGCCAAATGCAAAATAAACTAGTAGCCCAAATATTGAGTCCAAATTTAAAAGTCAATATGTTGGAAAATTTCAAGTATTGATTGAGTGTAGAGAATTAACTAGTGTAGGGTTAATTGAATAACCCTAGTTGGTAGACAAGAGAGAGCATTAACCAATCATTGGTTAATTGCTAGGTAAATAAAGGTGGTGTTGAGAATTAACTATAGATGAGTTAATTATGTAACCCAATGTGGTAGAATAATTTAATGTAAGTCTTATTGGATTATATTATAAGTCCAAATGAGGTGTTAAGCTAAGTTAAATAAATTAACCTAGTAGTTCATATAATTAAATAAACCTTGATCCATGTAATAATTAAACAAGTACAATGCTTGTTTTAATTAAATGTAACATAGGGTATTTAATGTTAGCCCAATGTAATAATTAATTTGAGCCCAAACAAGTAAATTGAATGAGCCCAACTTATTATACTCTAGAGTCCAAGATGGAGCCCAAAAGGAAGTCAAAATTGGTCAACATTGATATATATATATATACATCTATATAATAAAGTAGGACCTATTTTGAATCTTAAATTTGAGAAAGTACAAGAATGGCTAAGATTTCATCTCCCAAAATTAAGGGCCCAAATTAATTTTTACCTACTAATTTTCCCCCCAAAAACTCACTCTCAAAAGTCTTTGTTGCTTTCCCAATATTATTATTACTATTATTATATAACTTTCCCCCCAAAACTCAATGTTATCAAGAACGGAGGTTTCAAAAAAAATAAAAAATTCCCCCCAAAACTCAATGTTATCAAGAACGGAGGTTTCAAAAAAAATAAAAAATAATATCAAGAATGGTCATTTTGAAAAAGGTACCAGAACAATAGTATTATTTAAGATTCAAAAACACAACCATTTTATTATTATTACTATTATCAATAATTATTATATTGATAATAATAATATCCATAAATAATAATAATAATAATAATAATAATAATAATAATAATAATAATAATATTGATAATAATAATATCCATAAATAGTAATAATAATTATAATAATACCGATAATAATAATAATAATAATAATAATAGTAATAATAATATCTATACAATAAAATCAGCACTCAATTTTACACCCATTCATTCAAATTTAAAATCAAAATAATACCATGTGACACACATATATCCGAGCCGAGCGAGAGTTATGTGTGATTTGGTTTTTGATAATAGAGGTCAAGTGGATAAAGCGGAACCAACAACTACGAGCTTAGCAATTGGCTACACAGTCTCCCTCTCTCTCTCTCTCTCTCTCTCTCTCTCTCCTTCCCCAGACGGCCATACCTCCCTCAGAAAAACCAGCCCTTCTTCCCATGTCCTAAGCAAGCATCCCCTTTTACCATATTACTAAGCAAGCATGGCCATACACTTTGCCAGATTTCTATCTTTCAATTTATCCTAAATATGGAAGAGGCACGACGCCGTCTCGCCGTTCTCACATCTCATTTTCCGCCGGTAAATCCCAGCTCCTCCCGCATCTCCTTTTCCAGTTGCGATTCAAGAAAGTGACTGCGTTTTCTGCAAGATTATTAGCGGTGAAGCACCTGCTTTCAAGGTACTAACTCCTTCCCTCCCTCACTTCTAATAAGGTCTTTTTTTTCACTTCTTTCTGAAATTTGGAAGATTACTATGTCATGTGGCCATGGGACTTTTGGTGTTGCTGTATTAAAATTTACCCAAAAAGAGTTTTTATTTTATTTTAAATTTCATATTATGAAATCTAAGTTTGGAAAGCAACTTTCTTATATACCACTGTAGTAACTAGAATGAATTAAATTCATATCAATTTCACTTTAAAAGCTCAAAACGGAACTCTTTTTGTGAATTGTGAGGGAGTATAACCGTTTGTAATCTTTTTGTTGTCTTTCTTATGATCATTTTTCGTTTTTCTTCTAAATGGCTTTACAATTTTTATTTCGTCAATAATTTAGTTTGAACACATTACAAAAATATGTTAGGTATTCCTTTTAGTTTTCATTTTATAGATTTGAGTTGTGGGTGTTTGGATTAATGTTTTGATTTGTGTTTTTTGGTTGATTGGGAAGTTTTGAGATGTGGGTATTGGTTAATTTGAAGAAAATTTCAGATTTTTTGTTGTTTAATTTGTTTTTTCGGTGGGTGAATTGGGGATTTTTGTGGATTTTGAGGGTTATTTTGTGAATCTTTTTGTGTTTGTTGGATGGTCTATACTGTGTTTGAGTGACAGTGAGAGGGATTTGCATGTCTTTGATTTGGTTTCTTTACTCTCTGATCTATTATGTTCACTGAAATTAGGGCTTCCCCCCTCTTATTTTGGGTAATTTTAAGTTACTTTACAGCTATGGAATTGAAGACTCTTCTGTTGATTGATGTTTATTTTTTTGAAAATCGAGTTCAATGTCTGTGATTTCTCTCTGTTTCTCTATATACCCCCATAAACACATCACCCACCTCCGAGAGTGAGGTCGGCGTGTTGTATAGAGGAATAAAACGTTATTCTTTAAATATTAGCTTTACAAATAAAACGAAATTGTAGTAGTTTCGAATTAAATCAAATATTTTTCTAGCAAATTGTATGCACACCTTACTTTCTGTTTTTGCATCTCCATCTGTCATTCTGTTCCCTCTATTTTTAACTTTGTGAGAAGTGAAATGGTTGATGACTCTCTCTTTTCTTTAGTGAGTTCTTCAATTTATATTCAGCTACCAAACATGTTTGGTCCTTTGTGGTCAGGTATGAAGGCTTACAAGCTTATTGTTATTGCATGTGTAGGAGAGCCATCAGATACAGTATGAAATTATGAAGGTGTATACAAAAAGATTTCGCTGCTGCAGCTGCGTTTATGTGCACATGTTTGCAGATATAACACAACAGTCTTATTAGAAAAACTTAACTGCTTAATTTATTTGTTTGATAGTTAATTTAATGATTTATTGATTTACAGATTTGGTGAGATGTTTTCCCCTTAAAATATTTATCTTTGTTTTTGAGATAAGATATTTAAGTTGTTTCTTAGTATTGATAGGTATTGACTGATCTTAGTGCCATATTCTCAAAAAATTATAATATGCCATCTCATACACAGTTTAATTGAAAAGTAAATCTTAACCATTTTCTACAAAACCCATGTCAAAGAGAGAACATAAGAGGATATGCGGTTTCTTTTTTCTTAGCCTACCTTCTTTGGATTTCTTTATTTGTGATTGATTTCGTTAACCTTTTCGTCCTTGAATATAAATAGGCTGATTCCTTGAATATAAACGGTGTATGTCCATGGTGTTGCAATTCCAACCATTGATGGCATACGAAATGTTCTTAACCATATTGGGGCTCAACTGGATGGGAAGCAAACACAAGTCCTCTGTATTAATCTTCGTAAGGAACCGGTACAAACTCATCAACTTATTTATAAAAATAACTATCATCAAAGCACTATGTAAGTCGTATTTTATGGATAAGGTACCATAATAATAATAATGTCGATAATAATAATTTTTATAATTTTCTTAATAAAAATATAGATAATAATAATATTTTGAATTTTTGAATTTTAATTTAATTTTTTGTTATACCGTGCCTTTAGGCACGGGCAATTACTAGTGTATATATATATAGGAGTATATATATATAATTAAAGCATTAAAAATAAATCAAAAATGGGTGATTAAATCCCATTTTTGCTGAGAATTGAGGGGGCCCACTTGGGGTGGCTTGTGTTGTTATGTTGCTTCTAATATACACTATGACAAGGTTGGCCAACAATCCTAGTCAATCACCTAGTCAATCACAATGTCCATCCAAGCAATAGTAAGCTAGATTAAGCTATAAATTCACCAACATTGGTGAATTAAGAGAGCTAATGGATGATTAGCATGTGGCTATATATAGGATGCTCCACAACCTTGGTGATGTTGGTTAGTTCATTTGAAGCATTTTCAGAGAGAAAAAGTGAGAGCATTCCAAGAGAGAAATAGAAAGAACACTTGTGAGTTGAAAGAAAGTGCTAGAGAAGGAGCTTGGTGGATGTTACATAGCTTCATAACATACTTGGGAAGGAGAAGAAGAAGAGCACACAAGTCCATAAGGTTAAAAAGTACTCTAAACCTTCCTAAGTTCATTTTTGTAGTCTATATAAGTTTTAAACGGTTAAAATATAGTTTTAACCGATCAAAAGTTATTTTGATACTCTAGAAGTCTAGATCTATGATATATAGGTAGATTCATGATTTAGTATGTTTAAATCAAGTGTCGGTATGTGTGATACGCAAATAAATGGAAGAAAATTCCATATTGTGTTACCGGTAAAACCCTAAGTGGTTCGATCTTAAAATTTCTTGTCAAACATTTTCAAAAATGCGATCGAACCATGAAATGTTGTAAGACAAGAGGTTAGGAAGATAACAACACTAAGTTGGTGTCATTTGGATGAATAGATTTCATTTTATTCAAGTTTGAACCTTTAAAACCAAGGATTTGTGATTTTAGTTTTCACTTTGTCCTTGTGAGCCATTTTTAGTCTAGTTCTGTTTGGAATTTGGATTTGTGATCTAAAGAGAAATTGTAGATCATGAAATTCTAATGAATTTAGACTCAAAAATCACCTCAAAATATTTCCGTATGACAAAGTTATGGCCAAACGAGTAAGAGAGGTTCTGGCAGCCAAAGTACACGGCGTCTAGACGCCCAAGTGTACGCCCGGACATTGTTTGGTTCTGCCCATTGGCGTCTAGACGCCCCAAAACAGTCTTGGTCCGGCGTCTAGACGCCCATGCTCGAAAAAAAATAATTTATTTTACTATTATTTTAACCAATAAATGTATTTTTAATGATAAATAATTGATTTAATAATTAAAAGAGGATAAATATTATCAAATGTTTAATATTATAATTAAATATTATTATTAATATAATAATATTAGAAAATCATGAAAATATTATTAAATGGGTAATAATATTAGTAAATGAATAAAATATTATTAAATGATCAATAATATTAGTATATGATTAAAAAATTATTAAATGATGAATAACATTAATAAGTGATTAAAATATTATTAAATGACTAATAATATTAGTAAGAGATTAAAATATTATTAAATGATTAATAATATTAATAAGAGAATAAAATATTATTAAATGGTTAATAATATTAATAAGTGATTAAAATATTATTAAATGATTAATAATATTAGTAAGAGATTAAAATATTATTAAATGATTAATAATATTAATAAGAGAATAAAATATTATTAAATGGTTAATAATATTAATATGTGATTAAAATATTATTAAATGGTTAATAATATTAATAAGGGATTAAATATTATTAAATGGTTAATAATATTAATAAGTGATTAAAATATTATTAAATGGTTAATAATATTAATAAGTGATTAAAATATTATTAGATGGTTAATAATATTAGTAAGTGATTAAAATATTATTAAATGATTAATAATATTTGTAATAGATTAAAATATTACTAAATGGATAATAATATTAATAAGTGATTAAAATATTATTAAATGGTTAATAATATTTGAAGGTAATTGTATATTATCAAAGGTAGATAATATTTTGAGATATTTGGTACATTATTAAATGTCCGAATCATTAAGTTATGTAAAAGAAGAAAGTCTAATTGAATTAAACCAATGTAAATAGTCCATTTGTGACTAATTTAGACAGCTTATTAAAAGTAGGTCATACGAAGCATGTGTAGTGAATGCGTAAGTTGGTTAAGTGTACCCGACATGTCCAACTAGATTTGGGCTAGGGTTTTTGCCCGGAACGTATTGGTTCATTTGTCGGACAACTAAAGAGTTAATACTTTGAAGTTAAGGTCTTAAGTTAAGACTAAGTAATAGTCATTATATCTAATGATTATTTCAATTTTCCTATATAAATTGTAGGTTGAACGAGAAACGCAAATAAGCGTAACTGGTAGAAGCAAACCAGACAAGTTTTTCAGAACGTGTTGTATTATGTGCATGAATTATAAGTTTGTTATTAAACTGAGATGTGCTCATACGTGGTTATGTGCAAAGATGTTTTAATGTGCCTTTGTGCAATAAGTTGATTTGAACTATTGATATGCGGTAGTTGATTTAAGACAATTGTTCTGCATTGAACTATATAACATGATAGAGGTTAGACATGAAGCATAGATTAAATGCGAGGCATGATATGCATGAGCAGTAGGTCATAAACTGAAATGCATGAAAAGCATGATGTTAGTATAAATTGCAGATTTTATGTGAAGCATGTAATGTATTATGTGTAGCTGTTAGACTTGTTGAGCCGTCGTGCTAACTCTTGCCTAAACCAACATTTTCAGATAAAGCTAGTTACCTGAAATTCTCGATAAAGAACAAGGAACAGAAAAACATATTACTTCCATTGAAGATCTAAATATCTATTGTAGATATCAGTCCGAATTGGACAGGTAAATGATTGTGTAGAATAAGACTTAGTTGGTATTGAAAGAAGTATGCCATCAAGCCAATCACATTTGATTTGATAAGCATATACTTTGTAATCTTGTTCATTTATTAATAAAAGTATCAAGGCATTTCTTTATTCGTGATTAATTACTTGAATTAATCAAATGGATAAACCCATAGTTTTCGAGCAATGCTTTTAGAACCATGATGAGGATCATGCTAATGAGATCTAAATTCAAGATAGCTCAAAACTAAAATTGTTCCTAATCGTTGGATCACTAAAAAGGGGATTAGTGGATCCGGATAGATTGGTACATACTATGCTTGCTCTTATGAAGAGGATGATTGATCTTATAATCATTTGTGTAGAAACACTAAAGCAAGTATGTAGGTGCTTATTAGAGAATAAGTTCACTGAACGTGACTCGCTCAAGGAACACCTAATGGAGTTTTACTCGTCTGTCAATAGGAGTTCCTTATGTGATAGTCGTACAAGTGATCCTCAGACTTGAGATCATCTTAGTATCTTGTGTGTACTAAGTTATACTTTGACATATTCCTTAAGACCTATTGGTATATCAAAGGATGTGCTTGGGTATAATAAGGTACACATGGAGATAGATGAATGATCAACAAAGGATCTACCACTTCCAGTAAAGGGAGAGAATGTCCTATGCGATTCAATAAGTGACAACTCAGAAATCCCTGACCAGGGTTGAATGGAATTAGAAAGGAGTTTCTAATTTACATTAACTAGAGTTGTGTATTTGTGAATTGAAATGCATATAATCAAATAAATAAGACTTGACAGAAATTCCGTGTCTTATATTTGATTGGGACATTGTACGGTAGAAGGATTGAATTGTACGGTAACTATTTGCTGAAAGGTTCTTTTACGATTAAATGTTGAAATCTATATTATCTGGAAAGTCGACTAATCGCTAAGGGGGCTTACCCTTATTGTGGAATAATTATTTATTCTGAATTAAAGAGTTAATTCGTAATAAATGAATTAGAATTGTTCTAATTTATTTATTATACAACCGGTTTAATATGGAGAGCCTAAAGAGTCACACCGCAAAAGAGTAATATTTATTTTAGAAGTGAATGGCATAATCGTAATAATAAATTAAGTATATTTAATTTATACTATGGTGATAGAATAAATTAAATAGCTTAATATTTATAATTTAGTATTTTAGAAATACTAATTATAAATTAATAAGAGGAGTCTTATTATTATTATTATTACTATTACTATTACTACTAGAATTATTATTTAGTTCCTAAATGGTTTAGGAATTAATTAATAAGTAGTAATATTATTATTAAATAATTAAGTTCCTAAATAGTTTAGGAATTATAATTATAATAATTAATTAAGTTACTAAATGGTTTAGTAATTAATTAATAAGAAGTACTCTCATTATTAAATAATTAAGTTCCTAAATGGTTTAGAAATTGTAATTAATTAATTTAGTTCCTAATTAAATTGGGAATCAAATTAAAACCCTAATCCTAAATAGTTTAGGAGGGTTGACTAGATCTATAAATAAGAGGAGTCTTATCATAGATCAATGTTACACACTCTTTCATTATATTAGAGAGAGTACTCCATAATTCTCTAGATCTAAGAGTTAGAGAGAGAGAGAGATAATTAGGGCTAGCCACCCATGGTTTAGAGAAACCAAGATCCACTTCTTTAATTCATAGATATCTTGGTGGATCACCTCTAGAGGCTCAACACTTGGGGAGCTGACATTGATCCGTGGAATCTAATCGGTGAATTATGAAGATGAACGTGAAGGATTAAAGGGAGATGAACTTGTACCCGTGGAAGCTTGGTTCTACAAAGGTATAAATTCTCTTATCCTTCCTCAATTAATAATAGTCGCATAAGAAAGATCCGGGTTATTGGTTTGTACAAAAATTTTTAAAATCTGATTTTTATTGCTTCCGTTGCGCTTATATGATTTGATTATATGTATGCCATATTTTTGCAAACCAACAGGTATGTTATGTGAGTATTAAATACTCAAATTGATTGTAATAGAATGTCGTATCATGTATGATATTGAGACATACTGGGAATGTATAAAGATTTCGATTCTGGAATAGAAAGAGATGTTGTAAAATTATAAATAAATGGTTGTTTATCAATTATAATATTGTTGTAATTCATGAACAATAAGGAAAATGTTGTACTCGTGTTGAACCGGATCCGAGGTTCAAGGAACCCGGATTTGGGGTCGTCACAGAAAACTTCTAGTTGTTTCATTATTTCCTTCAAATTATTAAATAAATAGATAATTTAGTATCTTATTACTTCGTTCAGCTTTGTTTTTGCATCAAAATATGCAATCTTATCAATCTCGCAATCAAAACCATACGTACAACTAAAACAAGTCATTGGTTCTAGAAAACTTCTAGTTGTTTCATTATTTCCTTCAAATTAGTAAACAAATAGATGATTTAATGTCATATTACTTTGTTCAACATTGTTGAGCATCAAAAGGCGCAATCCAATCACTCTCGCATTCAAAAGCGTACGTACAACTAACACAAGTCATCGGTGAAAGAAAACTTCTAGTTGTTTCATTATTTCTTTCAAATTGGTAATCAAATAGATGATTTTGTGTCAGATTACTTGGTTCACCTTTGTTTAGCATGAAAAGGTGAAATCTTATTACTCTCGCATTCAAAACTATACGTACAACTAACACAAGTCCTCGGTGAAAGAAAACTTCTACTTGTTTCATTATTTCCTTCAAATTACTAAGCAAATAGATGATTTAATGTCATATTACTTCGTTCAACTTTGTTTAGCATCAAAAGGTGCAATCCTATCACTCTCGCATTCAAAATCGTACGTACAACTAACGCAAGTCCTCGGTTAAAGAAACTTCTAGTTTTTTTATTATTTCCTTCAAATTGGTAAACAAATAGATGATTTAGTGTCATATTACTTCGTTCAACTTTGTTTAGCATCAAAAGGTGCAATCCTATCACTGTTGCATTCAAAACCGTACGTACAACTAACACAACTCCTCGGATAAAGAAAACTTCTAGTTGTTTCATTATTTTCTTCAAATTATTAAATAAATAGATGATTTAGTGTCGTATTACTTCGTTCAACTTTGTTTAGCATCAAAAGGTGCAATCCTGTCACTATCGCATTGAAAACCGTACATACAACTAACACAAGTCCTCGGATAAAGAAAACTTCTAGTTGTTTCATTATTTTCTTCAAATTATTAAATAAATAGATGATTTAGTGTCATATTACTTCGTTACACTTTGTTTAGCATCAAAAGGTGGAATCCTATCACACTCGCATTCAAAACCGTACGTACAACTAACACAAGTCCTCGGTTAAAAAAACTTCTAGTTATTTCATTATTTCCATCAAATTGGTAAACAAATAGATGATTTAGTGTCATATTACTTCGTTCAAATTTGTTTAGCATCAAAAGGTGCAATCCTATCACTTTCGCATTCAAAACCGTACGTACAACTAACACAAGTCCTCGGATAAAGAAAAATTCTAGTTGTTTCATTTTTTCCTTCAAATTATTAAATAAATAGATGATTTAGTGTCGTATTACTTCGTTCAACTTTGTTTAGCATCAAAAGGTCCAATCCTATCACTATCGCATTGAAAACCGTACGTACAACTAAAACATAAGTCCTTGGATAAAGAAAACATCTAGTTGTTTCATTATTTCCTACAAATTATTAAACAAATAGATGATTTAGTGTCATATTACTTCGTTCAACTTAGTTTAGCATCAAAAGGTGCAATCCTATCACTATCGCATTCAAAACCGTACGTACAACTAACACAAGTCCTCGCATATAGAAAACTTCTAGTTGTTTCATTATTTCCTTCAAATTACTAAACAAATAGATGATTTAGTGTCGTATTACTTCGTTCAACTTTGTTTAGCATCAAAAGGTCCAATCCTATCACTATCGCATTGAAAACCGTACGTACAACTAAAACACAAGTCCTCGGATAAAGAAAACATCTAGTTGTTTCATTATTTCCTACAAATTATTAAACAAATAGATTATTTAGTGTCATATTACTTCGTTCAACTTAGTTTAGCATCAAAAGGTGCAATCCTATCACTATCGCATTCAAAACCGTACGTACAACTAACACAAGTCCTCGCATATAGAAAACTTCTAGTTGTTTCATTATTTCCTTCAAATTACTAAACAAATAGATGATCTAATGTCATATTACTTCATTCACTTTTGTTTTACATCAAAAGGTGCAATCCTATTAGTCTCGCAATCAAAACCGTACGTACAACTTGTTGGTTTGCAAAAATTATGGCATACATATAATCAAATTATATAAGCGCAACGGAAGCAATAAAAATCAGATTTTAAAATTTTTGTACAAACCAATAACCCGGATCTTTCTTGTGCGACTATTATTAATTGAGGAAGGATAAAAGAATTTATACCTTTGTAGAACCAAGCTTCCACGGGTACAAGTTCATCTCCCTTTGATCCTTCACGTTCTTCTTCAAATTCACCGATTAGATTCCACGGATCAATGTTAGCTCCCCAAGTGTTGAGCCTCTAGAGGTGATCCACCAAGAGATCTATGAATTAAAGAAGTGGATCTTGGTTTCTCCAAACCATAGGTGGCTAGCCCTAATTCTCTCTCTCTCTCTAACTCTTAGATCTAGAGAATTATGGAGTACTCTATCTAATCTAATGAAAGAGTATGTAACCTTGATCTATAATAAGACTCCTCTTATTTATAGATCTAGTCAACCCTCCTAAACTATTTAGGATTAGGGTTTTAATTTAATTCCCAATTTAATTAGGAACTAAATTAATTAATTACAATTCCTAAACCATTCAGGAACTTAATTATTTAATAATGAGAGTACTTCTTATTAATTAATTACTAAACCATTTAGTAACCTAATTAATTATTATAATTATAATTCCTAAACTATTTAGGAACTTAATTATTTAATAATAATATTACTATTTATTAATTAATTACTAAACCATTTAGTAACTAAATAATAATACTAGTAATAATAATAATAGTAATAATAATAATAATAAGACTCCTCTTATTAATTTATAATTAGTATTTCTAAAATACTAAATTATAAATATTAAGCTATTTAATTTATTCTATCACCATAGTATAAATTAAATATACTTAATTTATTATTACAATTATGCCATCCACTTCTAAAATAAATATTACTCTTTTGCGGTGTGACCCTTTAGGTTCTCTGTGACGCCCCCAAATCTGGGCCCACACAGCCCAAACTTGAGTCGTCAAAAGATTACAACAAAATTATTACAACAAAGCACAACGTACTACAATACAGTGTATAATAATACACAACTAAGTCTTCACTATTATTGCCACACTATTTTACAAAACGTGAAGACTATGATAACTATTCCTCGGACCCTCACTCCATTCCCCGGCTAGACCCTGTTATGTTTTCATTTCCTGTTGAAAAACAATGGAACAAAAGAAAGGGTGAGCTCAAATAGCCTAGTAAGAAATATCATGAGTAAGATAATGACGAATAAATTATCATTAGCCTTCAACAGTTGAGTTCTTGATAGAATACAATAGAATACAAGGTTTATATCAAAAACTGTAGTTAAATTCTTAAAAAATGTTCAGATCAATAATAGCAGCGGAATGGGCAATCTATTAGAAGAATAATGCAGATTATAATGTCCACTCGCTTCTCTTTTTCGTAAAAACATCATCAACTTTTATCATCTGAAATACCATTAGTCATGATAATAAAATTCACAGTTCTTGATCATAATCATGCAAATCAACAGTTCATCTTTGCACTATGGGCCGAAGATATTTAATATAGCACCAGCGGTCATGATTATACCAGATTCAGCCTTTGGTGATAATCATACCAAACAACAGTTCATCTATGCACTACGGGCCAAAGAGAACTTTCACCACGTGCCATAAAAGACACCGAACAGATGTATCGCCTTTAACCTATTATATCGCCTTTAACCTATCATCTGTTCAACAAATATATCACATCTGTGCCCCCGGCCACAGATATTCACAACAGCTTGATTTTTGGATGATTAAAATGATATAAATGATGAACAGAAGAAATAGGATAACAATAAGTATCGGAAGTTTACTTTGTACAGATTCAAATAATGTCCAAATTGTCAACATGATGTGGAGTGAAATTTAAAAATGATATTCAAGATCCACAGTTCAGAATAACGGTTACAATTCAATAGAAAGGTTCACGTAAATAGGAAGGTTCAGTTGAAATAATGAAGTTCAACTATTATGGAACATATAATATTTTCAGGAATTATAGAAGCAATAGTTCCATAATAAATTTCGATTTAGGAGTATGAAAGAAAATAATATCCCTTACCGTAGCAGGTTTGATTAACAAAAGGTGAAGGAAATTAATACAAAGGGTTATTCACCAACAGGCGGCAATCCGCTCCGTAAGGTTATTCCCACAATTTAATAGAATTTGAGTACAAAGAGTTATTCACCAAACAGGCGGCAATCCGCTCCGTAAGGTTATTCTCAGAGATTAATAATGAATGAATACGAAAGGTTATTCACCAACAGGCGGCAATCCGCTCCGTAAGGTTATTCCCATAATTTAATACATGGAAATAAAAGGCACGTCTTATGAGTAAGGAAGAAACAATATTATTATCGAGAATCAAATAATGATAATCCCTTATCATAGTACGTTTGAATAATGGAAGATGAAAAAGATGGTATCCCTTACCTCAACACGTGACTGGATATTGATTTAAATGAGGTTGATTAACTTGAACAGTACACGTATACTTATAGATCTTCACAAATACTCAAGATGACTTAAGCACACTTAGAGAGAACTTTCACAAGAAGTATTTAGAGAGAGAAAGAAAGAACAAGTAAGGAAGTTTATGAAAAATCCTTAAGTTAAGGCTTCTATTTATAGCCAAAAATCTTATCATTCCTTTAATCTAAACCATTCATTTCAAAAATCATCTTTTAATCTACACCATCCATTTCAAATTTTATATTATCTTTAATCTACACCATTCATTTCATATCACCTAACTTTATATTATAAACAAATTAATTCAATTATTCAATAATAATTCACACTTTAATCTACACCATTCATTTCATATCACCTAACTTTATATTATAAACAAATAACTTTATTTATTCAACAATAATTCACACTTTAATCTACACCATTCATTTCATATCACCTAACTTTATATTATAAACAAATAACTTTATCAATTCAATTATTATGACTAATTGTTATAAATACAGTATAGTTAGCTCTTCGATATCAAGTCAATTAATTAATGAAATACAACTGTTTAAATAACACCGTAATAGAGATAACAATAATGCAGAAAGTATGTAAAAGAAAAATACGTTACTGTGTCATGATAATTATTGATTCAATAATGTGAATTACTGTGCATATGTTACTGTGACAATTATTAGGTTCAATAATTTTAAAAAACAGTGCAACAACAATTATTGACTCAATGATATAAAATACAGTGTAATGACAATTATTAAATCAATAATGCAAAATACTGTGTAACAACAATTATTGAATTGATAATATAAAATATTATGCAGTGACAATTATCGATGAAATGATGCGTAACAGTTACGGTGTCAATTATCAGACCAATAATATGAGACACTATGCAATACCGTGTGTTACTGTAGAGTACCGAGTGCTACAGAAAATACCAATAACTACCGTATGCTACTATTCTTTTATCACCGGTATTTTAACAGTTCCGTTGACTATTTTTATTTAAAAAGGTTATTTCTATCGTTTTCTATATCCGACAAATATTCCGTCGTGGGGTCCATCAATAATTTGTTATTTCGGCGCCGTCGGACCAAACGAATATTCCCCGACCAAACGAATATTCCCCGACAAAGCGAATATTGTCCGACAAAATAAAATTTGCACATAACATCCTTAACTTTTAACTTTATCGATTTAACCACTTACTGTTTCAAAAAAAATATATATATGAAGAAAAATTAAATTTTGTATTTCATAAAATTCGGGGTCTTACAACCTCCCCTCCTTGTGAAATTTCGTCCCCGAAATTGACGTACCTGACATATCGAAGAGGTAAGGATACTTAGATTTCATCTCAGATTCTAGCTCCCAGGTCATTTCCTCAGTATCTTGGTTCCTCCATAAAACCTTAACTTGAGGTATAACCTTTGAGCGTAGGATCTGCTCCTTCTTATCCAGGATCTTAACAGGTACCTGCTCGTATGTTAAATCATCTGCTATAACGTCTGGTTCTAACTCAATGACGTGGTTTGGGTCCTTCACATATTTACGTAACATAGATATGTGAAAAACGTTATGGATGCGAGACATACTTGGTGGTAGGGCTAGTCTGTAGGCTACGGTTCCTATTCGATCGAGGATTTCAAATGGGCCAATAAATCGAGGGTTGAGCTTTCCTCTCTTTCCGAATCTCGTAACCCCTTTCCATGGAGAAACACGTAAGAATACATGATCTCCGACGTTGAAACTTTCGTCTCTCCGATGAAGATCAGCATAACTCTTTTGTCGTTCTTGTACGGTCTGTATTCGTTGTCGGATCATTTGGATTTTTTCGGTCGTCAAGCGTACCAACTCGGGTCCCAACAATTTTGCTTCTCCTATCTCATTCCAACATATTGGAGAGCGACACTTCCTTCCATACAATGCCTCGAATGGAGCCATGCCTATGCTTGCTTGGTAACTGTTGTTGTAAGAAAATTCCACCAACGGCAAGTACTTATCCCAACTTCCTTTGAAGTCTAATACACAAAGTCTCAAAAGATCTTCGAGGGTCTGGATCGTCCTTTCCGATTGTCCGTCCGTTTGAGGATGGTATGCAGAACTAAAACGTAGTTCAGTGCCCATAGCTTTTTGTAGACTGATCCAAAAGCGTGAAGTGAATCTAGGATCTCGATCAGAAACTATGGAAACTGGCATGCCATGCAATCTCACGATCTCATTTATGTACATACCGGCAAGACGTTCAAGTGAAAAGTTTTCTCGTATAGGCAAGAAATGAGCAGATTTGGTCAATCTATCTACGATCACCCAAATTGCATCTAAGCCTTGAGAAACTTTTGGAAGACCCGTCACGAAGTCCATATTGATGTGTTCCCACTTCCATTCGGGAACTTCAAGTGATTGTAATGGACCTTTAGGAACTTGATGCTCTGCCTTGACACGTTGACAAGTTAGGCACCTTGAGATAAACTCCGCAATCTCTCTTTTCATATTGTTCCACCAAAATGTATGTCGAAGATCTCGATACATCTTGGTACCTCCTGGGTGGATTGCAAACGGCGTGTTGTGTGCCTCCATCATGATTTTATGCTTTAATTCAGGATCGTTAGGAACGCATAGTCAAGAGTTGACTCGAAGTATTCCTTTCTCGTCGATTCTTGCTTCGGGAATGGCACCTTCTTGTACTTTCTTTATCATGTTTATCAGTTCCGGATCGGTAGCTTGAGCAGCTTTAATTTTATCGATTAAAGTTGGTTCTACTCGCACGTGAGCAATCTTCGAGTGGGTCCCTGGTGTCTTTAGCTCTATCTCCATCTTTTGCAAGTCGTACAAAATACACTTTTGTGTTGTCAGCAGTGCACTTGTACTTGCATAAGATTTTCTGCTCAAAGCGTTAGCTACAACGTTCGCCTTTCCCGGGTGATACTGGATTGTGTGGTCATAATCCTTTAACAGCTCAAGCCAACGTCGTTGTCGCATGTTGAGTTCCTTCTGGGTGAAGAAATACTTGAGACTTTTATGATCCGTATAGATATCCACTTTTTCTCCGTACAAGTAGTGTCTCCAGATCTTCAACGCGAAAACGACTGCTGCCAACTCTAGATCATGAGTAGGATAATTTTTCTCATAATCTTTGAGTTGTCGAGAGGCGTAGGCTATAACATTTCCATGTTGCATAAGGACACAGCCTAGACCTTTGCCAGAAGCATCGATGTAGATAACAAATTCTCCTGATCCTGATGGTATGGTCAGAACAGGAGCTGAAACCAGTCTCTTCTTAAGTTCTTGGAAACTTTTCTCGCATTCCTCGCTCCATATGAATTTTGTGCTTTTCCGAGTAAACTGCGTTAATGGAGTGGCGATTCGAGAAAATCCTTCTACGAATCTCCGATAATAACCAGCTAGACCCAGAAAACTTCGGACTTCGGTTACTGTTTTGGGTTGTTCCCAATTTAGTACCGTTTCAATCTTCGCAGGATCGACTGATATTCCTTGACTAGAAATCACATGCCCAAGAAACGCGACCTCCTCAAGCCAGAACTCACATTTCTTCAACTTGGCATATAATTTGTTTTCACAGAGCTTTTGTAGTACAATCTCAGGTGTTGTTCATGATCCTCGCGACTCTTGGAGTATATGAGGATGTCATCAATAAAGACAACCACAAAATGATCCAAATGTTCCTTGAATATCCGGTTCATCATGTCCATGAAAGCTGCAGGAGCATTAGTTAGTCCAAAAGGCATGACTAAGAACTCATAATGCCCATAACGAGTTCTGAAAGCAGTCTTTGGAATGTCCTCAGCTTTAACCTTTAACTGATGATATCCAGAACGGAGATCAATCTTTGAGAAATGTTGAGCGCCTTGCAATTGATCAAACATGTCATCAATCCGAGGTAACGGGTGCCTGTTATTGATGGTGACATGGTTCAATTCTCGGTAGTCAATGCACAATCTCATACTCCCGTCTTTCTTCTTCACAAATAGAACAGGAGCACCCCAAGGTGATGCACTCGGACGAATGAAACCGGTATCCAACAATTCCTGTAGTTGGACTTTTAACTCTTGAAGTTCAATGTGAGCCATTCGGTAGGGAGCTTTGGAAATGGGCTTGGTACCGGGTTCAAGATCAATATAAAAATCAATTTCATGGTTTGGGGGTAAGCCAGGAAGTTCTTCAGGAAAAACGTCAGAAAACTCATTAACAATGGGAATATCATTCAAGTTTGACGTATTTTTGTTCAAATCAGTGACATGAGCTAAAAAGGCTTGACATCCGTTTTTCAATAAACGAATGACTTTATGGCTAGAAATAACAGTTATAGATTTCAATGGTTTAGTTGTTTGAATTTGCATGACAGGTTGATTAGGAATATGAAAACTAATAATCTTATGAAAACAATCAATTTTAGCATGATGGGTAGTCAACCAATCAATTCCTAAAATCACATCAAATTCATGCATCTCCAAAGAAATAAGGTCAACAGGTAATGTGAGGTTGTTGATTTGAACTAGGCAAGATTTATAGACAGTAGATGTAATGGTCATTTCTCCTAATGGGGTTTCAACTGATAAGTCAAAGTCCAAATTTTCAGGAGTTAAGTTTAAACGCTGAGCACATGCAGGTGAGATAAAAGAATGGGTAGAGCCAGTATCTAACAAAGCGTAGACTTCACGAGAATTTATGAATAGCTTACCGGTTATCACCTCGTTCGAGTTTCGTGCCATTTAGGATGTCACAACAAAAGCTCTCCCTTGAACTACAGATTTTCCTTTATCCGCGCTAGCTTTTGGTATCATCATTGCAGCTGGACTTGATTTTGTGGCAGGACAAAACCGCGCAAGATGACCCTCTTTCCCACACCTGTAGCACTTTTTGGACTGCAGTGTACAGTTTGGGCTGATGTGACCTTCCTGACCACACCTATAGCATCTCACTGGTGGTCGATCTTCTCCCCTTGAAACTGGGGTCGGTGCTGGTGTTGGTACTGGTGCTGGTGCCCTTCCATAATTATTATGGAATCTCTTTCTTTTGAAATTGTTCCCACTGGATTCTCCTCTTCTGTTATTTGGTGTGGAATTACCACCGAAGTGTTGGTTACCTCCTCGATGGTTATCGTTCCTGTGGTTGTTGTCACTCCTTTCTCTATGCTGATCATTAACTCTTGGCTGCAATGTTTCATCTGTTTGCTCCACCCTTTGAGCCCTATCTACAACATCTGAATACAAACTGAATTTATGAGAGCTAAGTTGTTGACGAATTTTGAGTCTCAAACCTCTCAGGAACATTCGACTCATTCGTGCTTCGTCATCTACTAGATGAGTCGCAAAACGAGACAATTCAGCAAACTTAGCTTCATATTGAGAAACTGTCATGTTTCCCTGCTCCACCTTAATGAATTCCACTTCCTTCATATGGCGGATGCTTTCTGGGAAGTACTTCTCGTTAAACAGTTCTTCGAATTCTGTCCAAGACATTTCGAGTGCTGAAGGTTGGATACGTTTTACCGCTTCCCACCAATGGACCGCCTCACCTCCTAACATAAAAGTGGCAAATGGCACCTTCTGATCATCAGCGCATTGTAAGACATCAAGTATTTTTATCGTCTGCTTCAGCCATGCCTCCGCTTTAAGTGGGTCAGGCTTCCCGTGGAATTCAGGTGGTCCTCACTCCATTCCCGTGGGTCAGACTATGATAACTATTCCTCGGACCCTCACTCCATTCCCCGGCTAGACCCTGTTATGTTTTCATTTCCTGTTGAAAAACAATGGAACAAAAGAAAGGGTGAGCTCAAATAGCCCAGTAAGAAATATCATGAGTAAGATAATGACGAATAAATTATCATTAGCCTTCAACAGTTGAGTTCTTGATAGAATACAATAGAATACAAGGTTTATATCAAAAACTGCAGTTAAATTCTTAAACAATGTTCAAATCAATAATAGCAGCGGAATGAGCAATCTATTAGAAAAATAATGCAGATTATAATGTCCACTCGCTTCTCTTTTTCGTAAAAACATCATCAACTTTTATCATCTGAAATACCATTAGTCATGATAATAAAAATTCACAGTTCCTGATCATAATCATGCAAATCAACAGTTCATCTTTACACTACGGGCCGAAGATATTTAATATAGCACCAGCGGTCATGATTATACCAGATTCAGCCTTTGGTGATAATCATACCAAACAACAGTTCATCTATGCACTACGGGCCAAAGAGAACTTTCATCGCCTTTAACTTATTATATCGCCTTTAACCTATCATCTGTTCAACAAATATATCACATCTGTGCCCCCGGCCACAGATATTCACAACAGCTTGATTTTTGGATGATTAAAATGATATAAATGATGAACAGAAGAAATAGGATAACAATAAGTATCAGAAGTTTACTTTGTACAGATTCAAATAATGTCCAAATTGTCAACATGATGTGGAGTGAAATTTAAAAATGATATTCAAGATCCACAGTTCAGAATAACGGTTACAATTCAATAGAAAGGTTCACGTAAATAGGAAGGTTCAGTTGAAATAATGAAGTTCAACTATTATGGAACATATAATATTTTCAGGAATTATAGAAGCAATAGTTCCATAATAAATTTTGATTTAGGAGTATGAAAGAAAATAATATCCCTTACCGTAGCAGGTTTGATTAACAAAAGGTGAAGGAAATTAATACAAAGGGTTATTCACCAACAGGCGGCAATCCGCTCCGTAAGGTTATTCCCACAATTTAATAGAATTTGAGTACAAAGAGTTATTCACCAAACAGGCGGCAATCCGCTCCGTAAGGTTATTCTCAGAGATTAATAATGAATGAATACGAAAGGTTATTCACCAACAGGCGGCAATCCGCTCCGTAAGGTTATTCCCACAATTTAATACATGGAAATAAAAGGCACGTCTTATGAGTAAGGAAGAAACAATATTATTATCGAGAATCAAATAATGATAATCCCTTACCATAGTACGTTTGAATAATGGAAGATGAAAAAGATGGTATCCCTTACCTCAACACGTGACTGGATATTGATTTAAATGAGGTTGATTAACTTGAACAGTACACGTATACTTATAGATCTTCACAAATACTGAAGATGACTTAAGCACACTTAGAGAGAACTTTCACAAGAAGTATTTAGAGAGAGAAAGAAAGAACAAGTAAGAAAGTTTATGAAAAATCGTTAAGTTAAGGCTTCTATTTATAGCCAAAAATCTTATCATTCCTTTAATCTAAACCATTCATTTAAAAAATCATCTTTTAATCTACACCATCCATTTCAAATTTTATATTATCTTTAATCTACACCATTCATTTCATATCACCTAACTTTATATTATAAACAAATTAATTCAATTATTCAATAATAATTCACACTTTAATCTACACCATTCATTTCATATCACCTAACTTTATATTATAAACAAATAACTTTATTTATTCAACAATAATTCACACTTTAATCTACACCATTCATTTCATATCACCTAACTTTATATTATAAACAAATAACTTTATCAATTCAATTATTATGACTAATTGTTATAAATACAGTATAGTTAGCTCTTAGATATCAAGTCAATTAATTAATGAAATACAACTGTTTAAATAACACCGTAATAGAGATAACAATAATGCAGAAAGTATGTAAAAGAAAAATACGTTACTGTGTCATGACAATTATTGATTCAATAATGTGAATTACTGTGCATATGTTACTGTGACAATTATTAGGTTCAATAATTTTAAAAAACAGTGCAGCAACAATTATTGACTCAATGATATAAAATACAGTGTAATGACAATTATTAAATCAATAATGCAAAATACTGTGTAACAACAATTATTGAATTGATAATATAAAATATTATGCAGTGACAATTATCGATGAAATGATGCGTAACAGTTACGGTGTCAATTATCAGACCAATAATATGAGACACTATGCAATACCGTGTGTTACTGTAGAGTACCGAGTGCTACAGAAAATACCAATAACTACCGTATGTTACTATTCTTTTATCACCGGTATTTTAACAGTTCCGTTGACTATTTTTATTTAAAAAGGTTATTTCTGTCGTTTTCTATATCCGACAAATATTCCGTTGTGGGGTCCACCAATAATTTGTTATTTCGGCGCCGTCGGACCAAACGAATATTCCCCGACCAAACGAATATTTCCCGACAAAGCGAATATTGTCCGACAAAATAAAATTTGCACATAACATCCTTAACTTTTAACTTTATCGATTTAACCAATTACTGTTTCAAAAAATATATATATATGAAGAAAAATTAAATTTTGTATTTCATAAAATTCGGGGTCTTACATTCTCCAAATTAAACCGGTTGTATAATAAATAAATTAGATCAATTCTAATTCATTTATTACGAATTAACTCTTTAATTCAGAATAAATAATTATTCCACAATAAGGTAAGCCCCCTTAGCGATTAGTCGACTTTCCAGATAATATAGATTTCAACATTTAATCGTAAAAGAACCTTTCAGCAAATAGTTACCGTACAATTCAATCCTTCTACCACACAATGTCCCAATCAAATATAAGACACGGAATTTCTGTCAAGTCTTATTTATTTGATTATATGCATTTCAATTTACAAATACACAACTCTAGTTAATCTAAATTAGAAACTCCTTTCTAATTTCATTCAACCCTGGCCAGGGATTTCTGAGTTGTCACTTATTGAATCGCATAGGACATTCTCTCCCTTTACTGGAAGTGGTAGATCCTTTATTGACCATTCATCTATCTCCATGTGTACCTTAGTATACCCAAGCACATCCTTTGATATACCAATAGGTCTTAAGGAATATGTCAAAGTATAACTTAGTACACACAAGATACTAAGATGATCTCAAGTCTAAGGATCACTTATACGACTATCACATAAGGAACTCCTATTGACAGACGAGTAAAACTCCATTAGGTGTTCCTTGAGCGAGTCACGTTCAGTGAACTTATTCTCTAATAAGCACCTACATACTTGCTTTAGTGTCTCTACACAAATGATTATGAGATCAATCATCCTCTTCATAAGAGCAAGCATAGTATGTACCAATTTATCCGGATCTACTAATCCCCTTTTTAGTGATCCAACGATTGGGAACAATTTTAGTTTTGAGCTATCTTGAATTTAGATCTCATTAGCATGATCCTCATCATGGTTCTAAAAGCATTGCTCAAAAACTATGGGTTTATCCATTTGATTAATTCAAGTAATTAATCATGAATAAAGAAATGCCTTGATACTTTTATTAATAAATGAACAAGATTACAAAGTATATGTTTATCACATCAAATGTGATTGGCTTGAAGGCATGTTACTTTCAATCTCCCACTTGCACTAAAGCCAATCGCCCTTTGGTATCCCTATACCATTCTTCTCTAAGTGGCGTACAAATTGCTTAGTAAATGCTTTAGTTAATGGATCTGTAATGTTGTTCTAAGAGTCTACCATCTTTATGGTGTCGTCTCTTTTTCAATGATTCATCTAATCATATAATAGTGCCGCAACACATGTTTGGATTTCAGATGAGACCTAGGTTTCTTGGCGAATTAAATTATAAGTTCTGTAAAGAACTTGTTTAACCAAACAATCACCTTTGCAGCTTCACTTATAGTTATTTACTATGTCTTTGTCACTAAATCAGCAACTTTTTGCTGTTTAGAACTTTTCCAACTCACTGCAGCACCGTTCATGGTAATCATATTACCTGAAACGGATATGCTGTTATCTTGGTTAGTCTGAACAAACTTGAATTTGGTAAGCACTCTAGTTTTATATCATACCCATCATTAGAAACTCTTTTCTAATATTCTTCTCCAAAATTGAACTGATATCTGCTTATTATACATAAGCATTATCAAGTCTAGTACATTTCAACGAATCAATGTACGTCCCTTGGGTTAAGCCGAGCATCCTTTATGATCTATCTCTATAGACCTTTATCCTAAATAGAATGTTAGGACGCTTCTCCCAAGTCCTTAATGGAGAAGTTTTTAGACAACCACATCTTTACTGATTGTAGCAATGGTATGTCATTCCTTATTGATATTATATCAACATATAATACTAGGAATGTCATAGTGGTCCCACTAACCTGTGTACATACTTGGTTCATCCTTGTCTTTGATAAAATCAAACTCTTTTGATTGTCTCATCAGAATAGATGTTCCACCTTCGAGAAACTTTCTTCAATTCATAATTGGATTGTTGTAACTTACATACTTGGTTCGCTCCATCTATATGGAGACAAATCCTCTTCGTTGTATCATACATGCACCCTTTTGTATAGTAAGCTACAACTGCAAGTAAAATTCGAATGGATATATGCATTTTTCACTAGTGAAAAATTTCATCTTAGTCAACTCATTGACCTTGTTCGAAATCTTTTTACCACTAGTTAGGTCTTATAGGTCTCCACCTAGCCATCTGCTTTAGTCTTTCTCCAAATACCCATTTCAGATTTTATGGTCATCAGCCATTTCTCTTGAGTATCTAATACTCATACCTCATCGTATATATCTGGATCATCATCCACTATGATGCGTACCTTATCATCATCATCTATGATGAATCCATACCATTCAGGTATCTTCGGTACTAAACCAGATTTACGGCTTGGTTGTGGTACAATAGGTTTATCTACTTGTACAGATTCCTTCACTTGATCTGTAGTGTTTTGTGGTTCTTGAACTTCTTCAAGATCTATTTTACTCCCACTAACCCTTTAA
Organism: Hedera helix; assembly: GCA_947179155.2. NCBI lineage: Eukaryota > Viridiplantae > Streptophyta > Magnoliopsida > Apiales > Araliaceae > Hedera > Hedera helix. Next base: position 12,253,829 of record OX359286.1, read on the forward strand.
GGAAAAACTTCTTTTTCTTATAAGGCAGCGTGTTTCAACATACACCTTTTAGTTAGTCGGATTATAGAAGTGATACCCTAAACTTTCTTTAGGATATCCCACAAGTTTACACTTATCAGAGCTTGTCCCTAGCTTATCATGTCAAACCTTTTGACATAAGCTGAACAATTCAAATCTTAACATGCTTAAGACTTAGTTTCCTTTCTATCCCATAACTCATATGAAGTCTTAGGGACGGATTAAGAAGGTATCTTATTTAGTAGATATGCGATCGTTTCTAGAGCATAACCCTAGAAGGATACTGGAAGATCGGTAATACTCATTATGGATCATCACCATGTCCATTGTGAGAATACCATTTCGCTTGAGATGATCTAGAAACTTACTACTTTAAGTATTCCCTTCTCGATCTAATCGAAGAACTTTAATACTTTTGGCATTTAGTTTCTATACTTCACTTTTGAATTCTTTGAACGTTTCAAACGATTTGGATTTATATTTCATTAAATATATATATATCAAAATCTAGAATCATTAGTGAAAGTAATGAATGAATACCCTCTTCTTGCATTTGTTGTCATAGGTCCCACACACCACTGTGTGTACCATCTCTAACAACTCCGTAACTCGCTCTCCATGTCCACTAAATGGAGATTGAGTCATATTATCCATGATACAAGATTCACAAGTTGTATTTGATTCATAATCAAAAGCTCTAAAAGCCTATCTTTATACAACTTGTTTTAGTTTTGTTTCATTAGCATGACCGAGTTAACAGTATTGCATGAAGGTATAATTCGTATCATCTATTTGCTTTTAGTTTGTTCAAATTGGAATATTTTTCATATAAGTCAAGTATACAAAATCTATTAAGTAATCAACCAGTTCTAAATAAAACATTATCATTATAAACAGAACAACGATTGTTCATTGTTATAATGTCAAAAACCCTTCGTTGTCATCACATGGAACTGAGATAATGTTTCTAAGAACTGGAATATAGTAACAACTTACTAACTTAATAGGCTTGCCCGTAGGCAGTGCTAAATTATAAGTTCACATGGCTAATGCAACAACTTTTACTTCATTCTCCAGCACATGATTACTTATCATTTATTTAGCTTTCTACTTCTGCTTAGTCTCTGCAACGACTTACATATGTGAGACCACCAGCCGGAATCTAATACCTAAGTAGAACTTGACTTATAAAAAGTTCTATTTAATTATGAACAAATCTATATCTGTAGCTGAAGTTTCACTAAACTTCTTCTACTTAACTACTACAACTCTCTTGCAGTTGTTCTTCCAGTGTTCCATCTTATCGCAATGAAAGCAAACTCCTTTGCCCTCGGGATCACTTTTATTTATGTCCTTTGTTTAGCCTTTCTTTTGCCTTCTACTCTTTCTGACTCCTCAGAAATACCTTTGGCCATCTTCCTCCGCTTAGAAGATTCATCTACGAGTAAGACTTGGTTTTTCTAGGAAGGAAAGTGACTCTCAACAGTTTTCAACATATTTAAGCAAATCAGTTAAATGACTTCTAGCTTAATAATGGTTGAAGTTCACAACATATTGTGAATTAGAGTCAGTGAGTGACTACAAGATCGAATCTTGACTCAACTTTCCATCCTTGACAAAACTGGTTGTCCTAATTGATCAATCCAATTGATCATCTTTAGGACATGTGTCTTTTATTGTAGTGTCATTGGTTATAATAGATCGAAAGAGCTCCTTAGATATCTTATATCTAATTGACCTATTTTGCTCACCATACAACTATTGAATGTGCAGCAATATAGTAGGTGCATCCATTTTTCTCGTGTTGATGATGTAACTCGATACTTATGGATGCGAGCATGATGCATTGAGCCACCTTTGCATCATCTTGCCATTTCATAAAATAGCAATCTCTTCCTCAGAGGCTTAGTCTACAACGTTTGTAGGAATAGACAAATTAAGGACATTTGCTAGCTTTTCAGCATTGAAAACTATTCTCAAATTTGTTTAATCAATCCGAACAATTCGGTTCGATTAATTGTTAGCATACATTATGTTATGCAGTGTTAGTGAATTAAACATAACAATATTCTTTAAGTGAATTAATAACAACATTAACATGCATTCGTTTTATTAATTACCAAAATAAATTAGGTCTTTATTTAAAATGGTGTCTCCCACTATTTTCATCAAACTATATTACCCTCCTTATATAGATCGGCAAATCTAGTTAAAGATTTGCTAGTGAGAATAAGGATCCTATTTCAAATGTATATAGCCTTGTGTGACACAACAAACGATATATAAATAAATAGGTAGACAACTCTTGTCAATTACATTAACATGTAACTCCTTTTATTTTGCCTCTTAGATTATTATGATCATGTGTGACACATCCAAATCAAAACTATCCAAGTTAAGTCCAACCTAGCATTTTCTTATATTAGAAGAGAAAAAGACCGTCCTTGTGTGACACAACAAAACAGTAATGTTCAATTCTTTTTATAAACATCAAATGTGATAAAACAACATCTCAAAAAATTAATATAAGCCTTGTGTGACACAACAAACTTATAATGATTATTTGATACTCTATCGTTTTACCATGCTAGAAGGTGACGTTCGATATTTTTAATAAATATCTTTGAACGTTATAACTTAATATTATGAGTAGTAGAATAAATAAATTAGAACAATTCTAATTTTATTTAATTGAATTAAACTCCTTTATTCATGAATTAAACATTTTAATTCATTTTATAAATAATATTTATTCTACATCATGAGGGGTTTATTAATATTAATTGTCTCATCTTGTTTAGCGCACATGCACATATATATATAAAATACCCGTCATATTAATTAACATGCAAAGCATGTTTGATAATAGATAATATATATAAATAAGCATGCACATATAGAATACTATATTCTACTTGGATTGATTATGGACTTTTATTCTAGTTTGGTTTATTCGAGCTACCAAATAAACCAATTGGTCAAACCTAGGGTGCAAGAATAAATTAAATTAAATGTAACTATTACATTTAAATTCGGGCTCCATTACAAACGGGTTTTCATGCGCTCCTTGCTTCTTTGCTCCAATTCTTCAAAATAATTCTAACTAATCCTATTACAAATTATTTACAATAAATAGAAACCTTGATCAACAGTCAAGGGGAAGTACATAGGAGAGAGATAAAATTTTACATCAGAAAAATTAGAAAGACGAGGTACGCAGACCCCATTTATTAAAACACATTCATTCATGCAACCAATTAAAATTAAATCCAATCATATTGGTCAATAGTCCATAATCAGTCTCATTTATTATCATATATATCATCATATATATTAATAAATAATATTCATCTCATGAATGAAATAAATCATTCCATATATGTATTGGTATCATTTAATGGGCAATTTAAAATTGTATGAAATCCCGTGACGCCCCCAAATCCGGGTCCCTTGAACCTCGGGTTCGGTGCTCACTATTCAACACTTGTCAAACATTCATAAAATATAACTTCAATAACTCGCGGAAATCATACATCATTTCATTACGAAACGTACCTTCAATCTCAGGTTCCACTAACCTTAATACATCATCATTACCTTATAATACAAAAGATTTACACAAATAGTACGAACTAACTACGTCTACTCGTTCATCTTTCCTTTGCCGTGGTACTCCTTAGATAACTCGGCTTAACTGAAAAATAGTTCATGATATAGCAAGGATGAGCAACTACTTTGCTCAGCAAGTTTTATTAAACAATAAAAGATATATCATGAATGAAAAAGATTTAGCTCTGGAAACTTCAACAATATACAATAATTGTGAAGACATGCAACTTTGAATAATATAATTCAATTGACATAACATACTGCTTCATCATGCTGAAAGGGTCACAAGACCATGAACACACGTTTTGAGTATTTACAATACCCTGTAGACAGAAGTCTGTCAGTTCGTTTTGAATATTAACAATCATTTTGATTGACATATCCGGTGATGGGTACTTTAGGTGATCAGCCTATCGTACGTTTATAGAGTGCACAATATAACCATCTAGTTCGTTTTGATCGGGAATGTTCCATCCGACCGTAAGTTTATCCGCTTATAATGCTCTGTTCATTTCAGCTTATCCCATCAGATTCCGCACCACAACAATATGGTTTGGACTAACTTCAATAATATTCAGATTTATGAATTTAAATCGTACATGGTCTAGCCGAAACAATTGGCATAGAATCCTCACTTATGACAGTTTATAACAAGAACAGTCATAATATCACATACAATATCTAGCTGAAATAAATAGCATAGATATTTCTCTTTAAACAGTTCATAACGTGAATAGTCATGCAAATGCACCTAAGTGCGATTGTCAATAACAATATAGATATGAAATAATTATTAATAATTATTTCATCATGCATTTTGAAATAAATTTCAGATTCTACATAAATAACTTGCCAAATAGAATACAAGTTAGGTTCAGAGAAACTTGCCTGTTCCGCTGACTACTGCTATTCAACTTAAAAATACTTCCTCTGGGTGACCTAATATTCAACAACATTGATCCTCCAATTAGCATAACACATATAGGTTTATTTAACATTAATAACCTTACCATATATGTCTTAATCATCTATCACTTAATCATAATCTTACATCTCTTAATAATATTATTAATCCCTTGATAATATTTTAAATCACATAACTATCACTTCATTGCTTTATAATATTATCACCTTTGATAATATATAAATACCACAAATAATATTATTAATCGTATAATAATATTTTAACCATAAATCATCTAGTTCCTCAATATTATTAACCATCTAATAATCATCTTAATCTCTTCATTATCTCAACACTTATTAACATTATTAATAACTAAATAATGTTTTACACTATTCCCAAGGATATTATTTATCAAATAATATCTTAATCATTTATAAATATTATTAACCATTTAATAATATTTTATCATCTTAGTAATATTATTAATCCTTTAATAATATCTTCTTCTCTCATTAATATTATTAACCATTTAATAATATTTTATCCTCTTACTAATATTATTAACCATTTAATAATATTTTAATCATTTATTAATATTATTAATCATTTAATAAAATTCTACTAACTTACTAATATTATTAACCATTTAATAATATTTTATTAACTCATTAATATTATAATTATATAATAATATCTCAATCGCATATTAACATTATTAATAATTTAATAATGTCTTACACTCTTTCCAATAATATTATTTATCAAACAATATTTTAATCGCTTATAAATATTATTAAAAATTTAATAATATTTTACTCTTTTAATAATATTATTAATCATTTAATAATATTCTTTTCATTTACTAATATTATTAACCATTCAATAATATTTTAATTATTTATTAATATTATTAATCATTTAATAATATTTTAATCACATATTAATATTATTAACCATTTAATAATATTTTATCCACTTATTAATATTATTAACAATTTAATAATATTTTAATCATTTATTAATATTATTAATCCTTTAATAATATTTTAATCACTTATTAATATTATTAACCATTTAATAATATTTTAATCATTTACTAATGTTATTCATCATTTAATAACTTTTAATCATATACTAATATTATTGATCATTTAATAATATTTTAATATTCTTCAAACATTATCAATAGTTAACTTTTTAATTGTTGTAACTTTAGTCTTTATTTTATACATTTAGATACCTTTAAGTCACTAATAAACTCTATATATATTAGTTTAGTATTCAAACACACTCAATTAATATGTATTTTAACTTAATTTTTCATAAAAAAACTCGACCCGGACCGACCCGACCCGACCCGGACCAACCCGACCCGACCCGGACCGAATCTGCCCCCAGAAACAGCCGGCTCAAGCGCCTAGGCGCTTGGTAGGCGCTCAGTAGGCGCTCAGTAGGCGCTCGGCCAACTCCTCCGAAAGTAAACTTTTGACTGTTCGACCCTCCGACGCCCCAACAGCCATAACTTCTTCATTTTAAAACATTTTGGGGTGATTCTTGAGTCCATTCTCATCAGAATTTCCCCCTCTACAATTTCTCTTTAGATCAAAAATCCAAATTCCAAACGGAAGTGGACTAAAAACTGCTCACAAGGACAAAGTGAAAACTAAAATCACAAATCCTTGGTTTTAATGGTTCAACCTTGAATAAAATAAACTCTACACATCCAAATGACACCAAATCAGTGTTGATGTGTTCCTAACCTCTTGTTTTACAATATTCCATGGTTGGATCGTCTTTTTGAAAACGTTTTACACGAAAATTACGGATCGAACCATCTAGGGTTTAAAAACGACATCATTTCCGGTAAAAGCTATAACTTCTTTGTTATTCAATATTCTTGAAAGGTTCCAAAAGGGTTTTTCTTTAAAACTCCTAGATCTAGCTTTCTAGCCATAAAAATCCAATTTTTGATTTGTGTATTTCAAAATACAACATCAAACACAACATGTATCATTAGGGTTTTACCGGTAAAATGTGTTATGAACATTTCTACAATTTTTATACATTTCTCACATACCAAATCATGATTTAAGCATATCAAACCATGTATCTACCAATTTATTATAGCTTAAGACTTGTAGACCATAAAAACCACTTTTGATCGGTTAAAAACATATTTTGACCATATAAAACATATATAGCCTACAAAAATGAAATAAAGATGAGATAGAACACTTTTGAACCTTATGTTCTTCTACTCTTGGCTAGAGACTTTGTTGGTGACTCCTCCTTGATAAGTCTCTAGTAATCTCCTTGGTGAAAAACCAACTCTCAAGAGCCTTCTCTATTTTCTCTAGAATGCTCTCTCTATTCTCTCTTGGAGTTCTTACAAAATGACTAACAAACCTAGCAAATGAATGGAGCATTCTATTTATAGAACCTCCCTAGACTTGCTTAACATCTACTAATCAACCAATGCTAGTCAATTAAGAGCTTAATCTTGCTTACTATGCATGGAATGACCACTTGATGGACTCTTTGATTGACCCATTGATTGACTAGGGTGGTTGGGGCTTACTTGCACCACTTTACACTCCAAAATCAACCAACAAGCTACATTTATATCCATGTGGGCCCCAAAATTCGGGATTGACCAAATATTTATCCAATTTGACTTTATTTTTAAGTCCTATATAATTATATAAGTATCCATATATATATATACATCAATATATGTATACATATTCACCTATACAAACTTATTGGGCTCCACTTTGGATCTTAGTATTAAATTCTATTGGGCTCATTCAATTAAATTGTTTGGGCTCAATTTATATCACACATTGGGCTAGCATTTACATAACTATGCTATCTTTAATTAAAATAAGCATTGGGCTTATTTAATAAATTACATGGACTAATAATTAAATTAATTACATGGGCTACTAGGTAAACTTAATTGACCTAGTTTAACAACTCATTTGGATTTAAATTATAATCCAATTAGATTTGCTATTAATAAGTCCATTGGACTCCTTAATTAAATAACACTATTAATTGAAAAATCTTGGGTTTGTTTTTAACAATACCCTAATACGTATTAATATAAGTACATTGGACTTGATTAATTTAATTCATTCACTAACCCCTATCATCGAATTGGGTTTATAAAATAATTAACCGTACACAAACAATTATTCCCTCATTGGATTATCTCAAATAATTCACTTGCTTCTTCTTTCGCATTATTCATACAAGTAATTAACTTGTTTAGTATAAAACTTCTTATTTGCCATTCAAGGCCAACATTCAAGCTTTGTGATCTCATCACATAAGCTTCTCTTGCAATCTTTTTCCTTCTTTAGTTAATTAATTTAATTAACTAATTTAATACATCTCATCATACAACTTATCCTATATACACATACTTCATACCTCATATTTTCTTATGGATATAATTAAATAAAAAAAAAATTGGATTCGTAATTTTCTCGGTCATTACATTCACCCCTCCTTATAAGGATTCTGTCCCCAGAATCACCGTTATAAGATTACTTAAGATTTTATTATCATCGGATCTTTTCCTGACTCTTTTCCTCGTATATCCGAATTAATTTTACGGATAACTTACTCTTTATCTATCTAACACTATCCTTTGATTTAAAGACACTTTATTTTAGTAAAGTATTCTAATTTCTTCGAGAAATTCTATTTATTTAGTGAAATTCTCTGACAGATAATATTCGAATCAAACAATACCTAAATGGTTATATTATTGATCGACAAATACCTGCCACCATGAGTCTTGACTTTCTTGATATTACATCTCGTCTTGCTTTCCTTCTTTGGGCAGTCCTTAAATGGATGACCCATTCCTCCACAAATAAAACACTTTCTATTTTTCCTTGGACCAGGACAGTTTGAAGCACCGTGTCCTTTCCCTCCACATCTATAGCAACTATCTGTCCCTTTTAGACATACACTTATGTGGTTCTTTCCACAACTTTCACAACTTTCAATTTTTCGTTTGCCTTTTCTTTGACCATTCTTACCATTTTTATGGCTCCTCTTTTGTTTCTGAGCGTTAAAATCTTCGCTACTACCTTTACCATTTTCTTCTTCATTATTCCTTCCTTTCCTCTTTAGATTATACTTTGACAAAGATTCTCTCCCACCTTCTGCTATGATTGCTTTCTCCAACATTGTTGAAAATGTGTTAATCTGAATAATTGAAACCTTACTGTAGATCCATGGATTTAATCCTTGTTCAAACCGTCTTGTCTTTCGTTCTTCCGTGTCCACTTGATGTGGCGCAAATCTCGCTAGTTCATTGAACTTGGCGGCATATTCTGCTACCGTCATGTTCCCTTGTTTAAGCTCTAAAAATTTTACTTCCATCCTTGTTTGAGTACTATTTGAAAAATAGTTTTCAAAGAATAACTCCTTAAATCGAGTCCACGTAACAATTCCTTCTCCTGCTCGATTTTTATTAGCCTTCCACCAATAATTAGCCTCTCCCTTCATCATGAAGGTAGCAAATGTTGTTTTATGTTCCTCCGCAACACGCGTAACTTCAAACACTTTATCCATCTCTTCTATCCACATCTGAGCTTCGATCGGATCTATTGTTCCTCGAAACTCCGGTGGTCCTATTATTTTAAAATCCTTAAAGTTTGCCAATTGATTTATCAGCGAACTTCCTACTGCTGGAGTCCGATTTTGAATTGCTTCTGCTAACATATTAACAAAAGTTTGCATCGGGTCTACCTGACCTCCTTCATTATTAACTGATCCTTCTGCTCTCGGGTTTCGGGGTTGTCTACGTGGCGGCATTGCCTGTTTTTTTTTTTAAAATAAAACTTACGTTATTATCATTCTTTTTGACTATTACAATCATTCTTATAGCATTTACTATTTAATGCTCACATTAATCACATCAAAGCATATAAACATTACGCATTTTATATTTATACGCAACCAGTAGTGCCTTGGCACATTACATTCTTAAACATTTATACATAAATGATCATATCCCATACTGACCACAAATGTGACGACCCCGAATCCGGGTCCCCCGAACCTCGAACTCGGTTCATCACATGTACTACCTTTTCCTTATTGTTCATGAATTACAACAATATTATAATTGCTAAATAATCATTTATTTACAATTTTACAACATCTCTTTCTATTCCAGAATCGAAATCTTTATACATTCCTAGTATGTCTCAATATCATACATGATACGACATTCTATTACAATCAAATTGAGTATTTAACACTCATATAATATACCAACTAAGTATTATACTACACAATCATTTACCTGTCCAATTCGGACTGATATCTACAATAGACATTTAGATCTTTAGTGAAAGTAATATGCTTTCCTGTTCCTTGATCTTTATCGAGAACTTCAACTAACTTGCACTATCTGAAAATATTTGTTTTAAGCAAGAGTGAGCACGACGGCTCAGCAAGTTTAACAGTTACACATAACACATTTCATGCTTCACATATAATACATTCACTGCCATTTATACTTACGTCATGTTTTTCATTCATTTCAGTCTATGTCATACTGCTCATGCATCACATATAACATCTAGCATTTCATGCTTCATACTTACACATATTTTACATGTAGACATGCATCATACTTTTCACATATCACATTTACCATCAATATATTTTCATGTTAATAATTTAACATCACATTATAGCATGTTAAAGCACATAGGAGCAAGTTCTGAAAAACTTGCCTGGTCGCTTCTACCATTTACGCATATTTGCGTAATTTGCTCAACCTACAATTTATATAACAAATTGACATAATCATTAGCTACCAGGACTTTTAATTAGTCTTAACTTAAGACATTAACTTCAAATTATTAACTCTTTAGTTGTCCGATAAACGAACCCTTAAGTTCCGGACAAAAATCCTAGCCCAACAAACCAAGTTGGACATGTCGGTAAACTTAACCAACTTATTAATATTATTAATTATTTAATAATATTTTAATTCCTTATTAATATTATTAACCATTTAATAATATTTTAATCACTTATTAATATTATTAACCATTTAATAATATTTTACTTACTTATTAATATTATTAATCATTTAATAATATTTTAATCACTTATTAATATTATTAATCATTTAATAATATTTTAATCACATATTAATATTATTAACCATTTAATAATATTTAAATCACATATTAATATTATTAACCATTTAATAATATTTTAATCACATATTAATATTATTAACCATTTAATAATATTTTAATCACTCATTAATATTATTAACCATTTAATAATATTTTAATCATTCATTAATATTATTAATCATTTAATAATATTTTAATCACTCACTAATATTATTAACCATGTAATGATATTTTAATCATTTACAAATGTTATTCATCGTTCAATAACTTTTTAATCATATACTAATATTATTGATCATTTAATAATATTTTAATAATCTTCAAATAATACCAATAGTTAACTTTTTAATTGTGTTAACTTTAGTCTTTATTTTAAACATTTAGTTACCAATTAATGATTAATGGATTTCATATATATTGGTTTAATAACCAAAACATTCATTTTACACTTATTTCGACTTAAATTTTCATAAAAAACTCGACCCGGACCGACCCGACTCGACACGGACCGACCCGACCCGACCCGGAGCTGGAAAAATCTGCTTAGCAGATTGTTCTGACGCAGCTGCGTCAGTCCTGACGCGGCTGCGTCAGTCCTGACGCGGCTGCGTCAGCCATTTTGTCCGAAAGTCAACTATTTGACTGCTCGACCCTCCGACGCTCCGACAGCCATAACTTCTTCATTTTAAAACATTTTGGGGTGATTCTTGAGTCCATTCTCATCAGAATTTCCCCCTCTACAATTTCTCTTTAGATCACAAATCCAAATTCCGAACGGAACTAGACTAAAAACGGCTCACAAGGACAAAGTGAAAACTAAAATCACAAATCCTTGATTTTAAAGGTTCAAACTTGAATAAAATAAACTCTATACATTCAAATGACACCAACTTAGTGTTGTTGTCTTCCTAACTTCTTCTTTTACAATATTTCATGGTTCAATCATATTTTTGAAAACGTTTGACACGAAATTTAAAGATTGAACCACTTAGGATTTTACCGGTAATCACAATATGGAATTTTCTTCCATTTATTTGCATACCACTCATACCAATACATGATTTAAAACTATCAAACCATGAATCTACCTATATATCATAGATTTAGACTTCTAGAGCATCAAAATAACTTTTGATCGGTTAAAAATATATTTTCGACCGTTTAAAACTTATATAAATTATAAAAATGAACTAAGGAAGAGATAGAGCACTTTTGAACCTCTTGGACATGGATGCTCTTCTTCTTCTTGATATTATCTTGCTAAGGACTCCTCCTTGACTATTCTCTAGCACTTTTTCTTGGTGGATCTTCAATCTCACTAAGTTTACTTCATTTTCTCTCAAAGAACTCTCTATTTTCTCTCTAGCATTTCTAGACAAATGGCTAACCAACACAAACCATTGGTGCACCACTCTATATATAGCACTCCCTTAATCCTCATCAACATCCCCTAATCAACTAACATAGGTGAATTAAAGGGTTAATCCATGCTTACTATTTTAGTGAATGACTACTTGATGGACTTGGTGATTGACCAAGTGATTGACCACCGTGAATGACAAGTTTGATTGACTAGGGTGGTTGGGTAGTTGGTGAACAATTCACCCAACACTTAACCCACATGTGGTTAACTCTCATAAGACCTATGGTTAAAGTACTACACTTAACCTTGGTCACTTAAAACTCAACCTTAGTTAGGGCTCATCTTATTTATATATCTCACAACAACTAACCACAATGTGGTTAATTCTCTACATTAAAATGACCTAGGTTGGTTCACTCACCCAACCATGGTCTAAACTCATCAATTAAACATACACACATCTTCCACCAAATAACCCAAGTAGGGTTAATTCTCTACAATCAATTATACATATATATTCAATATATTTATATAATTACTAACACTTAACTCTAGCATTGGTTAATGTTTTATTTTTATTACCACTTAGGGTTAACAAATAACCCAACAATGGTTAGTCCTCTACAACATAAATTCATAAGAATTGACCATCTTCATTGACTAGGGTTGGTGAACCACCACTTGGTTAATTCATTTAACCAACATTGGTTAACTCTCTACCAATTCATATACTTTCAATATATATATCTCTACATATTCACCAATAACCTTTTATTTAAATTACATCATAGCTTGAATTGACCAATTTAAATTGAATACAAGCAACATACATTTTTTCATCACTTAACCAACATATGGTTAAATCTTTACATTATACATATATAGTATATATGTATATATTTTGACTAATTAATTGCTTCTATGACATGAATTTTAGCTAGAGTGTGGTTATTACATTGAGTAACTTAGAAGCAACCACTTGGCAATATTCTCCCATCTTTTAACTCATGTATAGTTAACCTACTAACACAACATGTGACCTAGGGTTGACATTATAACCCACCTTGGTCAATTATCTACATTATGTATATATATTAATACATTTCCCAACATCTAACTCAAGTGGAGTTAACTCTCTACAATCATGTAACCCATGGTTACTAATTCTTATCTCGGTGAATTATATACATACATAATTGTATTTATAATATTCTTCCTACAACTAACCCATGCATAGTTAAATCTTTAATTTATTTACTACCTAGGGTTACTCAATTAACTCATCCATAGTTAATTCTCATCATCACATTCATTCACCTAGCAATTAACCAATGTTTGGCCAATACTCTCTCTTGTCTACCAACTAGGGTTATTCAATTAACCCTACATTAGTTAATTCTCTACACTTAACAATACTTGAATTTATTCTCCCAACATATTGACCAATATTTGACTTTTAAATTTGGACTCAATATTTGGGCTACTAGTTTATTTTGCATTGGGCTCCCTTATTTAATTATTTGGGCTACCCAACACAACTCACACATCTTTATAACTTGGGCTAGGTAATTAATTTAATTGGACTACCACCACATTATATACAATACTTGCCAATATTATTTAATTGATCTTATATTAATTACCTCTTGGACTATTAATTAACATAACACTTGGGCTTAATATTTAATTACCCACTTCATACCAATATTCTCATATTGGGCTAACATCTATAATCCTTTTGGGCTAGTCCACTAGTAGTAATTAAATTACTTGGACTCTATACAACAACTTAATAATTAAATTAATTACTTCTTAATATTGTCATTCTAGGCAATATTCCACTTCTCTACTTGTTACTCATAACTTTAATTCATGACTTAAATAATTAACTCAATTAATTATATTACATGACTTTCCTCTTTAATCCACACTTAAACTAATTAATCATATTAGTTTTATTGAGTATTTAATTTACTTCACACATCATCTTGTTTGATTAACAAACTTAACTCTAGGTACATATATAAATATTAATATAAACACCTTCACTTCTCAATTGAATTTATTTCCTTAATAAATTCTCTACACGCATCATTACAATAGTTCCACATTTAATATCTAACAAATAAATTATGTTAAAAAAAAAATGTTCACCTGTTTTCTATACATCTTACTTCTCAAATTCTAGGTTTTAAATATTAACCTTTAATTAAATCAATTAAGATCTTATATAAAATCTTGAAAATATCTGGGATATTACATTCACCCCTTCTTATAAGAATTTCGTCCCCGAAATTTCATCATACTCATTTCTAACAAATTTTCATCTCTGAATATATATCTTCACTCATCACATTCTATGACCACCATTTTCTAGGAAGTTCATACTTTTCACAATTCCAGAACAATGGAATATCTTGCAGAAGAATAAATTGAAAATCAATATCTTACAAAAGAATAAATTGAAAATCAAAATATTCATTAAAACTTTCATACTATTCTGAGGGGTCATAAAGACTGTGAACATACTGCGAGAATGTTTATCAATCACAAAGACTGAAAACATACCACAATGGTTTCGTACGCTAGGTGATCAGCCTATCGTACTCTAGCGCTGTGCACAACGACTTCTCTCGGGGTCGAACTCTTTGGATTTACCAACCCATATCAGCATGCCACCACTGTTGGGCGCCCCCTCGCGGGTTCTTTATTCATGGCTCTGGCATATCCCCCATTATGGGGTTGTTCACCTCAGACTTACTACAAAATTCCGCTCCAGCATAAGTTGGATTGGAAAATTAAACTTGAGTCATTTCTGACCAAAAAGTGTCTAGTCAAAATAAATGACATAGACTCACATCATTGAACTGTTCGTATATTACGATTCAAAAATTATTTCAGATTAGTTAAAGTACTAAAATTCATTTATAGGACTTCATGATACCGCACCGTTGCAACAGCGCGTTGAGGATTCCGTCTTTTTCATCTCCGCACCATGGCTTTAATGGCGTGTGATGATTTTATAAATACATTTTGATATTTTCAAATCAACTTGTCTAGCCGAAACAATTAGCATAGACTCTTTTTAAACGTTTCAAAATACTGAAAATTATTTTATGACTTTGTCATATTACATCATACCATAGTGGGCTTAAAAATACATCCAACACTAGGTTACTCTGCATTGATGACTCCATCGTTTATCATATCATCACAAGTAACGATGGACTTCTCCACACCTCGTGTTACTGTGACTTAATAATAAAACAAGAAAATTCATTTGTCTTTTCAAAAGCACAACAGTGCGAATTTAGCACGATTTTAAGAATTTCAAAGTCTAGCATAGCTAGAAGATTTGGAATATCCTAAAACCTCAAAACACCTCAAATTTTTCCTCCACATTCTTTTCCAGCTTAATAATTATATATAGTATAGCTTTAATCTTGCTACTTAACTCTACCCATACTCATTGTTCATCAAACTTACCACGTATTTGGGCTCAGGAACTTACCACAATCATATGGTTTGAGGAGCTTGTCCTAGTCAGGCCAAAGTCGCCCATTCGCTGAGGGGTTCCACCATACGATTATGAGTCACAAACTTACCATACGTGTCGGTTCTCAGAACACGAACTTATCTTAACATTCTCTACCTATCTGTTATATACATGAGAAAAGAATCACCTTCTCAACATACATATAACAAATAGCGCGTCATCAGATTTCAATCGATTATCACTATAGGAAGCTAAGTGGTTGTCAAACCAAACACAATCTCCTGCCCATACAAGAAATTGGTCAACTCGGCCACTAATCAATATAGGAAGTCAAGCGGTCGTTAAACCAAGAACAAATACATCAGTTTTCCAACTGTTCAACACTGTAAGGAAACACGTGCCACCAGTGCATATCTTTCTTCTTCGATACACACTGATCGTGCAAGTTTCGCAGCAGCATCTCCCAAATTGGTTCGCTGACATATCATAGCCCCCGCCCATACAAGGGTTCGTTCAACTCAACCACTATATTAATATAGGAAGCTAAGCGGTTCTAAAACCAAGCACAGATTCCCTGCCCATACAAGGAATCGTACAACTCAGCCACTAATATGAGTCCTCAATTAAAAACCCACAAACCACTAATTTTTCTTAACTGAATACGAAATCTCTTCATTCATATTTTAGCACATCTGCCTCATTACGAGTTTATCTCCCTAGATCATTTCATGACCTTATTAGCATTTCCTTTATGCTTCTCAAAATTTTATGATAAGATATCTTATATCATTTATTCAAATTAGGTACAACATGACCCTTTTTCATTTCTCTTATATCTTTTAAAATCCATAACTGGATAATCTTCTATATATGAATTTTCCAAATTCATCTTTTATTACTTAAACTCTTCCGAAGTTTATTCATTTATCATTTTACCTATTTTCCACTACGGTTATAGCCTAAGGTACTCTTACCTAAGGTTTATAACCTATCAGCTCTGATACCAACTTGTGACGACCCCGAATCCGGGTCCCCCGAACCTCGAACTCGGTTCATCACATGTACTACCTTTTCCTTATTGTTCATGAATTACAACAATATTATAATTGCTAAATAATCATTTATTTACAATTTTACAACATCTCTTTCTATTCCAGAATCGAAATCTTTATACATTCCTAGTATGTCTCAATATCATACATGATACGACATTCTATTACAATCAAATTGAGTATTTAACACTCATATAATATACCAACTAAGTATTATACTACACAATCATTTACCTGTCCAATTCGGACTGATATCTACAATAGACATTTAGATCTTTAGTGAAAGTAATATGCTTTCCTGTTCCTTGATCTTTATCGAGAACTTCAACTAACTTGCACTATCTGAAAATATTTGTTTTAAGCAAGAGTGAGCACGACGGCTCAGCAAGTTTAACAGTTACACATAACACATTTCATGCTTCACATATAATACATTCACTGCCATTTATACTTACGTCATGTTTTTCATTCATTTCAGTCTATGTCATACTGCTCATGCATCACATATAACATCTAGCATTTCATGCTTCATACTTACACATATTTTACATGTAGACATGCATCATACTTTTCACATATCACATTTACCATCAATATATTTTCATGTTAATAATTTAACATCACATTATAGCATGTTAAAGCACATAGGAGCAAGTTCTGAAAAACTTGCCTGGTCGCTTCTACCATTTACGCATATTTGCGTAATTTGCTCAACCTACAATTTATATAACAAATTGACATAATCATTAGCTACCAGGACTTTTAATTAGTCTTAACTTAAGACATTAACTTCAAATTATTAACTCTTTAGTTGTCCGATAAACGAACCCTTAAGTTCCGGACAAAAATCCTAGCCCAACAAACCAAGTTGGACATGTCGGTAAACTTAACCAACTTATTAATATTATTAATTATTTAATAATATTTTAATTCCTTATTAATATTATTAACCATTTAATAATATTTTAATCACTTATTAATATTATTAACCATTTAATAATATTTTACTTACTTATTAATATTATTAATCATTTAATAATATTTTAATCACTTATTAATATTATTAATCATTTAATAATATTTTAATCACATATTAATATTATTAACCATTTAATAATATTTTAATCACATATTAATATTATTAACCATTTAATAATATTTTAATCACTCATTAATATTATTAACCATTTAATAATATTTTAATCATTCATTAATATTATTAATCATTTAATAATATTTTAATCACTCACTAATATTATTAACCATGTAATGATATTTTAATCATTTACAAATGTTATTCATCGTTCAATAACTTTTTAATCATATACTAATATTATTGATCATTTAATAATATTTTAATAATCTTCAAATAATACCAATAGTTAACTTTTTAATTGTGTTAACTTTAGTCTTTATTTTAAACATTTAGTTACCAATTAATGATTAATGGATTTCATATATATTGGTTTTATAACCAAAACATTCATTTTACACTTATTTCAACTTAAATTTTCATAAAAAACTCGACCCGGACCGACCCGACTCGACACGGACCGACCCGACCCGACCCGGAGCTGGAAAAATCTGCTTAGCAGATTGTTCTGACGCAGCTGCGTCAGTCCTGACGCGGCTGCGTCAGCCATTTTGTCCGAAAGTCAACTATTTGACTGCTCGACCCTCCGACGCTCCGACAGCCATAACGTCTTCATTTTAAAACATTTTGGGGTGATTCTTGAGTCCATTCTCATCAGAATTTCCCCCTCTACAATTTCTCTTTAGATCACAAATCCAAATTCCGAACGGAACTAGACTAAAAACGGCTCACAAGGACAAAGTGAAAACTAAAATCACAAATCCTTGATTTTAAAGGTTCAAACTTGAATAAAATAAACTCTATACATTCAAATGACACCAACTTAGTGTTGTTGTCTTCCTAACTTCTTCTTTTACAATATTTCATGGTTCAATCATATTTTTGAAAACGTTTGACACGAAATTTAAAGATTGAACCACTTAGGATTTTACCGGTAATCACAATATGGAATTTTCTTCCATTTATTTGCATACCACTCATACCAATACATGATTTAAAACTATCAAACCATGAATCTACCTATATATCATAGATTTAGACTTCTAGAGCATCAAAATAACTTTTGATCGGTTAAAAATATATTTTCGACCGTTTAAAACTTATATAAATTATAAAAATGAACTAAGGAAGAGATAGAGCACTTTTGAACCTCTTGGACATGGATGCTCTTCTTCTTCTTGATATTATCTTGCTAAGGACTCCTCCTTGACTATTCTCTAGCACTTTTTCTTGGTGGATCTTCAATCTCACTAAGTTTACTTCATTTTCTCTCAAAGAACTCTCTATTTTCTCTCTAGCATTTCTAGACAAATGGCTAACCAACACAAACCATTGGTGCACCACTCTATATATAGCACTCCCTTAATCCTCATCAACATCCCCTAATCAACTAACATAGGTGAATTAAAGGGTTAATCCATGCTTACTATTTTAGTGAATGACTACTTGATGGACTTTGTGATTGACCAAGTGATTGACCACCGTGAATGACAAGTTTGATTGACTAGGGTGGTTGGGTAGTTGGTGAACAATTCACCCAACACTTAACCCACATGTGGTTAACTCTCATAAGACCTATGGTTAAAGTACTACACTTAACATTGGTCACTTAAAACTCAACCTTAGTTAGGGCTCATCTTATTTATATATCTCACAACAACTAACCACAATGTGGTTAATTCTCTACATTAAAATGACCTAGGTTGGTTCACTCACCCAACCATGGTCTAAACTCATCAATTAAACATACACACATCTTCCACCAAATAACCCAAGTAGGGTTAATTCTCTACAATCAATTATACATATATATTCAATATATTTATATAATTACTAACACTTAACTCTAGCATTGGTTAATGTTTTATTTTTATTACCACTTAGGGTTAACAAATAACCCAACAATGGTTAGTCCTCTACAACATAAATTCATAAGAATTGACCATCTTCATTGACTAGGGTTGGTGAACCACCACTTGGTTAATTCATTTAACCAACATTGGTTAACTCTCTACCAATTCATATACTTTCAACATATATATCTCTACATATTCACCAATAACCTTTTATTTAAATTACATCATAGCTTGAATTGACCAATTTAAATTGAATACAAGCAACATACATTTTTCCATCACTTAACCAACATATGGTTAAATCTTTACATTATACATATATAGTATATATGTATATATTTTGACTAATTAATTGCTTCTATGACATGAATTTTAGCTAGAGTGTGGTTATTACATTGAGTAACTTAGAAGCAACCACTTGGCAATATTCTCCCATCTTTTAACTCATGTATAGTTAACCTACTAACACAACATGTGACCTAGGGTTGACATTATAACCCACCTTGGTCAATTATCTACATTATGTATATATATTAATACATTTCCCAACATCTAACTCAAGTGGAGTTAACTCTCTACAATCATGTAACCCATGGTTACTAATTCTTATCTCGGTGAATTATATACATACATAATTGTATTTATAATATTCTTCCTACAACTAACCCATGCATAGTTAAATCTTTAATTTATTTACTACCTAGGGTTACTCAATTAACTCATCCATAGTTAATTCTCATCATCACATTCATTCACCTAGCAATTAACCAATGTTTGGCCAATACTCTCTCTTGTCTACCAACTAGGGTTATTCAATTAACCCTACATTAGTTAATTCTCTACACTTAAAAATACTTGAATTTATTCTCCCAACATATTGACCAATATTTGACTTTTAAATTTGGACTCAATATTTGGGCTACTAGTTTATTTTGCATTGGGCTCCCTTATTTAATTATTTGGGCTACCCAACACAACTCACACATCTTTATAACTTGGGCTAGGTAATTAATTTAATTGGACTACCACCACATTATATACAATACTTGCCAATATTATTTAATTGATCTTATATTAATTACCTCTTGGACTATTACTTAACATAACACTTGGGCTTAATATTTAATTACCCACTTCATACCAATATTCTCATATTGGGCTAACATCTATAATCCTTTTGGGCTAGTCCACTAGTAGTAATTAAATTACTTGGACTCTATACAACAACTTAATAATTAAATTAATTACTTCTTAATATTGTCATTTTAGGCAATATTCCACTTCTCTACTTGTTACTCATAACTTTAATTCATGACTTAAATAATTAACTCAATTAATTATATTACATGACTTTCCTCTTTAATCCACACTTAAACTAATTAATCATATTAGTTTTATTGAGTATTTAATTTACTTCACACATCATCTTGTTTGATTAACAAACTTAACTCTAGGTATATATATAAATATTAATATAAACACCTTCACTTCTCAATTGAATTTATTTCCTTAATAAATTCTCTACACGCATCATTACAATAGTTCCACATTTAATTTCTAACAAATAAATTATGTTAAAAAAAAAATGTTCACCTATTTTCTATACATCTTACTTCTCAAATTCTAGGTTTTAAATATTAACCTTTAATTAAATCAATTAAGATCTTATATAAAATTTTGAAAATATC
The DNA here is from genome assembly GCA_947179155.2 of Hedera helix. Classification (NCBI taxonomy): domain Eukaryota; kingdom Viridiplantae; phylum Streptophyta; class Magnoliopsida; order Apiales; family Araliaceae; genus Hedera; species Hedera helix. The sequence goes on from OX359286.1 coordinate 12,275,087, forward strand.
TGGGATATTACATTCACCCCTTCTTATAAGAATTTCGTCCCCGAAATTTCATCATACTCATTTCTAACAAATTTTCATCTCTGAATATATATCTTCACTCATCACATTCTATGACCACCATTTTCTAGGAAGTTCATACTTTTCACAATTCCAGAACAATGGAATATCTTGCAGAAGAATAAATTGAAAATCAATATCTTACAAAAGAATAAATTGAAAATCAAAATATTCATTAAAACTTTCATACTATTCTGAGGGGTCATAAAGACTGTGAACATACTGCGAGAATGTTTATCAATCACAAAGACTGAAAACATACCACAATGGTTACGTACGCTAGGTGATCAGCCTATCGTACTCTAGCGCTGTGCACAACGACTTCTCTCGGGGTCGAACTCTTTGGATTTACCAACCCATATCAGCATGCCACCACTGTTGGGCGCCCCCTCGCGGGTTCTTTATTCATGGCTCTGACATATCCCCCATTATGGGGTTGTTCACCTCAGACTTACTACAAAATTCCGCTCCAGCATAAGTTGGATTAGAAAATTAAACTTGAGTCATTTCTGACCAAAAAGTGTCTAGTCAAAATAAATGACATAGACTCACATCATTGAACTGTTCGTATATTACGATTCAAAAATTATTTCAGATTAGTTAAAGTACTAAAATTCATTTATAGGACTTCATGATACCGCACCGTTGCAACAGCGCGTTGAGGATTCCGTCTTTTTCATCTCCGCACCATGGCTTTAATGGCGTGTGATGATTTTATAAATACATTTTGATATTTTCAAATCAATTTGTCTAGCCGAAACAATTAGCATAGACTCTTTTTAAACGTTTCAAAATACTGAAAATTATTTTATGACTTTGTCATATTACATCATACCATAGTGGGCTTAAAAATACATCCAACACTAGGTTACTCTGCATTGATGACTCCATCGTTTATCATATCATCACAAGTAACGATGGACTTCTCCACACCTCGTGTTACTGTGACTTAATAATAAAACAAGAAAATTCATTTGTCTTTTCAAAAGCACAACAGTGCGAATTTAGCACGATTTTAAGAATTTCAAAGTCTAGCATAGCTAGAAGATTTGGAATATCCTAAAACCTCAAAACACCTCAAATTTTTCCTCCACATTCTTTTCCAGCTTAATAATTATATATAGTATAGCTTTAATCTTGCTACTTAACTCTACCCATACTCACTGTTCATCAAACTTACCACGTATTTGGGCTCAGGAACTTACCACAATCATATGGTTTGAGGAGCTTGTCCTAGTCAGGCCAAAGTCGCCCATTCGCTGAGGGGTTCCACCATACGATTATGAGTCACAAACTTACCATACGTGTCGGTTCTCAGAACACGAACTTATCTTAACATTCTCTACCTATCTGTTATATACATGAGAAAAGAATCACATTCTCAACATACATATAACAAATAGCGCGTCATCAGATTTCAATCGATTATCACTATAGGAAGCTAAGTGGTTGTCAAACCAAACACAATCTCCTGCCCATACAAGAAATTGGTCAACTCGGCCACTAATCAATATAGGAAGTCAAGCGGTCGTTAAACCAAGAACAAATACATCAGTTTTCCAACTGTTCAACACTGTAAGGAAACACGTGCCACCAGTGCATATCTTTCTTCTTCGATACACACTGATCGTGCAAGTTTCGCAGCAGCATCTCCCAAATTGGTTCGCTGACATATCATAGCCCCCGCCCATACAAGGGTTCGTTCAACTCAACCACTATATTAATATAGGAAGCTAAGCGGTTCTAAAACCAAGCACAGATTCCCTGCCCATACAAGGAATCGTACAACTCAGCCACTAATATGAGTCCTCAATTAAAAACCCACAAACCACTAATTTTTCTTAACTGAATACGAAATCTCTTCATTCATATTTTAGCACATCTGCCTCATTACGAGTTTATCTCCCTAGATCATTTCATGACCTTCTTAGCATTTCCTTTATGCTTCTCAAAATTTTATGATAAGATATCTTATATCATTTATTCAAATTAGGTACAACATGACCCTTTTTCATTTCTCTTATATCTTTTAAAATCCATAACTGGATAATCTTCTATATATGAATTTTCCAAATTCATCTTTTATTACTTAAACTCTTCCGAAGTTTATTCATTTATCATTTTACCTATTTTCCACTACGGTTATAGCCTAAGGTACTCTTACCTAAGGTTTATAACCTATCAGCTCTGATACCAACTTGTGACGACCCCGAATCCGGGTCCCCCGAACCTCGAACTCGGTTCATCACATGTACTACCTTTTCCTTATTGTTCATGAATTACAACAATATTATAATTGCTAAATAATCATTTATTTACAATTTTACAACATCTCTTTCTATTCCAGAATCGAAATCTTTATACATTCCTAGTATGTCTCAATATCATACATGATACGACATTCTATTACAATCAAATCGAGTATTTAACACTCATATAATATACCAACTAAGTATTATACTACACAATCATTTACCTGTCCAATTCGGACTGATATCTACAATAGACATTTAGATCTTTAGTGAAAGTAATATGCTTTCCTGTTCCTTGATCTTTATCGAGAACTTCAACTAACTTGCACTATCTGAAAATATTTATTTTAAGCAAGAGTGAGCACGACGGCTCAGCAAGTTTAACAGTTACACATAACACATTTCATGCTTCACATATAATACATTCACTGCCATTTATACTTACGTCATGTTTTTCATTCATTTCAGTCTATGTCATACTGCTCATGCATCACATATAACATCTAGCATTTCATGCTTCATACTTACACATATTTTACATGTAGACATGCATAATACTTTTCACATATCACATTTACCATCAATATATTTTCATGTTAATAATTTAACATCACATTATAGCATGTTAAAGCACATAGGAGCAAGTTCTGAAAAACTTGCCTGGTCGCTTCTACCATTTACGCATATTTGCGTCATTTGCTCAACCTACAATTTATATAACAAATTGACATAATCATTAGCTACCAGAACTTTTAATTAGTCTTAACTTAAGACATTAACTTCAAATTATTAACTCTTTAGTTGTCCAATAAACGAACCCTTAAGTTCCGGACAAAAATCCTAGCCCAACAAACCAAGTTGGACATGTCGGTAAACTTAACCAACTTATTAATATTATTAATTATTTAATAATATTTTAATTCCTTATTAATATTATTAACCATTTAATAATATTTTAATCACTCATTAATATTATTAACCATTTAATAATATTTTACTTACTTATTAATATTATTAATCATTTAATAATATTTTAATCACTTATTAATATTATTAATCATTTAATAATATTTTAATCACATATTAATATTATTAACTATTTAATAATATTTAAATCACATATTAATATTATTAACCATTTAATAATATTTTAATCACATATTAATATTATTAACCATTTAATAATATTTTAATCACTCATTAATATTATTAACCATTTAATAATATTTTAATCATTCATTCATATTATTAATCATTTAATAATATTTTAATCACTCACTAATATTGTTAACCATGTAATGATATTTTAATCATTTACAAATGTTATTCATCGTTCAATAACTTTTTAATCATATACTAATATTATTGATCATTTAATAATATTTTAATAATCTTCAAATAATACCAATAGTTAACTTTTTAATTGTGTTAACTTTAGTCTTTATTTTAAATATTTAGTTACCAATTAATGATTAATGGATTTCATATATATTGGTTTAATAACCAAAACATTCATTTTACACTTATTTCAACTTAAATTTTCATAAAAAACTCGACCCGGACCGACCCGACCCGACCCGGAGCTGGAAAAATCTGCTTAGCAGATTGTTCTGACGCAGCTGCGTCAGTCCTGACGCGGCTGCGTCAGCCATTTTGTCCGAAAGTCAACTATTTGACTGCTCGACCCTCCGACGCTCCGACAGCCATAACGTCTTCATTTTAAAACATTTTGGGGTGATTCTTGAGTCCATTCTCACCAGAATTTCCCCCTCTACAATTTCTCTTTAGATCACAAATCCAAATTCCGAACGGAACTAGACTAAAAACGGCTCACAAGGACAAAGTGAAAACTAAAATCACAAATCCTTGATTTTAAAGGTTCAAACTTGAATAAAATAAACTCTATACATTCAAATGACACCAACTTAGTGTTGTTGTCTTCCTAACTTCTTCTTTTACAATATTTCATGGTTCAATCATATTTTTGAAAACGTTTGACACGAAATTTAAAGATTGAACCTGTGACGACCCCGAATCCGGGTTCCTTGAACCTCGGACCCGGTTCAACACGAGTACTACTTTTCCTTATTGTTCATGAATTTTAACAATATTATAATTGCTAAATAATCATTTATTTACAATTATATAACATCTCCTTCTATTCCAGAATCGAAATCTTTATACATTCCTAGTATGTCTCAATATCATACATGATACGACATTCTATTATGCTACAGAATCATTTACCTGTCCAATTCGGACTGATATCTACAATAGATATTTAGATCTTCAATGGAAGTAATATATTTTCCTGTTCCTTGTTCTTTATCGAGAACTTCAGGTAACTAGCCTTATCTGAAAATGTTGGTTTAGGCAAGAGTGAGCACGACGGCTCAACAAGTTCAACAGCTACACATAACACATTATATGCTTCACATAAAATTTACAATTTATACTAACATCATGTTTTTCATGCATTTCAGTTTATGACATACTGCTCATGCATATCATGCCTCGCATTTAATCTATGCTTCATGTCTAACCTCTATCATGACATATAGTTCAATGCAGAACAATTGTCTTAAATCAACTACCGCATATCAACAATTCAAATCAACTTATTGCACAAAGGCACATTAAAACATCTTTGCACATAACCACGTATGAGCACATCTCAGTTTAATAACAAACTTATAATTCATGCACATAATACAACACGTTCTGAAAAACTTGCCTGAACTTGTATAACCAGCTTACGTTAATCTTTCACGTTCCTTGCACCACCTACACGATATGTGAGATCAACGGTGCACAATATCAGTCAAAGTTTGACTCAATACTAAATCTTATTTTAAAGATATTTATTTCTTCTTATCATCCCCTTTATTTAATAAGGTTAATTTCATATTTTAGTCTCTCTTTGACTTGACTCAGTGTTTCATATTCAACACCATAAATCTTTTGTTCGAAACTATACAATTCTGACATTTATTAATGTCACTGCATTAAAACTTGGACCCTATATTTATTTAGGTCGATCCACCAATTAATCACTAATGGACCATACCCTTGGTTTAACTTAATCACATCATTTATCTCGATACTTATCATAATATTACCCACCTTGGATAATATTTTAAATTTTACTATCAATTAGTAATAACTTATAATGTTATTTAATTGTTAAATAACACTTTAAATAATCATTACTATTATTAATTTATTTTTAATAATAGTTTACCTTAATCATTATGATTAATCTTTTAATAATAATTTAATTGCTTGCTAATATTATTACCCTTTAATAATATTTTAATTGACTTCTCATTATTATCAATCATTTTAATAATAATTTAATTGTTCATCAATATTATCAATCATTTAATAATATTTGAAATCCTCACGTATCATTAGTAATTATTTAATAACGATTCAACCCTTAACTATTATTACCCAATAGTTAATTACTTGTTAAACAATATTATTAATTCTTTAATAATATTCTAAATCTTTATTTATCATTATTATTTATTTAATAATGATTTAACTCTTAACTATTATTATTTAATAGTTAATTAAATGCTAAATAATATTATTAATCCTTTAATAATATTTTAAATTAATTACATATCATTATTAATTATTGAATAATGATTTAATTCTTAACTATTATCATACTCTAATATTATTAATCTTTTAATAATATCTTAATCATTTCCTAAACTTATAAACAATTTATTTTAATTGTTTACACTTTACTAATTAATGCATTTTTATCATTCTAAAATGCCAAACCCATAAAATTTTATCAACAATGACTAAATCCCTCATCAAAAATCTGCGTATACCGTATATAGGATTTCCAAGCCATAAATCCTATTTTCTAAATTTTCAACATCACATCACATAATTAATTCATTTACTCATAACTAGTTCATTTCCATGAAAATACCAAATTAGTTCTAAAAATTCTTATTTTCTGGTATTTGACAGGATATAGCTCCATATTGAACATATATTTTTCTCGTAATTTTTAAAATTCATTTACTAGTTTTAAATAGCCCAAAATAATCAGATCTTGCACCATTTATCATAAATTATTCCTTTTTCAGAATATTATGAAATTTTCAGGACTAGTTCCTGTTATCATAGAAAAGCGCCTGAATAAATTTCATATTTTTCTGAGTTGTACACAAAAAGTTATTTTGATACATTTCTAAAAATCACACTTTATTGTAAAATCCATAACTTGAGTTTTACACAATCAAAAATCACCATCTTTTTACTAGACTCAGTTAGCTCATCAAACTATCATTCCAAAAATATTCAGAATTTTTAGAGAAATAAAAGTGAACGAAACTTCCCCTGGACCAAACTGAACAGTAACTATTTTTGGCCTTTTCAGATTTTCGGACAGTTTTGGGGTCCTTCACGGAAACGATTATAAAACGAAATCTACAACTCCGATTAAGGTCCAGTCGGAGGCGTTGGACTCGTATTTTCCTAAACTATAGTTTTCATTTATCAAACACAAAATTTGGAGTTGTCTAGGTCTCGAAAAACAGTGTTAAAGGGGCTGATCAGTAGCTAATTTTTCTGATTTTTTAACATGGATGTGTTTTACTAAAAATTCCATAACTTGCTCATTTTAAATCGGATTTTAGTCATTCAACTTGGAGAATCTTCATATTTCATGGATCTATTACCCAAAATTGACGGATCACAAATCCGACTTACGGATCGTGAACAGTAATTCCGTGAATGGGCTGCTATGATTTTTGTTACTTGGTTTTCGTCGGTAAAAACTTATTTGATGATTTTGATGAAATTTTTCATCACAAACACATATAAAAACCCATGTTAAACCCATCAAACTATGAATATACATATATTACATAGTTAAAGACTTCTAGACCATCAAAACAAGTTTTGATCGGTTAAAAATATATTTTAACCGTTTAAAACTTATTTAAACAACAAAAATGAAATTAAAAAGGTTTGGAGTACTTTTTAACCTCTTAGACATGGATGATCTCATTCCTCTTGCTAGGAGCTAGGCTTGTGACTCCACCTTGATCATTCTCTAGCAACTTTCCTTAGTGGATCATCCATTTCTCAAAGCTTGCTAGCTTTTCTCTAGAATACTCTCTCTTTCTCTCTAGGAGTTCTTGAAAACTAACTAACAAACATAACAAAATGTTGATGGATGCTATATATAGACCCTCCCTAATCACCATTAACCTTCACTAATCAACTAGTGTTGGTGAATTTAAGGGTTAACCAAGCTTACTATAGCTTGAATGACCTATTGAGTGACATTTTGATTAACCAATGGAATGACTAGGGTTGGTGGGGAGTTGTTGAGACATTTTACACTCCAAATTCACCAACAAGCAACCTTTCATGTGGGGCCCCCTCCAAAATTCGGGATTCCTCTTTTATTACATCACTTTAGCTTTATTTTTACATCTTATATCATTATATAAGTATTCATATATATATACACCAATGTATATATATTGACCACCACTTTGACTTCCATTTGGGCTCCACATTGGATCAAATTAATATTTCTATTGGGCTCATCAATTAAATTTGTTTGAGCTCAATTTAATTATTACATTGGGCTAATATTAATTACCCTATGTTACATTTAATTAAAACAAGCATTGGGCTTGGTTAATTATTACATAAATCAATGTTCAAATTAAATTATATGAACTACTAGGTTAATTTAATTTGACCTAGTTTCATACCTCAATTGGACTTATAATATAATCCAATTAGATTTGCTATAATTAATTCTACCACATTGGGTTACTTAATTAACCCATCCACGGTTAATTCTTAACCCCACATTTATTTATCTAGAAATTAACCAATGATTGGTTAATGTTATCTCTCTTGTCAACCAACTAGGGTTATTCAATTAACTAGACACTAGTTAATTCTCTACACTCAATCAATACTTGAAATGCTTCTCCCAACCATTGACCATCATTTGACTTTTAATGGTTTGGGCTACATAACTTACTTTTTATTGGCTCTCTTATTTAATTACCCATTTCATGCAAATATCTCCATATTGGGCTTACATCTATAACAACTTATTAATTAAGTAAATTACTTAATTAATTAACTTCTTAATATTGTCCTTCTAGGCAATATTCCACTTCCCTACTTGTTACTCATAACCTTAATTCATAACTTATATAATTAATTCAATTAATTATATTACATGACTTTTCTTTTTAATCCATACTAAAACTAATTAATTTATTAGTTTTATTAAGTATTTAATTTACTTCACACATCATCTTGTTTGACTAACAAACTCAACTATAGGTGTATATATATAAATATTAATATATTCACCTTCACTTCTCAATTGAATTTCTTTCTTAAATAAATTATCTACCTGCATCATTAAAATATTCTCACATTTAATTTCTAACAAATAATTTATGTTAAAAAAAAAAATGTTTACCCATTTTCTACACATCTTCCTTCTCACCTTCTAGGTTTAAACATTAACCTTTAATAAAATCAATTAAGATATTATTTAAAATCTTGAAATTATCTGGGATATTACAGAACCCCTTCTTATAAGAATTTCGTCCCCGAAATTATCTCATACACAATTCTACCAATTTTCATCACTGAGAATATCTCTTTACTCATCAAATTCTATGACCACCCTTTTCTAGGAAGTTCATACTTCTAAACTCATAATTCCAGAACAATGGAATATCTTGCAGAAGAATAAATTGAAAATCAATATCTTACAGAAGAATAAATTGAAAATCAAAATATTCATTAAAACTTTCATAATATGCTGAGGGGTCATCAAGACTGTGAACATCCGAATGGAATTAACTGAATTCCGAATAAAAATAGTATTTATCCCTGTAAATACTTATAAACAGAGTGTTTATCAATCACAAGACTGAAAACATTCCATAGGTGTACGCTAGGTGATCAGCCTATTGTACCATACGTCGTGCAGAACGTCTTAATTTTTAGGCGCCAGTCGGAGCTATATGCCGACAAAAATATATCTGCTTTAGCCGACAGAATATATTTGTTTTTGCACTTGTTCACCTCAGACTTACTACAAAATTCCGTTCCAAAATAATTTGGATTGGATAATAAACTTGAGTCAATTTTGACCAAAAGTGTCCAGTTAAAATAAATGACAAAGACTCCCATCATTGAACTGTTCGTATATTACGATTCAAAAATTCATTTCAGATTAGTTAAAATAACTAAAATTCATTTATAGGACTTCATGATACCGCATCATCTTGACAGTACGTTGAGGATTCCGTCATTAATTCATGACTTCATGATACCGCACATCTTGACAGTACGTTGAGGATTCCGTCCTTTTCATCCCCACACCATGGCTTTAATGGCATGTGATGATTTTATAAATACATTTTGATATTTTCAAATCAATTTGTCTAGCTGAAACAATTAGCATAGACTATTCTTTAAACGTTTTAAAATACTGAAAATCATTTTATGACTTTGTCATACTACATCATACCATAGTGAGCTTTAAACATCCAACACTAGGTTACTCTGCATTGATGACTCCATCGTTTATCATCTCTGCACTAAATGCATTAATGATTTCTAAAATACATTTGTCTTTTCAAAAGCACAAAAGTGCGAATTTAGCACGATTTTAAGAATTTCAAAGTCTAGCATAGCTAGAAGATTTGGAATGTCCTAAAACCTCAAAATACCTCAAATTTCTCCTCCGCATTCTTTTCCAGCTTAATAACTATATATGGTAAAGCTCTAGTCTTACTACTTAACTCTACCCATACTTATTGTTCATCAAACTTACCACACATTAGGAGTTCAGGTACTTGCCGCAATCATATGGGTCGGAGAACTTATCCTAGTCAGACCAAAATCGTCCATTCGCTGAGGGGTTCCACCATACGATTATGAGTCACGAACTTACCATCAGTATGAGTTTTAAGAACATGTATTTATCTTAATATTCTCTACATATCCAATATATTATGAGAAAAGAATCACCTTCTCACCATATATACATCGAATAGCATGACATCAGGTTCAAATCGATTATTACTATAGGAAGCTAAGTGGTTGTCAAACCAAACGCAATCTCCTGCCCCTACAAGAAATTGGTCAACTCGGCCACTAATCAATATAGAAAGTTAAGCGGTCGTTAAACCAAGAACAAATACATCAGTTTCCCAACTCTTCAACACTGTAAGGAACACCTGCCATCAGTGCATACGTTTATTCTACGATACACACTGATCGTGCCAAGTTTCGCAGCAGCATCTCCCAAATTGGTTCGCTGACATATCATAGCCCCCGCCCATACAAGGGTTCGTTCAACTCAACCACTATATTAATATAGGAAGCTAAGCGGTTCTAAAACCAAGCACAAATCCATACAAGGAATCGTACAGCTCAACCACTAATATGAGTCCTCAAAAATCCCCAAACCTCTAATTTTTCTTAACTGAATACGAATTCTATCCATTCATATTTTAGCACATCTGCCTCATTACGAGTTCATCTCTCTAGATCATTTCATGACCTTATTAGCATTTTCTTTATGCTTCTCAAAATCTTATCATAAGATATTTTTTATCACTTCTTCAAATTAGGTACAACATGACCTTTTTCATCTCTCTTATATCTTCTTAAATCCATCTTTGGATAATCTTCTATATATGAATTTTTCAAATTCATCTTTTATTACTTAAACTCTTCCGGAGTTTATTCATTTATCATTTTACTTATCTTCTACTACGGTTATAGCCTAAGGTACTATTACCTAAGGTTTATAACCTATCAGCTCTGATACCAACTTGTGACGACCCCGAATCCGGGTTCCTTGAACCTCGGACCCGGTTCAACACGAGTACTACTTTTCCTTATTGTTCATGAATTTTAACAATATTATAATTGCTAAATAATCATTTATTTACAATTATATAACATCTCCTTCTATTCCAGAATCGAAATCTTTATACATTCCTAGTATGTCTCAATATCATACATGATACGACATTCTATTACAATCAATTTGAGTATTTAATACTCATATAACATACCAACTAAGTCTTATGCTACAGAATCATTTACCTGTCCAATTCGGACTGATATCTACAATAGATATTTAGATCTTCAATGGAAGTAATATATTTTCCTGTTCCTTGTTCTTTATCGAGAACTTCAGGTAACTAGCCTTATCTGAAAATGTTGGTTTAGGCAAGAGTGAGCACGACGGCTCAACAAGTTCAACAGCTACACATAACACATTATATGCTTCACATAAAATTTACAATTTATACTAACATCATGTTTTTCATGCATTTCAGTTTATGACATACTGCTCATGCATATCATGCCTCGCATTTAATCTATGCTTCATGTCTAACCTCTATCATGACATATAGTTCAATGCAGAACAATTGTCTTAAATCAACTACCGCATATCAACAATTCAAATCAACTTATTGCACAAAGGCACATTAAAACATCTTTGCACATAACCACGTATGAGCACATCTCAGTTTAATAACAAACTTATAATTCATGCACATAATACAACACGTTCTGAAAAACTTGCCTGAACTTGTATAACCAGCTTACGTTAATCTTTCACGTTCCTTGCACCACCTACACGATATGTGAGATCAACGGTGCACAATATCAGTCAAAGTTTGACTCAATACTAAATCTTATTTTAAAGATATTTATTTCTTCTTATCATCCCCTTTATTTAATAAGGTTAATTTCATATTTTAGTCTCTCTTTGACTTGACTCAGTGTTTCATATTCAACACCATAAATCTTTTGTTCGAAACTATACAATTCTGACATTTATTAATGTCACTGCATTAAAACTTGGACCCTATATTTATTTAGGTCAATCCACCAATTAATCACTAATGGACCATACCCTTGGTTTAACTTAATCACATCATTTATCTCGATACTTATCATAATATTACCCACCTTGGATAATATTTTAAATTTTACTATCAATTAGTAATAACTTATAATGTTATTTAATTGTTAAATAACACTTTAAATAATCATTACTATTATTAATTTATTTTTAATAATAGTTTACCTTAATCATTATGATTAATCTTTTAATAATAATTTAATTGCTTGCTAATATTATTACCCTTTAATAATATTTTAATTGACTTCTCATTATTATCAATCATTTTAATAATAATTTAATTGTTCATCAATATTATCAATCATTTAATAATATTTGAAATCCTCACGTATCATTAGTAATTATTTAATAACGATTCAACCCTTAACTATTATTACCCAATAGTTAATTACTTGTTAAACAATATTATTAATTCTTTAATAATATTCTAAATCTTTATTTATCATTATTATTTATTTAATAATGATTTAACTCTTAACTATTATTATTTAATAGTTAATTAAATGCTAAATAATATTATTAATCATTTAATAATATTTTAAATTAATTACATATCATTATTAATTATTGAATAATGATTTAATTCTTAACTATTATCATACTCTAATATTATTAATCTTTTAATAATATCTTAATCATTTCCTAAACTTATAAACAATTTATTTTAATTGTTTACACTTTACTAATTAATGCATTTTTATCATTCTAAAATGCCAAACCCATAAAATTTTATCAACAATGACTAAATCCCTCATCAAAAATCTGCGTATACCGTATATAGGATTTCCAAGCCATAAATCCTATTTTCTAAATTTTCAACATCACATCACATAATTAATTCATTTACTCATAACTAGTTCATTTCCATGAAAATACCAAATTAGTTCTAAAAATTCTTATTTTCTGGTATTTGACAGGATATAGCTCCATATTGAACATATATTTTTCTCGTAATTTTTAAAATTCATTTACTAGTTTTAAATAGCCCAAAATAATCAGATCTTGCACCATTTATCATAAATTATTCCTTTTTCAGAATATTATGAAATTTTCAGGACTAGTTCCTGTTATCATAGAAAAGCGCCTGAATAAATTTCATATTTTTCTGAGTTGTACACAAAAAGTTATTTTGATACATTTCTAAAAATCACACTTTATTGTAAAATCCATAACTTGAGTTTTACACAATCAAAAATCACCATCTTTTTACTAGACTCAGTTAGCTCATCAAACTATCATTCCAAAAATATTCAGAATTTTTAGAGAAATAAAAGTGAACGAAACTTCCCCTGGACCAAACTGAACAGTAACTATTTTTGGCCTTTTCAGATTTTCGGACAGTTTTGGGGTCCTTCACGGAAACGATTATAAAACGAAATCTACAACTCCGATTAAGGTCCAGTCGGAGGCGTTGGACTCGTATTTTCCTAACCTATAGTTTTCATTTATCAAACACAAAATTTGGAGTTGTCTAGGTCTCGAAAAACAGTGTTAAAGGGGCTGATCAGTAGCTAATTTTTCTGATTTTTTAACATGGATGTGTTTTACTAAAAATTCCATAACTTGCTCATTTTAAATCGGATTTTAGTCATTCAACTTGGAGAATCTTCATATTTCATGGATCTATTACCCAAAATTGACGGATCACAAATCCGACTTACGGATCGTGAACAGTAATTCCGTGAATGGGCTGCTATGATTTTTGTTACTTGGTTTTCGTCGGTAAAAACTTATTTGATGATTTTGATGAAATTTTTCATCACAAACACATATAAAAACCCATGTTAAACCCATCAAACTATGAATATACATATATTACATAGTTAAAGACTTCTAGACCATCAAAACAAGTTTTGATCGGTTAAAAATATATTTTAACCGTTTAAAACTTATTTAAACAACAAAAATGAAATTAAAAAGGTTTGGAGTACTTTTTAACCTCTTAGACATGGATGATCTCATTCCTCTTGCTAGGAGCTAGGCTTGTGACTCCACCTTGATCATTCTCTAGCAACTTTCCTTAGTGGATCATCCATTTCTCAAAGCTTGCTAGCTTTTCTCTAGAATACTCTCTCTTTCTCTCTAGGAGTTCTTGAAAACTAACTAACAAACATAACAAAATGTTGATGGATGCTATATATAGACCCTCCCTAATCACCATTAACCTTCACTAATCAACTAGTGTTGGTGAATTTAAGGGTTAACCAAGCTTACTATAGCTTGAATGACCTATTGAGTGACATTTTGATTAACCAATGGAATGACTAGGGTTGGTGGGGAGTTGTTAAGACATTTTACACTCCAAATTCACCAACAAGCAACCTTTCATGTGGGGCTCCCTCCAAAATTCGGGATTCCTCTTTTATTACATCACTTTAGCTTTATTTTTACATCTTATATCATTATATAAGTATTCATATATATATACACCAATGTATATATATTGACCACCACTTTGACTTCCATTTGGGCTCCACATTGGATCAAATTAATATTTCTATTGGGCTCATCAATTAAATTTGTTTGGGCTCAATTTAATTATTACATTGGGCTAATATTAATTACCCTATGTTACATTTAATTAAAACAAGCATTGGGCTTGGTTAATTATTACATAAATCAATGTTCAAATTAAATTATATGAACTACTAGGTTAATTTAATTTGACCTAGTTTCATACCTCAATTGGACTTATAATATAATCCAATTAGATTTGCTATAATTAATTCTACCACATTGGGTTACTTAATTAACCCATCCACGGTTAATTCTTAACCCCACATTTATTTATCTAGAAATTAACCAATGATTGGTTAATGCTATCTCTCTTGTCAACCAACTAGGGTTATTCAATTAACTAGACACTAGTTAATTCTCTACACTCAATCAATACTTGAAATGCTTCTCCCAACCATTGACCATCATTTGACTTTTAATGGTTTGGGCTACATAACTTACTTTTTATTGGCTCTCTTATTTAATTACCCATTTCATGCAAATATCTCCATATTGGGCTTACATCTATAACAACTTATTAATTAAGTAAATTACTTAATTAATTAACTTCTTAATATTGTCCTTCTAGGCAATATTCCACTTCCCTACTTGTTACTCATAACCTTAATTCATAACTTATATAATTAATTCAATTAATTATATTACATGACTTTTCTTTTTAATCCATACTAAAACTAATTAATTTATTAGTTTTATTAAGTATTTAATTTACTTCACACATCATCTTGTTTGACTAACAAACTCAACTATAGGTGTATATATATAAATATTAATATATTCACCTTCACTTCTCAATTGAATTTCTTTCTTAAATAAATTATCTACCTGCATCATTAAAATATTCTCACATTTAATTTCTAACAAATAATTTATGTTAAAAAAAAAAATGTTTACCCATTTTCTACACATCTTCCTTCTCACCTTCTAGGTTTAAACATTAACCTTTAATAAAATCAATTAAGATATTATTTAAAATCTTGAAATTATCTGGGATATTACAGAACCACTTAGGATTTTACCGGTAATCACAATATGAAATTTTCTTCCATTTATTTGCATACCACTCATACCAATACATGATTTAAACCTATCAAACCATGAATCTACCTATATATCATAGATTTAGACTTCTAGAGCATCAAAATAACTTTTGATCGGTTAAAAATATATTTTCGACCGTTTAAAACTTATATAAATTATAAAAATGAACTAAGGAAGAGATAGAGCACTTTTGAACCTCTTGGACATGGATGCTCTTCTTCTTCTTGATATTATCTTGCTAAGGACTCCTCCTTGACTATTCTCTAGCACTTTTTCTTGGTGGATCTTCAATCTCACTAAGTTTACTTCATTTTCTCTCAAAGAACTCTCTATTTTCTCTCTAGCATTTCTAGACAAATGGCTAACCAACACAAACCATTGGTGCACCACTCTATATATAGCACTCCCTTAATCCTCATCAACATCCCATAATCAACTAACATAGGTGAATTAAAGGGTTAATCCATGCTTACTATTTTAGTGAATGACTACTTGATGGACTTGGTGATTGACCAAGTGATTGACCACCATGAATGACAAGTTTGATTGACTAGGGTGGTTGGGTAGTTGGTGAACAATTCACCCAACACTTAACCCACATGTGGTTAACTCTCATAAGACCTATGGTTAAAGTACTACACTTAACCTTGGTCACTTAAAACTCAACCTTAGTTAGGGCTCATCTTATTTATATATCTCACAACAACTAACCACAATGTGGTTAATTCTCTACATTAAAATGACCTAGGTTGGTTCACTCACCCAACCATGGTCTAAACTCATCAATTAAACATACACACATCTTCCACCAAATAACCCAAGTAGGGTTAATTCTCTACAATCAATTATACATATATATTCAATATATTTATATAATTACTAATACTTAACTCTAGCATTGGTTAATGTTTTATTTTTATTACCACTTAGGGTTAACAATTAACCCAACAATGGTTAGTCCTCTACAACATAAATTCATAAGAATTGACCATCTTCATTGACTAGGGTTGGTGAACCACCACTTGGTTAATTCATTTAACCAACATTGGTTAACTCTCTACCAATTCATATACTTTCAACATATATATCTCTACATATTCACCAATAACCTTTTATTTAAATTACATCATAGCTTGAATTGACCAATTTAAATTGAATACAAGCAACATACATTTTTCCATCACTTAACCAACATATGGTTAAATCTTTACATTATACATATATAGTATATATGTATATATTTTGACTAATTAATTGCTTCTATGACATGAATTTTAGCTAGAGTGTGGTTATTACATTGAGTAACTTAGAAGCAACCACTTGGCAATATTCTCCCATCTTTTAACTCATGTATAGTTAACCTACTAACACAACATGTGACATAGGGTTGACATTATAACCCACCTTGGTCAATTATCTACATTATGTATATATATTAATACATTTCCCAACATCTAACTCAAGTGGAGTTAACTCTCTACAATCATGTAACCCATGGTTACTAATTCTTATCTCGGTGAATTATATACATACATAATTGTATTTATAATATTCTTCCTACAACTAACCCATGCATAGTTAAATCTTTAATTTATTTACTACCTAGGGTTACTCAATTAACTCATCCATAGTTAATTCTCATCATCACATTCATTCACCTAGCAATTAACCAATGTTTGGCCAATACTCTCTCTTGTCTACCAACTAGGGTTATTCAATTAACCCTACATTAGTTAATTCTCTACACTTAACAATACTTGAATTTATTCTCCCAACATATTGACCAATATTTGACTTTTAAATTTGGACTCAATATTTGGGCTACTAGTTTATTTTGCATTGGGCTCCCTTATTTAATTATTTGGGCTACCCAACACAACTCACACATCTTTATAACTTGGGCTAGGTAATTAATTTAATTGGACTACCACCACATTATATACAATACTTGCCAATATTATTTAATTGATCTTATATTAATTACCTCTTGAACTATTAATTAACATAACACTTGGGCTTAATATTTAATTACCCACTTCATACCAATATTCTCATATTGGGCTAACATCTATAATCCTTTTGGGCTAGTCCACTAGTAGTAATTAAATTACTTGGACTCTATACAACAACTTAATAATTAAATTAATTACTTCTTAATATTGTCATTCTAGGCAATATTCCACTTCTCTACTTATTACTCATAACTTTAATTCATGACTTAAATAATTAACTCAATTAATTATATTACATGACTTTCCTCTTTAATCCACACTTAAACTAATTAATCATATTAGTTTTATTGAGTATTTAATTTACTTCACACATCATCTTGTTTGATTAACAAACTTAACTCTAGGTATATATATAAATATTAATATAAACACCTTCACTTCTCAATTGAATTTATTTCCTTAATAAATTCTCTACACGCATCATTACAATAGTTCCACATTTAATTTCTAACAAATAAATTATGTTAAAAAAAAAATGTTCATCTATTTTCTATACATCTTACTTCTCAAATTCTAGGTTTTAAATATTAACCGTTAATTAAATCAATTAAGATCTTATATAAAATCTTGAAAATATCTGGGATATTACAACAAAAGTCGGGATTTAACTCAACCACATATCCCACATACTCCTAGAGTTTGGGATTTACTATTATCTGTTGTCTCTTAGTCCTCTTATTCACTTCTTCTTCCCTTTTATATACATATTTTACATTTCTTACCAAGGATCTTAATAACTCAAATGCCTTCTTCTTCTTATGTTTCTTTCACGTACTTGATTGCTAAGTAGTGTATCACTATTCTCCTTTAATTTATCATCATCAGTAAAATTCACTATCAGGCTAAACATTGCCATTTATTCCTTATTATATCCTTCATTAATCTTATACCCACCATCATATTCTCGATAATTTCTCATGCTGTTTATCAGCTTCTTCTTTTCTTCCTCTTTCTGAAGTATCTGTATCTTTAAAACAAATACTCACACCTTTAATGAATTCTCTTCAAACCTAAGTAATTGTGGTGCCACAAACGTGATTACCCCCCTTATCCTTCTTCAAATCATAGCTTGCTCCTTGATACAAGACATCACTATATAACACAACCTACCAGTAGTATTCAGGAGAACAATAGTGTCCTCACACAATTCTCAATTCACTGATAACTAAATCTTTATCTATGACCTTGTTCTAACCTCCATCATAAATTGTTCATCGAACTTACCACACAGTATGAGTTCAGGAACTTACCACAATCGCGTGGCTTGAGGAGCTTATCCTAGTCAGACCTTAATCGTCCATTCGCTGAGGGGCTCCACCATACAATTATGAGTCACGAACTTACCATACGTGTGAGTTTTAAGAACACGCACCTAATCTCAACATCCTCTACCTATCCGATATACTATGAGAAAAGACTCACCTTCTCACCATATATACATCGAATAGCGCGACCCAAGATTCCAATGATTATCATAATTAGGAAGCTAAGTGGTTGTCGAACCAAACACAATCTCCTGCCCATACAAGAAATTGGTCAACTCGGCCACTATATTACTATAGGAAACTAAGCGGTTCTAAAACCAAGCACTAATTCCCCGCCCATACAAGGAATTGCACAACTCAGCCATTAATATGAGTCCTCAAATAAAATCTACAACCTCTAATTTTCTTATTAACTTAGTATAAATTTTCTTAATCCATACTTTAACACATAACTCCTCACGAGTTCATCTTCGTAGATCATTTCACGATCTTATTATTATTCTTGCTACTACACAACAATCTTATTATAAGATGTCTTCTATCACTTCTTTGATATCCTTTTTCCAGATATTTATTCCTTGCCTCTGGATTTTCTCCAATTTCATTGATTCATTCCTCAAAAGCGTCTACTATTAGACTAATCAATCGTCTGTAAGGAATTATGGTCTAATTCCTTAACTTTATTCCCTATTGTCTAGAGCATTCTTTCTTTAGAACTTTCTCTTGACATTAACGTTTGCATAACACGGTAATATTATTACCTCTCTAAAGATTTTAGGCATATATTTTTAATGCCAACACATAATCCATCACTTAATATTTGTTAACATATCCTTCCTGGGTACGTAGTACCCCATCATTTATACAGCTACACACTTTTAAGCATTCTTTTGCTTATTAACCATACACACAATTATCAGTCACCTAACTTCAGATCGTTTGATAGCCTAACCGCTATATCTAGATCTTCACATTCAACCTACATTCTTCAAACTTTCATCTTATCGTCACCTTGTCTTTCTATCATCCAATTGCATATTTAATAAACATCTTAATATGCATCACATCAGTACTTAGTACTATACTTGTTCTCAGCACCATGCTAATTACATAACATATCCCGCTTCTTAACTCCAAAATTGGGATTTGCTAAATTTTATAACTTCTTTCATCATTTGCATAAATCAAATTCAATCTTACAGCTTAGAAAATCATCCGATTTTTAAATCTTCTAAAATAACTTCCGAAACGTAATTCTTCAAACATATTCTCCAAAGTCAAACTCCCAAAGATATATACTTCCAAAGTTAGACTCCTCAACATACACTATTATAATTCTTATGTAATTCTTTATCATGCATATCCCTTTCTACAGTCATTCTTCCTTTTTCTCAATCACTTCATCATTATCTACTTTTATGATTGACTCCAAAATCTTCTCATTCTTCTATGATTCATTTAACTCTGCAACCACTTATTTGTTTAGCCCATCAGTTCATCTCTATTTACTCCGATCATCTCTACTATCACCGATCTATATAGATCAATCTTCTCAAGATATCCCCAATGTCCTCGAATCATTCCTTAACATTATTTCCTTCTATTTTACCTTAGCCACATTTATATCTGGTCATTTCTTCTTATCTATTCTCCATAGATTAAGTATCTCTCAATCCTCATTCTCTTTTCTTCATCAATGCTTAACTCCACCCTTCGGATCATCTTCCGAATCCTCATACTCTTCCGATCTAATAACAGATCTTCTCTTACATGCACATAACTTTTCTTACTTGATGAATCTCCACAATTCATATCCTAAACTCTTTATGAGTTTTCTTGTCTTCTCTACTGTCATAATCCTAAGGTTTTTCCCCACACCTAAGGTTTATAACCTACAGCTCTGATACCAACCTGTGACGCCCCCAAATCCGGGTCCCTTGAACCTCGGGTTCGGTGCTCACTATTCAACACTTGTCAAACATTCATAAAATATAACTTCAATAACTCGCGGAAATCATACATCATTTCATTACGAAACGTACCTTCAATCCCAGGTTCCACTAACCTTAATACATCATCATTACCTTATAATACAAAAGATTTACACAAATAGTACGAACTAACTACGTCTACTCGTTCATCTTTCCTTTGCCGTGGTACTCCTTAGATAACTCGGCTTAACTGAAAAATAGTTCATGATATAGCAAGGATGAGCAACTACTTTGCTCAGCAAGTTTTATTAAACAATAAAAGATATATCATGAATGAAAAAGATTTAGCTCTGGAAACTTCAACAATATACAATAATTGTGAAGACATGCAACTTTGAATAATATAATTCAATTGACATAACATACTGCTTCATCATGCTGAAAGGGTCACAAGACCATGAACACACGTTTTGAGTATTTACAATACCCTGTAGACAGAAGTCTGTCAGTTCGTTTTGAATATTAACAATCATTTTGATTGACATATCCGGTGATGGGTACTTTAGGTGATCAGCCTATCGTACGTTTATAGAGTGCACAATATAACCATCTAGTTCGTTTTGATCGGGAATGTTCCATCCGACCGTAAGCTTATCCGCTTATAATGCTCTGTTCATTTCAGCTTATCCCATCAGATTCCGCACCACAACAATATGATTTGGACTAACTTCAATAATATTCAGATTTATGAATTTAAATCGTACATGGTCTAGCCGAAACAATTGGCATAGAATCCTCACTTATGACAGTTTATAACAAGAACAGTCATAATATCACATACAATATCTAGCTGAAATAAATAGCATATATATTTCTCTTTAAACAGTTCATAACGTGAATAGTCATGCAAATGCACCTAAGTGCGATTGTCAATAACAATATAGATATGAAATAATTATTAATAATTATTTCATCATGCATTTTGAAATAAATTTCAGATTCTACATAAATAACTTGCCAAATAGAATACAAGTTAGGTTCAGAGAAACTTGCCTGTTCCGCTGACTACTGCTATTCAACTTAAAAATACTTCCTCTGGGTGACCTAATATTCAACAACATTGATCCTCCAATTAGCATAACACATATAGGTTTATTTAACATTAATAATCTTACCATATATGTCTTAATCATCTATCACTTAATCATAATCTTACATCTCTTAATAATATTATCAATCCCTTGATAATATTTTAAATCACATAACTATCACTTCATTGCTTTATAATATTATCACCTTTGATAATATATAAATACCACAAATAATATTATTAATCGTATAATAATATTTCAACCATAAATCATCTAGTTCCTCAATATTATTAACCATCTAATAATCATCTTAATCTCTTCATTATCTCAACACTTATTAACATTATTAATAACTAAATAATGTTTTACACTATTCCCAAGGATATTATTTATCAAATAATATCTTAATCATTTATAAATATTATTAACCATTTAATAATATTTTATCATCTTAGTAATATTATTAATCCTTTAATAATATCTTCTTCTCTCATTAATATTATTAACCATTTAATAATATTTTATCCTCTTACTAATATTATTAACCATTTAATAATATTTTAATCATTTATTAATATTATTAATCATTTAATAAAATTCTACTAACTTACTAATATTATTAACCATTTAATAATATTTTATTAACTCATTAATATTATAATTATATAATAATATCTCAATCGCATATTAACATTTTTAATAATTTAATAATGTCTTACACTCTTTCCAATAATATTATTTATCAAATAATATTTTAATCGCTTATAAATATTATTAAAAATTTAATAATATTTTACTCTTTTAATAATATTATTAATCATTTAATAATATTCTTTTCATTTACTAATATTATTAACCATTCAATAATATTTTAATTATTTATTAATATTATTAATCATTTAATAATATTTTAATCACATATTAATATTATTAACCATTTAATAATATTTTACCCACTTATTAATATTGTTAACAATTTAATAATATTTTAATCATTTATTAATATTATTAATCCTTTAATAATATTTTAATCACTTATTAATATTATTAACCATTTAATAATATTTTAATCATTTACTAATGTTATTCATCATTTAATAACTTTTAATCATATACTAATATTATTGATCATTTAATAATATTTTAATATTCTTCAAACATTATCAATAGTTAACTTTTTAATTGTTGTAACTTTAGTCTTTATTTTATACATTTAGATACCTTTAAGTCACTAATAAACTCTATATATATTAGTTTAGTATTCAAACACACTCAATTAATATGTATTTCAACTTAATTTTTCATAAAAAAACTCGACCCGGACCGACCCGACTCGACCCGGACCGACCCGACCCGACCCGGACCGAATCTGCCCCCAGAAACAGCCGGCTCAAGCGCCTAGGCGCTTGGTAGGCGCTCAGTAGGCGCTCGGCCAACTCCTCCGAAAGTAAACTTTTGACTGCTCGACCCTCCGACGCCCCAACAGCCATAACTTCTTGATTTTAAAACATTTTGGGGTTATTCTTGAGTCCATTCTCATCAGAATTTCCCCCTCTACAATTTCTCTTTAGATCAAAAATCCAAATTCCAAACGGAAGTGGACTAAAAACTGCTCACAAGGACAAAGTGAAAACTAAAATCACAAATCCTTGGTTTTAATGGTTCAACCTTGAATAAAATAAACTCTACACATCCAAATGACACCAAATCAGTGTTGATGTGTTCCTAACCTCTTGTTTTACAATATTCCATGGTTGGATCGTCTTTTTGAAAACGTTTTACACGAAAATTACGGTTCGAACCATCTAGGGTTTAAAAACGACATCATTTCCGGTAAAAGCTATAACTTATTTGTTATTCAATATTCTTGAAAGGTTCCAAAAGGGTTTTTCTTTAAAACTCCTAGATCTAGCTTTCTAGCCATAAAAATCCAATTTTCGATTTGTGTATTTTAAAATACAACATCAAACACAACATGTATCATTAGGGTTTTACCGGTAAAATGTGTTATGAACATTTCTACAATTTTTATACATTTCTCACATACCAAATCATGATTTAAGCATATCAAACCATGTATCTACCAATTTATTATAGCTTAAGACTTGTAGACCATCAAAACCACTTTTGATCGGTTAAAAACATATTTTGACCATATAAAACATATATAGCCTACAAAAATAAAATAAAGATGAGATAGAACACTTTTGAACCTTATGTTCTTCTACTCTTGGCTAGAGACTTTGTTGGTGACTCCTCCTTGATAAGTCTCTAGTAATCTCCTTGGTGAAAAACCAACTCTCAAGAGCCTTCTCTATTTTCTCTAGAATGCTCTCTCTATTCTCTCTTGGAGTTCTTACAAAATGACTAACAAACCTAGCAAATGAATGGAGCATTCTATTTATAGAATCTCCCTAGACTTGCTTAACATCTACTAATCAACCAATGCTAGTCAATTAGGAGCTTAATCTTGCTTACTATGCATGGAATGACCACTTGATGGACTCTTTGATTGACCCATTGATTGACTAGGGTGGTTGGGGCTTACTTGCACCACTTTACACTCCAAAATCAACCAACAAGCTACATTTATATCCATGTGGGCCCCAAAATTCGGGATTGACCAAATATTTATCCAATTTGACTTTATTTTTAAGTCCTATATAATTATATAAGTATCCATATATATATATACATCAATATATGTATACATATTCACCTATACAAACTTATTGGGCTCCACTTTGGATCTTAGTATTAAATTCTATTGGGCTCATTCAATTAAATTGTTTGGGCTCAATTTATATCACACATTGGGCTAGCATTTACATAACTATGCTATCTTTAATTAAAATAAGCATTGGGCTTATTTAATAAATTACATGGACTAATAATTAAATTAATTACATGGGCTACTAAGTAAACTTAATTGACCTAGTTTAACAACTCATTTGGATTTAAATTATAATCCAATTAGATTTGCTATTAATAAGTCCATTGGACTCCTTAATTAAATAACACTATTAATTGAAAAATCTTGGGTTTGTTTTTAACAATACCCTAATACGTATTAATATAAGTACATTGGATTTGATTAATTTAATTCATTCACTAACCCCTATCATCAAATTGGGTTTATAAAATAATTAACCGTACACAAACAATTATTCCCTCATTGGATTATCTCAAATAATTCACTTGCTTCTTCTTTCGCATTATTCATACAAGTAATTAACTTGTTTAGTATAAAACTTCTTATTTGTCATTCAAGGCCAACATTCAAGCTTTGTGATCTCATCACATAAGCTTCTCTTGCAATCTTTTTCCTTCTTTAGTTAATTAATTTAATTAACTAATTTAATACATCTCATCATACAACTTATCCTATATACACATACTTCATACCTCATATTTTCTTATGGATATAATTAAATAAAAAAAAATTGGGTTCGTAATTTTCTCGGTCATTACAAATCAAATTTCATATTTAAAATAAACTTTTTATTTTAATTATAAAATTATTTAAAAATAAACTATTTATTTTTATTATTTTAAAATTATCCAAAATAAACTCTTTTATTTTGAAATTTTAAAATATGCACAAAATTACAAAATTGCTTATTTTCACAAAATTGTTCGGCTAACTAATATAATATATTAGTTATTATGTATTATACCAATTATATACAAACCGAACAAATCCGTGCAACATGGATTCATATCATGAACTTGGAAACAATTAACATTAACATATATATATATATATATATATATATAATCTTATAATCCGTGCGGCTATTGCATGAGAAAATCGAAAGTGCAGTAGGCTTTAGTTGGTTTTGTTTGCTTTGTAAATGACACTCAATTCGGGACTTGTATATCATATATGTTAAGTCACTTTTATCAAAACCGTGAGTCACTTTTCCATTACATTTACCGAAATTGTTAAATTCTTGTTTACTTAATATATATATATATATATATCATTACCGAAACTTCCGATATTGAATACACAAAATCCGAAAGCTTTAGTTGCTGCCAAATCAGAAAGTTACTGTACCGATTTAGGTAATAATATAATATATATAATTTGAAACCTTTTTAAAATAATAATTTTATACAATAAATTATGCCCAATAAATTATTCTAAACACATACCCATACATATATGAAATTAAAACAATTAATAATTCGCATAAGTTTGGCTCTTGATGCCACTGTTGGTTTGCAAAAATTATGGCATACATATAATCAAATTATATAAGCGCAATGGAAGCAATAAAAATCAGATTTTAAAATTTTTGTACAAACCAATAACCCGGATCTTTCTTATGCGAGTATTATTAATTGAGGAAGGATAAAAGAATTTATATCTTTGTAGAACCAAGCTTCCACGGGTACAAGTTCATCTCCCTTTGATCCTTCACGTTCTTCTTCAAATTCACCGATTAGATTCCACGGATCAATGTTAGCTCCCCAAGTGTTGAGCCTCTAGAGGTGATCCACCAAGAGATCTATGAATTAAAGAAGTGGATCTTGGTTTCTCCAAACCATGGGTGGCTAGCCCTATTTCTCTCTCTCTCTCTAACTCTTAGATCTGGAGAATTATGGAGTACTCTCTCTAATCTAATGAAAGAGTATGTAACCTTGATCTATAATAAGACTCCTCTTATTTATAGATCTAGTCAACCCTCCTAAACTATTTAGGATTAGGGTTTTAATTTGATTCCCAATTTAATTAGGAACTAAATTAATTAATTACAATTCTTAAACCATTTAGGAACTTAATTATTTAATAATGAGAGTACTTCTTATTAATTAATTACTAAACCATTTAGTAACCTAATTAATTATTATAATTATAATTCCTAAACTATTTAGGAGCTTAATTATTTAATAATAATATTACTATTTATTAATTAATTACTAAACCATTTAGTAACTAAATAATAATACTAGTAATAACAATAACAGTAATAATAATAATAATAAGACTCCTCTTATTAATTTATAATTAGTATTTCTAAAATACTAAATTATAAATATTAAGCTATTTAATTTATTCTATCACCATAGTATAAATTAAATATACTTAATTTATTATTACAATTATGCCATCCACTTCTAAAATAAATATTACTCTTTTGCGGTGTGACCCTTTAGGTTCTCCATATTAAACCGGTTGTATAATAAATAAATTAGAACAATTCTAATTCATTTATTACGAATTAACTCTTTAATTCAGAATAAATAATTATTCCACAATAAGGGTAAGCCCCCTTAGCGTTAGTCGACTTTTCAGATAATATAGATTTCAACATTTAATCGTAAAAGAACCTTTCAGCAAATAGTTACCGTACAATTCAATCATTCTACCACACAATGTCCCAATCAAATATAAGACACGGAATTTCTGTCAAGTTTTATTTATTTGATTATATGCATTTCAATTCACAAATACACAACTCTAGTTAATGTAAATTAGAAACTCCTTTCTAATTTCATTCAACCCTGGCCAGGGATTTCTGAGTAGTCACTTATTGAATCGCATAGGACATTCTCTCCCTTTACTGGAAGTGGTAGATCCTTTGTTGACCATTCATCTATCTCCATGTGTACCTTATTATACCCAAGGACATCCTTTGATATACCAATAGGTCTTAAGGAATATGTCAAAGTATGACTTAGTACACACAAGATACTAAGATGATCTCAAGTCTAAGGATCACTTATACGACTATCACATAAGGAACTCCTATTGACAGACGAGTAAAACTCCATTAGGTGTTCCTTGAGCGAGTCACGTTCAGTGAACTTATTCTCTAATAAGCACCTACATACTTGCTTTAGTGTCTCTACACAAATGATTATGAGATCAATCATCCTCTTCATAAGAGCAAGCATAGTATGTATCAATCTATCCGGATCTACTAATCCCCTTTTTAGTGATCCAACGATTGAGAACAATTTTAGTTTTTGAGCTATCTTGAATTTAGATCTCATTAGCATGATTCTCATCATGGTTCTAAAAGCATTGCTCAAAAACTATGGGTTTATCCATTTGATTAATTCAAGTAATTAATCATGAATAAAGAAATGCCTTGATACTTTTATTAATAAATGAACAAGATTACAAAATATATGTTTATCACATCAAATGTGATTGGCTTGAGGGCATATTAGCTTCACAACTAACACAAGTCCTTGGTTCTAGAAAACTTCTAGTTGTTTCATTATTTCCTTCAAATTGGTAAACAAATTGATGATTTAGTGTCATATTACTTCGTTCACCTTTGTTTAGCATTATAAGGTGCAATTCTATCACTCTCGCATTCAAAATCGTACGTACAACTAACACAAGTCCTCGATTAAAGAAAACTTCTAGTTGTTTCATTATTTCCTTCAAATTGGTAAACAAATAGATGATTTAGTGTCATATTACTTCATTCACCTTTGTTTAGCATCAAAAGGTGCACTCCTATCACTCTCGCATTCAGAACCGTAAGTACAACTAACGCAAGTCCTCGGATATAGAAAACTTCTAGTTGTTTCATTATTTCCTTCAAATTAGTAAACAAATAGATCATTTAGTGTCATATTACTTCGTTCAACTTTGTTTAGCATCAAAAGGTGGAATCCTATCACTCTCGTATTCAAAATCGTACGTACAACTAACGCAAGTCTTCGGTTAAAGAAACTTCTAGTTATTTCATTATTTACTTCAAATTATTTAAGAAATAGATGATTTAGTGTCATATTACTTCGTTCCACTTTGTTTAGCATCAAAAGGTGCAATCCTATCATTATCGCATTCAAAACCGTACGTACAACTAACACAAGTCCTCGAATAAAGAAAAGTTCTAGTTGTTTCATTATTTTCTTCAAATTATTAAACAAATAGATGATTTAGTGTCACATTACTTCGTTCAACTTTGTTTAGCATCAAAAGGTGCAATCCTATCACTCTCGCATTCAAAACCGTACGTACGACTAGCACAAGTCCATGATTAAATAAAACTTCTAGTTGCTTCATTATTTCCTTCAAATTGATAAACAAATAGATCATTTAGTGTCATATTACTTAGTTCAACTTTGTTTAGCATCGAAAGGTGCAATCTTATCACTCTCGTATTCAAAACCGTCCTTACAACAAACACAAGTTCTTGGATAAAGAAAACTTCTAGTTGTTACATTATTTCCTTCAAATTATTAAAAAAATAGATGATTTAGTGCCATATTACTTCGTTCAACTTTGTTTAGCATCAAAAGGTGTAATCCTATCACTCTCATGTTCAAAACCATTCGTACAACTAACACAAGTCCTCGATTAAAGAAAACTTTTAGTTGTTTCATTATTTCTTTCAAATTGTTAAACAAATAAATGATTTAGTGTCATATTACTTCGTTCAACTTTGTTTAGCATCAAAAGGTACAATCCTATCACTTTCGCAGTCAAAACCGTACGTACAACTAACACAAGTTCTCGGATAAAGAAAACTTATAGTTGTTTCATTATTTCTTTCAAATTATTAAACAAATAGATGATTTAGTGTCATATTACTTCGTTCAAATTTGTTTAGCATCAAAAGGTGCAATCCTATCACTCTCGCATTCAAAATCGTACGTACAACTAACACAAGTTCTCGGATAAAGAAAACTTCAAGTTGTTTCATTATTTTCTTCAAATTATTAAACAAATAGATTATTTAGGGTCATATTACTTCGTTCAACTTTGTTTAGCATCAAAAGGTGCAATCCTATCACTCTCGCATTCAAAACCATACATACAACTAAGACAAGTCCTCGGTTAAAGAAAACTTCTAGTTGTTTCATTATTTCCTTCAAATTGGTAAACAAATAGATGATTTAGTGTCATATTACTTCGTTCACCTTTGTTTATCATCAAAAGGTGCAATCTTATTAGTCTTGCAATCAAAACCGTACGTACAACTAACACAAGTCCTCGGTTCTAGAAAACTTCTAGTTATTTCATTACTTCCTTTAAATTGGTAAACAAATAGATGATTTAGTATCATATTACTTCATTCAACATTTTTTAGCATCAAAAGGTGCAATCCTATCACTCTCGCATCCAAAACCGTACGTACAACTAAAACAAGTCCTCAGATAAAGAAAACTTCTAGTTGTTTCAGTATTTCCTTAAAATTATTAAACAAATAGATTATTTAGTGTCATATTACTTCGTTCAACTTTGTTTAGCATCAAAAGGTGCAATCCTCTCACTCTCGCATTCAAAACCGTACGTACAACTAACATAAGTCCTCGGTTAAAGAAAACATCTAGTTGTGTCATTATTTATTTAAAATTGGTAAACAAATAGATGATTTAGTGTCATATTACTTCGTTCACCTTTGTTTAGCATCAAAAGGTGTAATCTTATTAGTCTCGCAATCAAAACCATACGTACAACTAACACAAGTCCTCGGTTCTAGAAAACTTCTAGTAGTTTCATTATTCCCTTCAAATTGGTAAGCAAATAGATGATTTAGTGTCATATTATTTCGTTCGATTTTTTTAGCATCAAAAGGTGCAATCCTATCACTCTCACATTCAAAACCGTGCGTACAACTAACACAAGTCCTCGGATAAATAAAACTTCTAGTTGTTTCATTATTTCGTTCAAATTATTAAACAAACATATGATTTAGTGTCATATTACTTCGTTGAACTTTGTTTAGCATCAAAAGGTGCAATCCTATCACTCTCGCATTCAAAATCGTACGTACAACTAGCGCAAGTCCTCGGATAAAGAAAACTTCTAGTTGTTTCATTATTTCCTTCAAATTATTAAACAAACATATGATTTAGTGTCATATTACTTCGTTCAACTTTGTTTAGCATCAAAAGGTGCAATCCTATCACTCTCGCATTCAAAATTGTACGTACAACTAGCGCAAGTCCTCGGATAAAGAAAACTTCTAGTTGTTTCATTATTTCCTTCAAATTATTAAACAAATAGATGATTTAGTGTCATATTACTTCGTTCAACTTTGTTTAGCATCAAAAGGTGCAATCCTATCACTCTCGCATTCAAAATCGTACGTACAACTAACGCAAGTCCTCGATTAAAGAAACTTCTAGTTGTTTTATTATTTCCTTCAAATTGGTAAACAAATAGATGATTTAGTGTCATATTACTTCGTTCAACTTTGTTTAGCATCAAAAGGTGCAATCCTATCACTCTCGCATTCAAAATCGTACGTACAACTAACACAAGTCCTCGGTTAAAGAAAACTTCTAATTGTTTCATTATTTATTTCAAATTGGTAAACAAATAGATTATTTAGTGTCATATTACTTCGTTCACCTTTATTTAGCATCAAAAGGTTCAATCTTATTAGTCTCGCAATCAAAACCGTACGTACAACTAACACAAGTCCTCGGTTCTAGAAAACTTCTAGTTGTTTCATTACTTCCTTCAAATTATTAAACAAATAAATGATTTAGTGTCATATTACTTCGTTCAATTTTTTTTAGCATTAAAAGGTGCAATCCTATCACTCTCGCATCCAAAACCGTACGTACAACTAAAACAAGTCCTCGGATAAAGAAAACTTCTAGTTGTTTCAGTATTTCCTTCAAATTATTAAACAAATAGATGATTTAGTGTCATATTACTTCGTTCAACTTTGTTTAGCATCAAAAGGTGCAATCCTATCACTCTCGCATTCAAAACCGTACATACAACTAACACAAGTCCTCGGTTAAAGAAAACTTCTAGTTGTTTCATTATTTATTTCAAATTGGTAAACAAATAGATGATTTAGTGTCATATTACTTCGTTCACCTTTGTTTAGCATCATAAGGTGCAATCTTATTAGTCTCGCAATCAAAACCGTACGTACAACTAACACAAGTCCTCGGTTGTAATATTCTGAACTTCCGAGAGAGTTGTAATCCGACTTTATGTGAATAAATAAAGCTTGAATTACATCTTATATGTGTTATGGAATCTTCGTTGTTGCTTATTCATGTGTTTCGGTTGAAGTATACAGCCTTAGCACGAAAAAGGAACATAAAAGTTTTTTTCAAAAATCTGAAAAGAAGATAAAGCCTAAACCCTAAACCCTAGGGTCTAAACCCTAGGAAATCTAACCTAAGCCCCCGAGTGAAATGTGTACGTCGAAAGGACATTCTGCTTCAATATTCAACCTTCCCACGATTTGAAAACACGTATCAATCAATAAAAGTTTTTCTCGAAAAACGTGTAAAAGCACTATTCACGAGGTGACGTTTTTTCATTCGTTTGACTGTTTCTTTCATCTGTAGGACTTCTTACATTTCACAACATAGTGATAATATGAGGTTTAGATGTCAGGGAATCAATAAAATTTTCTTGGGAAAAAGACGAAAAAGACACGATTTACGAGAAAACGTTTGTCGTCTTTTTGAACGTTCTTTTCAACGTTTGGACTTTTTCCATTTCACGATATAGCATTTATACGGGGAATAGATACCAGGGAGCCACTGATATTTTTCTCAAAATAAAACGTAAAACGCTCTTCAAACGAAAACGCTTTCTATTTTTGAACGTTCCGTTGAAGAATATTGTGTTTGTATTAGACCACCGATGCTTAATATGCAATAAAAGTTTTTTAGAAAACCTAATTTTAGGGAATGAGAAAACCTAACCCTAAGGGTTAGAAACCCTAAAAAGTACTATTCAAAAATACGCGTATAAATACGAAAATTATACGGATAGAATACGGAAATAATACGATAATAATACGAAAATTATACGGTATAAATACGAAAAAGTCAAATGTGAATAGTGAAAGTCAACTATACTAATTAGTATACTAATCAAGATTAAGGCTTAAGTAAGTTTGATTAGTTAAAATGATTTACTAATCAACCAATCACATGTTAGCTTAATTAAGGACTAAACTAACCTTGACCAATCATGGTTAAGAAAAGAAAAACAAGTTAGATTAACTAAACTAGATAAAGAAACACTAGTTACACTAACTAATTATCAACTAAATCCATGTAAAATTAAGTTAACCAATCAAAATCCAAGCTAGCTATCCATGTGATTAGTTTTTGACCAATGAGCACAAAGTAAAGCAAGATGGAATCTAGGCCATTGGATCAAAATGTCCAGCCATTTTGTGCTTTTAATGAGGTGTCCTAAGTTCTTAAATATGTGTCCAAGTCCCTATGTAAACTAATAATAACTTCAAGGACTAAAAGTGTAATTAAAGAAACTTGACTTTTCCTATAAATAGCAAGCTTAGTTCACTTGATTCACCATTCATTTTCAAAGCTTAAAATCTAGTATCAAAGCTATACATATATTGAGAGAGAGTTACTATATTGGATATTGCAAGTAAATAGTTAAAGCTTGCAAACACCAACGGTACAATCTCTTATAGTTTTTATGTTTGATTTTTCTTTCGTCTTTAATTTTCAAAAGCTCAAGAACGCGAGTTGTAGCCATGTACGATTGTCGTTCTCCGTGTTCTTCACGTGTTCTTGAGCCTTTCTACATTTTGTAGCAGTTGTAATGTCGAATTTCAATTCGTAGTTTAAAGCTTAATGAACACACGTAGTGGTCATGTACGGTTCATCCGTTCTCCGCGTTTGCGTATGTTCTTGAGCATTTTTATAAATTGTTTTAATCAATTATACAAGCCGTTATAATGACCAATTTTTTTCAACTATAAAGTGTTATAATCACTTATGTAAGCAGTTATAATGCTCAAATCATTTCATGTACGAAAACCAAAAGCTCAAGAACATAGTCGTTACCATGTACGGTTTAACCGTTTTTCGTGTTCTTCGTGTGTTCTTGAGCAAAAGTCATAAATCTTTCTATGAGAAGGTTTGTGATTTGTTATTTTTATGTTATAAAGTGATATGGAGTCTTACAACATGATTTATTAAAGAGTTAAATCAAGCGGTACCATGTTTCACATGGTTAACCCTAAAAATATTGTTCAAAGTAAGCATACTGACCTTTCTGCTAAAATTACGAAATTTTAAAGTCAGAATCTGCCTTAGTAACCTAAATGAAAGTTGTAGATAATGAAATTCTAAGCAATTTAGACTCAAAAATAACTTTAAAATATTTCCGGATGATAAAGTTATGGCAGTTACCGGAAAAGACGTCGACGCTGAAAATTTTAAGGGGCATTCGGGTGGAAGCACTAAATTTTGAGTTTTTGAGTTAGCCAAGTTTTCTAAAAATTCCACCAATGAAAATAGTCTAGTTTAGTGATAAAAACACGTATAGAACGAAAAAATTCGATGAACTAACATTAGGTACACGAAACCCTTTGTATAGGCGCTTTAAACGATTACCGGGAAACCCTAAATTGTGCTAAAGGCAAGTTTTCTATCCTTAAACTTTGTTTACTTGCTTTCTATGTGATTTATACATTTTGTGTATGCAACGTGTTATAAATCTTTGATACGAGAGTTATTGCTTTTTGTTTCGGCATAACTTGCAAAATGAAATGATTATTCGTGATAAATTCGAATCATGCTTTATTATATCAAACCAAGTCGTCTTGGGGCAATCCTGACATGTGAAGTAAACTGAGATGAACAAATATGTATTACTGTTCTTGATCTGTCCAGTGTATTGTATGTTATGCATAACATAGGATGTCGTTAGGTTGATCCCCTTTCTATATCCATTATAAAAGGTTCTAAGTCGAAAGACAAAGAACAGTTCAAGGTCTAACCACCACTCAGTCTTGCTATGTTAAAACATTTGTAAATATCAATTGTTATTCCATGAGTCCTTACAATCCTTATCGGTGTGAGTTCACTTATATGTTATGTGTTTAAGACTTGCTGAGCATTTTAGCTCACCCTTGCATATAAACCTAATGTGCAGACAAACCTGAGAGCTCCGGCTCGAAGAAGAAAGGAAAGAAGAAATGCGTAGACTAGTTTACTGCTTTCCTTAATTGTTCTTAACTGTAGTCATAATGACATTTTGTAATAAGAACAAGTTCAACACATGTAACCGAATATTATAAAAATATTATCAAGTTTTATCACATTCTCTTGTTACGTCTTTACTTTGATTAAACTTAGAATTGTTAAAACTTAACATAGTATTAATAATGATCTATTTATCTGGATGAGGATCGGTAAATAACTTGTGAGTGCTGTACATCCGAGACAGGACTAAGCGATGTTGACTAAGTCAAATCCATCGTTAAGGTTCCTCGGACCCAGGTATAACTCGTTATTACTATTCTGAATGTCAGATAAGTAGGATTATTAGTATGAAGAGATATCAGTATAACCAAATACGTTTCGAATGAGGGTTTTAACTATTTGGGTAATGTTTTGTACGGAAAGAGAATTTTGCACCGGACAAAGATACAACCATTTGTCACGGATAAAGATGCAAACATTTACCACGGGTGAAGATGCAAACATTCACCGCGAGATTCTCTGTTCCCAAGAGCCGTCCTAATGATTTAATACCGTGGATGTTGAAACATGTAAAGTTATAGAATATCTAAATATTAAGGATAAAAAGGTTATGTTTGAATATTAAGTCTCTTGTATCAATTATAAGGACTTGATATAAAATAATGAAAGATCTTTGGGAATTAGGATGAGAACTTTGTTTAAGAATAAAGGAAATCATCTATAAACCTATTGATTTAGCATTTATAGTGAGCACCAAGTCATCTATAGTAAGTATAGTGATTTGGGGGCGTTACATCGGTTCTGGAAAACTTCTAGTTGTTTCATTACTTACTTCACATTGGTAAACAAATAGATGATTTAGGGTCATATTACTTCGTTCCACTTTGTTTTGCTTCAAAAGGTGCAATCCTATCACTATCGCATCTAAAACCATACGTACAAATAACACAAGTCCTCGGATAAAGAAAACTTCTAGTTGTTTCATTATTTCTTTCAAATTATTAAACAAATAGATGATTTTGTGTCATATTACTTCATTTAACTTTGTTTAGCATCAAAAGGTTCAATCCTATCACTCTCGCATTCAAAACCGTACGTACAACTAACACAAGTACTCGGTTAAAGAAAACTTCTAGTTATTTCATTATTTCCTTCAACTTGGTAAACAAATAGATGATTTAATGTCATATTACTTCGTTCACCTTTGTTTAGCATCAAAAGGTGCAACCCTATTAGTCTCGCAATCAAAACCGTACGTATCTCTAACACAAGTCCTCGGTTCTAGAAAACTTCTAGTTGTTTCATTGTTTTCGTCAAATTGGTAAACAAATAGATGATTTAGTGTCATATTACTTCGTTCAACTTTTTTTAGCATCAAAAGGTGCAAATCTATCCCTCTCGCATTAAAAACCGTCAGTACAACTAACACAAGTCCTAAGATAAAGAAAACTTCTAGTTGTTACATTATTTCCTTCAAATTATTAAACAAATAGATGATTTAGTGTCATATTACTTCGTTCAACTTTGTTTAGCATCAAAAGGTGCAATCATATCACTATCGCATTCAAAACCGTACGTACAACTAACACAAGTCCTCGGATATAGAAAACTTGTAGTTGTTTCATTATTTCCTTCAAATTATTAAACAAATAGATGATTTAGTGTAATATTACTTCGTTCAACTTTGTTTAGCATCAAAAGGTGCAATCCTATCATTATCGCATTCAAAACCGTACGTACAACTAACACAAGTCCTCGGATGAAGAAAACTTCTAGTTGTTTCATTATTTCCTTCAAATTATTAAATAAATAGATGATTTAGTGTCGTATTACTTCGTGGAACTTTGTTTAGCATCAAAAGGTGCAATCCTATCACCCTCGCATTTAAAACCGTACGTACAACTAACACAAGTCCTCGGTTAAAGAAAACTTCTAGTTGTTTCATTATTTCCTTGAAATTGGTAAACCAATAGATGATTTAGTGTCCTACTACCTCGTTCACCTTTGTTTAGCATCAAAAGGTGGAATCCTATCATTCTCGCATTCAAAACCGTACGTACAACTAACACAAGTCCTCGTTTAAAGAAATTTTCTAGTTGTTTCATTATTTCCTGCAAATTGATAAACAAATAGATGATTTAGTGTCATATTACTTCGTTCAACTTTGTTTAGCATCAAAAGGTGCAATCCTATCACTCTCGCATTCAAAATCGTACGTACAACTAATGCAAGTCCTCGGTTAAAGAAACTTCTAGTTGTTTCATTATTTCCTTCAAATTATTTATGAAATAGATGATTTAAGGTCATATTACTTCGTTCCACTTTGTTTAGCTTCAAAATGTGCAATCCTATCACTATCGCATTTAAAACGGTACGTACAAATAACACAAGTCATCGGATAAAGAAAACTTCTAGTTGTTTCATTATTTCCTTCAAATTATTAAACAAATAGATGATTTTGTGTCATATTACTTCGTTCAACTTTGTTTAGCATCAAAAGGTGTAATCCTATCACTTTCGCATTCAAAACCGTACGTACAACTAAGACAAGTTCTCGGTTAAAGAAAACTTCTAGTTATTTCATTATTTCCTACAAATTGGTAAACAAATAGATGATTTAGTGTCATATTACTTCGTTCACCTTTGTTTAGCATCAAAAGGTGCAATCTTATTAGTCTCGCAATCAAAACCGTACGTACACCTAACACAAGTCCTCGATTCTAGAAAACTTCTAGTTGTTTCATTACTTCTTTCAAATTTGTAAACAAATAGATGATTTAGTGTCATATTACTTCGTTCAACTTTTTTTAGCATCAAAAGGTGCAATCCTATCGCTCTCGTATTCAAAACCGTACGTACAACTAACACAAGTCCTCGATTAAAGAAAACTTCTAGTTGTTTCATTATTTCCTTCAAATTGGTAAACAAATAGATGATTTAGTGTCATAGTACTTCGTTCACCTTTGTTTCGCATCAAAAGGTGGAATCCTATCATTCTCGCATTCAAAACCGTACGTACAACTAACACAAGTCCTTGGTTAAATAAAACTTCTAGTTGTTTCATTATTTCCTTCTAATTGATAAACAAATAGATGATTTAGTGTCATATTACTTTGTTCACCTTTGCTTTGCATCAAAAGGTGCAATCCTATTAGTCTCGCAATCAAAGTCGTACGTACAACTAACACAAGTTCTCGGTTCTAGAAAGCTTCTAGTTGTTTCATTATTCCCTTCAAATTGGTAAGCAAATAGATGATTTAGTGTCATATTACTCCGTTCAACTTTATTTAGCATCAAAAGGTGCAATCCTATCACTCTCGCATTCAAAACCGTACGTACAACTAACACAAGTCCTCGGATGAAGAAAACTTCTAGTTGTTTCATTATTTCCTTCAAATTATTAAATAAATAGATGATTTAGTGTCGTATTACTTCGTTCAACTTTGTTTAGCATCAAAAGGTGCAATCCTATCACCCTCGCATTCAAAACCGTACGTACAACTAACACAAGTCCTCGATTAAAGAAAACTTCTAGTTGTTTCATTATTTCCTTTAAATTGGTAAACAAATAGATGATTTCGTGTCATATTACTTCGTTCAGCTTTGTTTAGCGTCAAAAGGCGGAATCTTGTCATTCTCGCATTCAAAACCGTACGTACAACTAACACAAGTCCTCGGTTAAAGAAAACTTCTAGTTGTTTCATTATTTCCTTCAAATTGATAAACAAATAGATGATTTAGTGTCATATTACTTCGTTCACCTTTGTTTAGCATCAAAAGGTGCAATCCTATTAGTCTCGCAATCAAAACCGTACGTACAACTAACACAAGTCCTCGGTTCTAGAAAACTTCTAGTTGTTTCATTATTCCCTTCAAATTGGTAAGCAAATAGATGATTTAGTGTCATATTACTCCGTTTAACTTTTTTTAGCATCAAAAGGTGCAATCCTATCACTCTCGCATTCAAAACCGTACGTACAACTAACACAAGTCCACGGATAAAGAAAACTTCTAGTTGTTTCATTATTTCTTTCAAATTATTAAAGAAATAGATGATTTAGTGTCATATTACTTGAAAGTAATATGCCCTCAAGCCAATCACATTTGATGTGATAAGCATATACTTTGTAATCTTGTTCATTTATTAATAAAAGTATCAAGACATTTCTTTATTCATGATTAATTACTTGAATTAATCAAATGGATAAACCCATAGTTTTCGAGCAATGCTTTTAGTACCATGATGAGGATCATGCTAATGAGATCTAAATTCAAGATAGCTCAAAACTAAAATTGTTCCTAATCGTTGGATCACTAAAAAGGGGATTAGTAGATCCAGATAGATTGGTACATACTATGCTTGCTCTTATGAAGAGGATGATTGATCTCATAATCATTTGTGTAGAGACACTAAAGCAAGTATGTTGGTGCTTATTAGAGAATAAGTTCACTGAACGTGACTCGCTCAAGGAACACCTAATGGAGTTTTACTCGTCTGTCAATAGGAGTTTCTTATGTGACAAGTGATCCTTAGACTTGATATCATCTTAGTATCTTGTGCGTACTAAGTTATACTTTGACATATTCCTTAAGACCTATTGGTATATCAAAGGATGTGATTGGGTATAATAAGGTACACATGGAGATAGATGAATGATCAACAAAGGATCTACGACTTCCAGTAAAGGGATAGAATGTCCTATGCGATTCAATAAGTGACAACTCAGAAATCCCTGGCCAGGATTGCATGGAATTAGAAAGGAGTTTCTAATTTACATTAACTAGAGTTGTGTATTTGTGAATTGAAATGCATATAATCAAATAAATAAAACTTGACAGAAATTCCGTGTCTTATATTTGATTGGGACATTGTATGGTAGAAGGATTGAATTGTACGGTAACTATTTGCTGAAAGGTTCTTGTAGACACCCAAATTTTGCACTTTTATACTAACCCAGGCAGGAGGGCAAAACCGTCATTTGACCCGACATGCAAAAAGGAAGGTGAACCCCAACACAAAGCCACCCCAACGATTTACGGTCAAAGCCGCCACAACGAACAACGAGCATCGGGTTACTCGAGTCAAGACAAACAGTCGATCCAGAAGAGCCTGATTTGATCACAAAGACGACTAATGGCCACTACACTTACGATGTTCGGGGGTCTCGCTCACCGGGTAACAGCCTTCCGAAATAATACAGCAAAAAGTGACGATTTAAGACCGCGTGACACAGAAATCGAGAAAAGGAAGCCAGACAGCTGCGGATGCATCTGCAACCAACGACTTTTGGGGTTTCGCACGGCTCAAGAAAACAACACGGCAGCCGAGGTTCGGCGACTCAGACGGCCACAACAGGCAGCCGCAGATGCACCTGCGGCTGCCTCCGATCAGCTATACAACGTCCAGATCTGCGTCCGAGAGCGAGAGAGAAGAAATTTTGAAGGTTTTAGAGAGAGAAAAATGGCGGAAATAGAGAGAGAAACCTTCGGGTTTGGTAAAAAAGTGTGAGATTTCTTCTCCTTTTGTTCAATCTTCATGTTATACCTTGTATTCTACATTGGATTTGAGTGCTAGTGCGTGATTTCTATCAATATCAAGGCAAAAATTTCGATATCTTTCTTAGTGTTGGTGCATTTTGTAGATCTATTAGATTTAATATTTCATCTTGCTTTAGTAGTGTAATCGATAAGTATTTGTGTATTTGTGCATTTGTTGGGTGGATCTACTGTTAGATCCGAAAATATTTGGTGCATTGCTATTTAAGTAGTTTGATTCGGTGTATTTTGAAGTTAGATCCAATGTAGTCAATATATTGTAGATCTATGGATTAGGGACGGTTAGAGAGGATTTATGGCGGATGGAATCTCCTCCTAACCTCCCGATGATATCCCTTTAGTTTATTTTATAATTTTTACGTATGTAGCGATGGCGATGCATTTGTATTATATATATGTAATTTATGGGCCTTAAAGCGATGTCGAATCGAAAATCGGGTTTAAGACCCCGTGATAATGAAATATGTGATTGTGGGCGTTTGGGGCTATTTAGACGGCTTACATGCCCACAAATGGCTCCAACATTATTTTGATGCTTGGTTTTCACTTTCGACATGAGAAAATGAATTTTTGAATGAAAAGATAAAGATTTTCATAAAATCAATCAAAGTAGGATATTAGATCACTCGTAGGCTAAATAAAATTGTAAGTTTCGGATGAGCTCTATTCCTATTTGACGAAGGGTTTGAAAAAATATGTTTTACAAATATCATCGGTTTTATTATCGAAACAAAAAAGCAATAAAAAATGAACTTTTCGATTAAGTTAAATCCTTCGTGCATAGGGTTAACGAGATTCTGAAGCACTTTCAAAGTAAAGCATTTCAAATGACATTCATTTAGGCACACACACACACACACACACACACACACACACACACACATATTTAGGATTTAAAAGGATAGGAAAACATCAAGATAACGGTAACCGTGTTTCACGGAAGTCGGGGGGGTGCCTAACACCTTCCCCTCGCTTAAGCAAGCCCCCGAACTCTATGAATCTCGGTTTGCGGACCAATTGAATCAGAGTCACGTATGAGCCAGCGATTGCGAAAACAAAATTCGGATGAGTTGGTACATCCATTTCAAATATACCAACTGGCGACTCTAGTCAATTGGCTCATCATAAAATCGATCTTTCAAAACCCGTCGACATTCAAGCCGACCCCTTTTCAAAACCACATCTTAATCTAAAGGCTAAAATTGGAAAGGGACTTTTAATTATAAAAAAAAAAAAAAAACGACGAAAATCCCGGGTCGACAGTTCTTTTACGATTAAATGTTGAAATCTATATTATCTGGAAAGTCGACTAATCGCTAAGGGGGCTTACCCTTATTGTGGAATAATTATTTATTCTGAATTAAAGAGTTAATTCGTAATAAATGAATTAGAATTGTTCTAATTTATTTATTATACAACCGGTTTAATATGGAGAACCTAAAGGGTCACACCGCAAAAGAGTAATATTTATTTTAGAAGTGGATGGCATAATCGTAATAATAAATTAAGTATATTTAATTTATACTATCGTGATAGAATAAATTAAACAGCTAAATATTTATAATTTAGTATTTTAGAAATACTAATTATAAATTAATAAGAGGAGTCTTATTATTATTATTACTATTATTTATTATTATTATTATTACTGCTAGTATTATTATTTAGTTCCTAAATGGTTTAGGAATTAATTAATAAGTAGTAATATTATTATTAAATAATTAAGTTCCTAAATAGTTTTGGAATTATAATTATAATAATTATTAATTAAGTTACTAAATAGTTTAGTAATTAATTAATAAGAAGTACTCTCATTATTAAATAATTAAGTTCCTAAATGGTTTAGGAATTGTAATTAATTAATTTAGTTCTTAATTAAATTGGGAATTAAATTAAAACCCTAATCCTAAATAGTTTAGGAGGGTTGACTAGATCTATAAATAAGAGGAGTCTTATCATAGATTAAGGTTACGCACTCTTTCATAAGAGAGGGAGAGTACTCCATAATTCTCTAGATCTAAGAGTTAGAGAGAGAGAGAGAGAGAATTAGGGCTAGCCACCCATGGTTTAGAGAAACCAAGATCCACTTTTTTAATTCATAGATCTCTTGGTGAATCACCTCTAGAGGCTCAACACTTGGGGAGCTAACATTGATCCGTGGAATCTAATCAGTGAATTTGAAGAAAAACATGAAGGATTAAAGGGAGATGAACTTGTACCCGTGGAAGCTTGGTTCTACAAAGGTATAAATTCTTTTATCCTTCCTCAATTAATAATAGTCACATAAAAAAGATTCGGGTTATTGGTTTGTACAAAAATTTTAAAATCTGATTTTT
The DNA here is from genome assembly GCA_947179155.2 of Hedera helix. NCBI lineage: Eukaryota > Viridiplantae > Streptophyta > Magnoliopsida > Apiales > Araliaceae > Hedera > Hedera helix. The sequence goes on from OX359286.1 coordinate 12,318,027, forward strand.
ATTGCTTCCGTTGCGCTTATATAATTTGATTATATGTATGCCATATTTTTGCAAACCAACAGTGGTATCAGAGCCAAACTTATGCGAATTATTAATTATTTTGATTCCATATATATATGGGTATATGTCTAGAACAATTTATTGGGCATAAATTGTTGTATAAAATTATATATATTTTATTAAAAGAAAATTTCAGATTACATATATGTATATATATTATTACCGAAATCAAAGCCACTATTTCAGCAATTACCAAATTCGCAAGAAATTGTTTCGGTTTTTGGCTAATATATATATATATATATATGTTAGTAATATATGCATGCTGCTAAGGCCGGTTTTGAAAAGGCAATAAAGCAACAGCCACTATAGCCTTGTCCCGATTTTAGAGTCACCGAGTGATATATATATAGCAAATTACACTGTTTCCGTAAAGCAACAAAAGCAATTTGCAAGTTGTCCCATATTACTTGTCATTTTTGGTTGATTGTAATATATATATATATATATACTGCCGGTTTTGGTGGAATTCGGTAATCAGCATGTTTTTATATATATATATTATTAATATATATGATATATTTATAATATATGTTAATTAGCCAACCGTGTATATATATATATATATATATATATATATATATATATATATATATATTAGCCAAACAGTTTGGTAATTTTATACAGATTTTAAAATTTCAAAATAAAAGAGTTTATTTTGGGTAATTTTAAAATAATAAAAATAAATAGTTTATTTTTAAATAATTTTATAATTAAAATAAAAGGTTTATTTTAAACATGAAATTGGATTTCATGTAACTTTAATTGCCCATTAAATGATACCGATACATATATGGAATGATTTATTTAATTCATGCGATGAATATTATTTATTAATATATATATATATATATATGTTGATATATATGAAGATAACTGGGATTGATTATGGACTATTGACCAATATGATTGGATTTAATTTTAATTAAATGCATGAATGAATGAGTTTTAATAAATGGGGTCTGCGTATCTCGTCTTTCTAATTTTTTTTATGTATAATTCTATCTCCCTCCTATGTACTTCCCCTTGACTGTTGATCAAGGTTTCTATTTATTGTAAATAATTTGTAATAGGATTAGTTAGAATTATTTTGAAGAATTGGAGCAAAGAAGCAAGGAGGGCATGAAGACCTGTTTGTAATGGAGCCCGAATCTAAATAAGGATCATGATTAATTATGTAAAGGTTAGCAGCTAAAACCTAATTATGAAGGACATAAAGTAATAAGGAGAGATTAAATAAGAATTATTATTTAATCAATGTGTTATATATGACCTATGTGGTAGGTTGAATGTATGTATATATGTATATTTGGCAAGATATATAAAGAAGGATTCAAAGTTTGGAAATGATGGAAATAAGGAATGTATATGTGAATTGAGGCTTTAGTTATGGATGTTAACAACGAGATTGATGACTAGGCCTGAAAAGGCGAAGTTATGAGAATGACAAGGTAAGGTAGGTATGTGTGTGCAGAAAAGAAGAAACGTAGATAACATGAATGATGAGAATAATAAGGTTTATGATCGTTGAATGTGTTGAGGTTATGAAGAAATTATGATTATTGGTCAAAATAAGATAAGCAATTATACGATGTGTGAAGATAAAAATGTAATACTCTTAAACGTGAGTAGAAGGGATATAAATTATCAGTATGTTGAGAATTTGTTTATGTGTTTGAAGTAAATAAGTTTAAGCAATGTAAAGACGAAATTAAGATACTATAAGTTTATGTGGTCAAATGGATGAATTGTGATAATACGGTCGATGTGTAATTCGTGAGGAAGCAAATTATGAAAAGTGAGTATGATGACTAATTGAGATGTTAGAAATTAGAATTTATTGATTATAGAATCAAAATGTTCATAGAAATTAGAATTTTAGAAATAAATATGGAATTTTGTCAAATATTATTGTAAGAAATGAGTTGTGAATGAAATTTATAATTTGAAGTGTGACAAGTGAATCGGGACAAGCCAATTGTGGATTAATGGATGATGAATAAAATTCAGGTGTGATGAAACGAATTTAGATCAAAAAGGATTTGATTTGGATAAGAAATGAGCAAAGAATGAATTAATGGGGGGAAAATGTAAGAAAGTTTAGTTGTGGGGGAAAAGTTGTAAGAAATGGAAATCTAGATAATTTGGCAAATTACCAAAATGCCATCAACAAAGTAGATAATTACCATTGTGTCCTAAAGGGTAAAATGACCAAAATACCCTTGAAAATTTGGATAATGACTTATATGTCCCAAGTGGTGAAATGACGAGAATACCCTTTACCTAATGTGTGAAATGACTAAATTACCCTAGGGTTGAAATTAGCCATGATTAAGCTTAATTAACTCAATGAGAGTTAACACATAAAAATCTAACAAAGCTAGCATTGTGCACATTCCATTTTGCTGGAAATCAAGCCTTAAGTGAGAGAAAGAGAGAGAAACGTGAGAAGGCTATGGAAGGAGAGAAGAGAAGCTAGAAATCATAAAGCTAAAGACTTCAAATGGCTAAGTAACAAGAAGAAAAGAGGAAGAACTCTTCAAGATGAAGCCATCTATGCAAAGAAGTTGAGTATCCAATAAGGTATAATCATGTTCTTATTCTAAAGTTTGAAGTTGATGAGTTTAAATGATAGATTAAGACTAGCCATGCATGAAATTGTTGCTGGATATAAAGATTATGTGACTATTATGTGGTAGATGTGGTCTAGCATGAAACCCTAAGTGTTGAAGGTTAAAGAATAAAGGTAGTATACTATTCATGTATGATTCCAAGCCAAAAGTCATAATTTAAGACATGATCATGTATTATTTGTTGAAAGATTTGATGAAAACCTAGTTTGAAGTGTTATTCATGTAAGGAACATGTATTTTATTATGCTAGAAAGCATCAAAAGTTCATGGATGGTTTAAAGGTATGATAGGTGAAAGGAAATCATAATATTAGGCTATACTTTTTGTATAGATTACGTAATAGTCTGTAAAGTGAGTTGAAAGATGCCTAAAGGAGTTTTGTGATTATGTAAAGTTGTTATTTGAACAAGTGTTGATGTATTTGATGTCTAGACTTGAGAATTCAAAGGAGGTTCAAAAGTTAAGTTTTGAAAAGTTAATAAAATGCCATAAATATGCAATTTTGGCTATTATGTGTACTTGGTGATCAAATGATGCCAAAAAGCTAAGTTTGATGTTAAAACACGTGTTAGGAATGATTTGGAAGTCATTCGGTTCGTATGGCGACAATTGAAGGTTTTAAACGTTTTAAAACGTTCGTCGACGACCAAAACGAACTATTTGGAAAAATATAACCATTTGAAAAGTTTTAAAGGTTTTGAAAGTCCATTCAAGTTATATGTGTGTTATGTGTACTAAATGAAGTGTTGAAAGTAACTTGTGTCAAAAAGGAGTTAAGGATTTACATTGAGTGTAAACTTTGACAATGAAAGGTTTTGAAATTTAGGTGAAAATCCAACCAAGGTGTGATTTTTGGCAATTTTGAGGAGTTAAGATGAAATGGAGTCAAATGACTCATATTTATGTTAATACACGTGTCTAGGTTGATTTGGTAATCAACGGATTTAAATTTGAGTGAAATAGCGATTCGAACGATCGAAATCGATCGTTTCGATTAGAATCGGATTTTAACGGACAAATATCGCCTCGTGCGAAGTTTTATCGTTTTGAAAGTTGGATCATGTCATATATAAGCTATGTGAACTAGGTTGGGTGTTGGAATTTGTGTTGGAGACCTATGGCCAAAAATCACAAGGTTGCACAAGTGAAGTTTTAAAAATCTGAAAATTTGGCCAAGTCTGGAAAAGTTCTGAACAGCCCTCCTAGGGGCTAGTGTATCTCTACTTTTAAGAAGCCAAATGTGGCAATTAGTATTTTTTCAAAATACTAGGTAGTAAGGTCTAGATGTGGTCCAAATTTCAGCTCAATTGGAGTTAAGATGAAGAAATTAAAAATCGGCAAAGGTAGTGCAAAAATCAAATTTCCAGATTTTGAACATGGCGCCCCCGCACCATGTTTTGTACTAAAAATGGCGCCCCGGCGCCATGTTACTGTTCATCGATCGAGAAGATTTCGCGGCCAGCGAGCTCTGGCGGCGCCGGGGCGGAGTTACTGTTCATTTGAAATTTTTTTAAGCTTCCAAAAAGCTATATTTTGATATGGAATGATAGAAATGAGTTATGTAAACCCTAAAAGTAATAATAATGGTTAAATTAAAGGGTGTTAAGTTATAATCAAATGACAAGTGGCATATTATAACATGCCTAAAGCTAAGCCAAAACATGTTATAAGTTATGAAAAAGGTCGAAAGCAAGTTAGGGTGTATTATAAACCTACATAAGGTGTAATACATCAAATGTGAAATGGTTAAAGACGGATGATCATGTATTTATGGAATTAGTTTGATAAGTTATATAAGTTTATGATCTTATAATGACATATAAGCTATATGTTGTCAGACAGAGTTCGAAACGAGCAAGCCGATAAGACGGATAACGAAGGATGATTGAGGAAGTACAGGTTATGTAAAACAAAGGCGTACATGCAAGTTTTTCAGATCTAAAAGTACTAATTGAACTACGTGAATTATGTGATAGTTGAAATGGGCACTCCGTGCCACAACGTGATCTAACTGTTAAATGCAATACGTGATATTTGAGTCCAACATGGTAAAGTAAGTGACACACATAATATAAATTGTGAGCATGAAAGATGTTAACTGAATTACTTGTTGAGCTTTATGCTCATTCGTGCTATGTACTAACGTTTCAGGTAAAATACAAGAAGGCCGGAGGTTCCGGTGCAGCTAAGGTAAAAGGAATGCTTGAATGCATAGATAAACGTGAGGAATTTGATATATGAAATGTGTATATGATTGTAGATCCATAAAGGTTGAATTGTATGTATGTATGTAGGTATGTATAATCCAGCGAGAAGACGCAAATGATATAGTAGATGTATTATTTAATTGTTGAGTTTTAAATGTAATAAACTCATATGTATGGATAGACATGTGGATGCAGAATGTATATTTGGATAGACAGAATGAATGAATGTACGAAAGCAGGTATACGTGCACAGGAGCAGGTACAGAACAGGTACACAATTAGGGCCATGTATAGATAGTTCATGGCGAATTTTTATTTGCAAGTTATACTAAGTCATAAAATTATATATGATTATAATAGGTCACAAATGATTGATGTTTGACCTAAGTTTAATAGAGGGTAAGTAAACGTTGCGATCCTGAGACAGGTTTAAAGAATGTAAGATAAATAAATTTTAAAAATAAATAAATTATGGACCGCATTTATGGTCAAATTAAGGATTTTAAATGTTAAAGGTTAAGTTTTAACGCACGAGATCCCTGTTAATATGGTTTTAAGGTTAATGGTTTTGTAATCCAGAATATAATGGATATAATTAAGGAGGTGGGATTTCGGGCTGTTACAAGTTGGTATCAGAGCCGACAGGTTATAGACCTTAGGTAGGAGTACCTTAGGCTATGACCTTTGTGAGGAAGAAAGGGATAGTAAAGCATTGGACTCTAGAGGAGTTGTGTATAAAAGAAATGAATTTTGGGAATTCAGGATCAAGAAATGGTAATGATATCTTAAGATAAGATAATGAGAAATGATAAATGATCAAAAGCGATCAAAGATAAAAGGGACTCTTGGTGAGTCATGCACAGTAAGATATGATTTAATGAAATTCATATCAGGAATGGTAAAGGAAAGGAAAGTGAGGAATGTTAGGGTATGTGGGATTTTTCATTGAGGACTCATGGTAGTGGCCGAGTGTGCACTTCCTCGGTATGGGACGGGGATTTGTACTTGCTTAGCTTCCTATCGTGATAATCAGTGGAGATCCAGCGTCACGGTAAGAAATGAGAAGAGTTAAGTAAGAAAGATTAAGATTAGTTGCGTGTTCTGAAAACCCAAGCGTATAGTAAGTTCGTGACTCATGATTATGTGGTGGAGTCCCTCAGCGAATGGGCGACTATAGCCTGACTAGGACAAGCTCATTAAATCATATGATTGTGGTAAGTTCCTGAGCCCAAATGCGTGGCAAGTTTGAGGAACAAGGTTGGGTTAGAGTAGAGAGCCATAAGTTAAGAAATATAGTTCTTAGATATTGGCTAAGATTAAGGATATATGAAGAAATAATATTATATAAAAGGATTATATGAGTTAAGGAAGTAAAGAAGAGATTATTAGGATTGGGTAGGCAATCCACTCTTCTAGCTATGCTAGACCATCGAAATGTTTTGTTCAAATATCAAAATGTGATTTTAAGAATTCCGTGATTCATGGGTCTATGCTAATTGATTCAGCTAGACCAAAGTTATTTGAAATTTCAAAATGTATTTATGAAATCATTTTCACACTATTGAATATGGTGTGAAATGATAAAATGGCGGAATTCTCAACGTACTTTCAGTACAGTACGGTATTAAGAGGTCTGAAGATGACCGAATTCTCAACGTACTGCTAAGATAGTGCGGTATTATGAAGCCTTTTTAAAAGATTTTCTTGGGTTCAAGTTTTGAACCAATGACAGTGAAAGTGAACTTTTGAAAAGTTCAACTTACAGTAAATGAACAATTTATTGATGTGAGTCTATGCCATTTATTTCGGCTAGACCATTCTGCTAAAGAAATTAGTAAATGTTTTTGAAATCCAGATAACGGATAAAGCAAATGTTTTTCAACGCTGAGGTGAACAACCCTAAAAAGGGGAAATATGGTACAGGGGTTGGATAACACTGCTCAACCCAAAGGAAAAGGAAAAATGTTGTGCACAACAAAAAGGGTACGATAGACTGATCACCTAGCGTGCCTTTTGGGTATGACAATCTTTGTGGTTGCTCATATTCTTAGCGAATATACGGTCTTATGACCTTTGGATATTTCAGTCCTAGTGGCTGTTAATATTCTTAACGTTTTCATGGTTAAATGACCCTTGGGTATTAGCAGTCTTTGTGATTGTTAATATTCTTAACGTGTTCATTGGTCTTTAAGACCCCTCAGCAAAAGCAAAAGTTATGTTTTAAAAGCAAGAGTTATGTTTTAAAAGCAAAAGTTTTATGGAAAAACTACTCTTATTTATTTAAGCTACTTCACAGTTATTGAACAATTGTGGAGATTCCTGAAAGACATTCCAATATTCTGGAATGAAAGTAGAAAGGGGTAAGATACTATAACTTTATGTGGTCAAAGGGATGAATTGTGATAATACGGTCGATGTGTAATTCGTGAGGAAGCAAATTATGAAAAGTGAGTATGATGACTAATTAAGATGTTAGAAATTAGAATTTATTGATTATAGAATCAAAAGGTTCATAGAAATTAGAATTTTAGAAATAAGAAGGAATTTTGTCAAATATTATTGTAAGAAATGAGTTGTGAATGAAATTTATAATTTGAAGTGTGACAAGTGAATCGGGACAAGCCAATTGTGGATTAATGGATGATGAATAAAATTCAGGTGTGATGAAACGAATTTAGATCAAAAAGGATTTGATTTGAATAAGAAATGAGCAAAGAATGAATTAATGGGGGGAAAATGTAAGAAAGTTTAGTTGTGGGGGAAAAGTTGTAAGAAATGGAAATCTAGATAATTTGGCAAATTACCAAAATGCCCTCAACAAAGTAGATAATTACCATTATGTCCTAAAGGGTAAAATGACCAAAATACCCTTGAAAATTTGGATAATGACTTATATGTCCCAAGTGGTGAAATGACGAGAATACCCTTTACCTAATGTGTGAAATGACTAAATTACCCTCGGGTTGAAATTAGCCATGATTAAGCTTAATTAACTCAATGAGAGTTAACACATAAAAATCTAACAAAGCTAGCATTGTGCACATTCCATTTTGCTGGAAATCAAGCCTTAAGTGAGAGAAAGAGAGAGAAACGTGAGAAGGCTATGGAAGGAGAGAAGAGAAGCTAGAAATCATGAAGCTAAAGACTTCAAATGGCTAAGTAACAAGAAGAAAAGAGGAAGAACTCTTCAAGATGAAGCCATCTATGCAAAGAAGTTGAGTATCCAATAAGGTATAATCATGTTCTTATTCTAAAGTTTGAAGTTGATGAGTTTAAATGATAGATTAAGACTAGCCATGCATGAAATTGTTGCTAGATATAAAGATTATGTGACTATTATGTGGTAGATGTGGTCTAGCATGAAACCCTAAGTGTTGAAGGTTAAAGAATAAAGGTGGTATACTATTCATGTATGATTCCAAGCCAAAGGTCATAATTTAAGACATGATCATGTATTATTTGTTGAAAGAATTGATGAAAACCTAGTTTGAAGTGTTATTCATGTAAGGAACATGTATTTTATTATGCTAGAAAGCATCAAAAGTTCATGGATGGTTTAAAGGTATGATAGGTGAAAGGAAATCATAATATTAGGCTATACTTTTTGTATAGATTACGTAATAGTCTGTAAAGTGACTTGAAAGATGCCTAAAGGAGTTTTGTGATTATGTAAAGTTGTTATTTGAACAAGTGTTGATGTATTTGATGTCTAGACTTGAGAATTCAAAGGAGGTTCAAAAGTTAAGTTTTGAAAAGTTAATAAAATGCCATAAATATGCAATTTTGGCTATTATGTGTACTTGGTGATCAAATGATGCCAAAAAGCTAAGTTTGATGTTAAAACACGTGTTAGGAATGATTTGGAAGTCATTCGGTTCGTATGACGACAATTGAAGGTTTTAAACGTTTTAAAACGTTCGCCGACGACCAAAACGAACTATTTGGAAAAATATAACCATTTGAAAAGTTTTAAAGGTTTTGAAAGTCCATTCAAGTTATATGTGTGTTATGTGTACTAAATGAAGTGTTGGAAGTAACTTGTGTCAAAAAGGAGTTAAGGATTTACATTGAGTGTAAACTTTGACAATGAAAGGTTTTGAAATTTAGGTGAAAATCCAACCAAGGTGTGATTTTTGGCAATTTTGAGGAGTTAAAGATGAAATGGAGTCAAATGACTCATATTTATGTTAATACACGTGTCTAGGTTGATTTGGTAATCAACGGATTTAAATTTGAGTGAAATAGCGATTCGAACGATCGAAATCGATCGTTTCGATTAGAATCGGATTTTAACGGACAAATATCGCCTCGTGCGAAGTTTTATCGTTTTGAAAGTTGGATCATGTCATATATAAGCTATGTGAACTAGGTTGGGTGTTGGAATTTGTGTTGGAGACCTATGGCCAAAAATCACAAGGTTGCACAAGTGAAGTTTTAAAAATCTGAAAATTTGGCCAAGTCTGGAAAAGTTCTGAACAGCCCTCCTAGGGGCTAGTGTATCTCTACTTTTAAGAAGCCAAATGTGGCAATTAGTATTTTTTCAAAATACTAGGTAGTAAGGTCTAGATGTGGTCCAAATTTCAGCTCAATTGGAGTTAAGATGAAGAAATTAAAAATCGGCAAAGGTAGTGCAAAAATCAAATTTCCAGATTTTGAACATGGCGCCCCCGCGCCATGTTTTGTACTAAAAATGGCGCCCCGGCGCCATGTTACTGTTCATCGACCGAGAAGATTTCGCGGCCAGCGAGCTCTGGCGGCGCCGGGGCGGAGTTACTGTTCATTTGAAATTTTTTTAAGCTTCCAAAAAGCTATATTTTGATATGGAATGATAGAAATGTGTTATGTAAACCCTAAAAGTAATAATAATGGTTAAATTAAATGGTGTTAAGTTATAATCAAATGACAAGTGGCATATTATAACATGCCTAAAGCTATGCCAAAACATATTATAAGTTATGAAAAAGGTCGGAAGCAAGTTAGGGTGTATTATAAACCTACATAAGGTGTAATACATCAAATGTGAAATGGTTAAAGACGGATGATCATGTATTTATGGAATTAGTTTGATAAGTTATATAAGTTTATGATCTTATAATGACATATAAGCTATATGTTGTCAGACAGAGTTCGAAACGAGCAAGCCGATAAGACGGATAACGAAGGATGATTGAGGAAGTACAGGTTATGTAAAACAAAGGCGTACAGGCAAGTTTTTCAGATCTAAAAGTACTAATTGAACTACGTGAATTATGTGATAGTTGAAATGGGCACTCCGTGCCACAACGTGATCTAACTGTTAAATGCAATACGTGATATTTGAGTCCAACATGGTAAAGTAAGTGACACATGACGCATAATATAAATTGTGAGCATGAAAGATGTTAACTGAATTATTTGCTGAGCTTTATGCTCATTCTTGCTATGTACTAACGTTTCAGGTAAAATACAAGAAGGCCGGAGGTTCCGGTGCAGCTAAGGTAAAAGGAATGCTTGAATGCATAGATAAACGTGAGGAATTTGATATATGAAATGTGTATATGATTGTAGATCCATAAAGGTTGAATTGTATGTATGTATGTAGGTATGTATAATCCAGCGAGAAGACGCAAATGATATAGTAGATGTATTATTTAATTGTTGAGTTTTAAATGTAATAAACTCATATGTATGGATAGACATGTGAATGCAGAATGTATATTTGGATAGACAGAATGAATGAATGTACGAAAGTAGGTATACGTGCACAGGAGCAGGTACAGAACAGGTACACAATTAGGGCCATGTATAGATAGTTCATGGCGAATTTTTATTTGCAAGTTATACTAAATCATAAAATTATATATGATTATAATAGGTCACAAATGATTGATGTTTGACCTAAGTTTAATAGAGGGTAAGTAAACGATGCGATCCTGAGACAGGTTTAAAGAATGTAAGATAAATAAGTTTAAAAAAAAAAAATTATGGACCGCATTTATGGTCAAATTAAGGATTTTAAATGTTAAAGGTTAAGTTTTAACGCACGAGATCCCTGTTAATATGGTTTTAAGGTTAATGATTTCGTAATCCAGAATATAATGGATGTAATTAAGGAGGTGGGATTTCGGGCTGTTACACTCGCAATCAAAACCGTACGTACAACTAACACAAGTCCTCGGTTCTAGAAAACTTCTAGTTGTTTCATTACTTCCTTCAAATTGGTAAACAAATAGATGATTTAGTGTCATATTACTTCGTTCAACTTTTTTTTGAATCAAAAGGTGCAATCCTATCACGCTCGCATTCAAAATCGTACGTACAACTAAAACAAGTCCTCGGATAAAGAAAACTTCTAGTTGTTTCATTATTTCCTTCAAATCATTAAACAAATAGATGATTTAGTGTCATATTACTACGTTCAACTTTGTTTAGCATCAAAATGTGCAATCCTATCACTCTTGCATTCAAAATCGTACGTATAACTAACAGAAGTTCTCGGATAAAGAAAACTTCTTGTTGTTTCATTATTTCCTTCAAATTATTAAACAAATAGATGATATACTGTCATATTACTTCGTTCAACTTTGTTTAGCATCAAAAGGTGTAATCCTATCCCTCTCACATTCAAAACCGTACGTACAACTAATACAATTCCTCGGATAAAGAAAACTTCTAGTTGTTTCATTATTTCCTTCAAATCATTAAACAAATAGATGATTTAGTGTCATATTACTTTGTTCAACTTTGTTTAGCATCAAAAGGTGCAATCCTATCACTCTTGCATTCAAAATCGTACGTACAACTAACACAAGTTCTCGGATAAAGAAAACTTCTTGTTGTTTAATTATTTCCTTCAAATTATTAAACAAATAGATGATATAGTGTCATATTACTTCGTTCAACTTTGTTTAGCATCAAAAGGTGTAATCCTATCACTCTCGCATTCAAAACCGTACGTACAACTAACACAAGTCCTCGGTTAAAGAAAACTTCTAGTTGTTTCATAATTTTTTCTTCAAATTGGTAAACAAATAGATGATTTAGTGTGATATTACTTCGTTCACCTTTGTTTAGCATCAAAAGGTGCAATCTTATTAGTCTCGCAATCAAAACCGTACGTACAACTAACACAAGTCCTCTGTTCTAGAAAACTTCTAGTTGTTTCATTACTTCCTTCAAATCGGTAAACAAATAGATGATTTAGTATCATTTTACTTCGTTCAACTTTGTTTAGCATCAAAAGGTGCAATCCTATCACTCTCACATTCAAAACCGTACGTACAACTAACACAAGTCCTCGGATAAAGAAAACTTCTATTTGTTTCATTATTTCCTTCAAATTGTTTAACATCAAAAGGTGCAATCCTATCACTCTCGCATTCAAAATCGTATGTATAACTAACACAATTTCTCGGATAAGGAAAACTTCTTGTTGTTTCATTATTTCCATCAATTTATTAAACAAATAGATTATTTAATGTCATATTACTTCGTTCAAATTTGTTTAGCATTAAAAGGTGCAATCCTATCACTCTCGCATTCAAAACTGTACTTACAACTAACACAACTCCTCGGTTAAAGAAAACTTCTAGTTGTTTCATTATTTCCTTCAAATTGGTAAACAAATAGATGATTTAGTGTCATATTACTTCGTTCACCTTTGTTTAGCATCAAAAGGTGCAATCCTATTAGTCTCGCAAACAAAACCGTACGTACAACTAACACAAGTCCTCGGTTCTAGATAACATCTAGTTGTTTCATTACTTCCTTCAAATTGGTAAACAAATAGATGATTTAGTGTCATATTACTTCGTTCAACTTTTTTTAGCATCAAAAGGTACAATCCTATCACTCTCGCATTCAAAACTGTACGTACAACTAAAATAAGTCATCGGATAAAGAAAACTTCTAGTTGTTTCAGTATTTCCTTCAAATTATTAAACAAATAGATGATTTAGTGTCTTATTACTTCGATCAATTTTGTTTAGCAATAAAAGGTGCAATCCTATCACTCTCGCATTCAAAAACGTACGTACAACTAACACAAGTCCTCGGTTAAAGAAAAACTTCTAGTTGTTTCATTATTTCTTTCAAATTGGTAAACAAATAGATGATTTAGTGTCATATTACTTCGTTCATCTTTGTTTAGCATCAAAGGGTGCAATCTTATCACTTTCGCAATCAAAACTGTACGTACAACTAACACAATTCCTCGGTGAAAGAAAACTTCTACTTGTTTCATTATTTCCTACAAATTATTAAACAAATAGATGATTTAGTGTCATATTACTTCGTTTAACTTTTTTTAGCATCAAAAGGTGCAATCCTATCACTCTCGCATTCAAAATCGTACGTACAACTAACGCAAGTCCTCGGTTAAAGAAACTTCTAGTTGTTTCATTATTTCCTTCAAATTGGTAAACAAATAGATGATTTAGTGTCATATTACTTCGTTCAACTTTGTTTTGCATCAAAAGGTCCAATCCTATCATTATCGCATTCAAAACCGTACGTACAACTAACACAAGTCCTCGGATAAAGAAAACATCTAGTTGTTTCATTATTTCCTTCAAATTATTAAACAAATAGATGATTTAGTGTCATATTATTTCGTTCAACTTTGTTTTGCATCAAAAGGTGCAATCCTATCACTCTCGCATTCAAAATCGTACGTACAACTAACACAAGTTCTCGGATAAAGAAAACTTCTTGTTGTCTCATTATTTCCTTCAAATTATTAAACAAATAGATGATTTAGTGTCATATTGCTTCGTTCAATTTTGTTTAGCATCAAAAGGTGCAATCTTATCACTCTCGCATTCAAAACCGTACTTACAACTAACACAACTCCTCGGTTAAAGAAAACTTCTAGTTGTCTCATTATTTCCTTCAAATTGGTAAACAAATAGATGATTTAGTGTCATATTACTTCGTTCACCTTTGTTTAGCATCAAAAGGTGCAATCTTATTAGTCTCGTAATCTAAACTGTGCGTACAACTAACACAAGTCCTCGGTTTAAGAAAACTTCTAGTTGTTTCATTACTTCCTTCAAATTGGTAAACAAATAGATGATTTAGTGTCATATTACTTCGTTCAACTTCTTTTTGCATCAAAAGGTGCAATCCTATCACGCTCGCATTCAAAACCGTACGTACAACTAAAACAAGTCATCGGATAAACAAAACTTCTAGTTGTTTCATTATTTGCTTCAAATCATTAAACAAATAGATGATTTAGTGTCATATTATTTTGTTCAACTTTGTTTAGCATCAAAAGGTATAATCCTATCACACTCGCATTCAAAATCGTACGTACAACTAGCGCAAGTCGTCAGTTAAAGAAAACTTCTAGTTGTTTCATTATTTCCTTCAAATTGGTAAACAAACTAATGATTTAGTGTCACATTACTTCGTTCAACTTTGTTTAGCATCAAAAGGTCCAATCCTATCATAATCGCATTCAAAACCGTACGTACAACTAAAACAAGTACTCGGATAAAAAAAACTTCTAGTTGTTTCATTATTTCCTTCAAATCATTAAACAAATAGATGATTTAGTGTCATATTACTTCGTTCAACTTTGTTTAACATCAAAAGGTCCAATCCTATAACTCTCACATTAAAAACAGTACGTACAACTAACACAAGTGCTCGGATAAAGAAAACTTCTATTTGTTTCATTATTTCCTTCAAATTATTAAACAAATAGATGATTTAGTGTCATATTAATTCGTTCAACTTTGTTTGACATCAAAAGGTGCAATCATATCACTCTTGCATTCAAAATCGTACGTACAACTAACACAATTTCTCGGATAAGGAAAACATATAGTTGTTTCATTATTTCCTTCAAATTGGTAAACAAATAGATGATTTAGTGTCATATTTCTTCGTTCACCTTTATTTAGCATCAAAAGGTGCAATCTTAATAGTCTCGCAATCAAAACCGTACGTACAACTAACACAAGACCTCGGTTCTAGAAAACTTCTAGTTGTTTCATTATTTCCGTCAAATTGGTAAACAAATAGATGATTTAGTGTCATATAACTTCGTTCAACTTTTTTTAGCATCAAAAGGTGCAATCCTATCCCTCTCGCATTCAACACCGTACGTACAACTAACACAAGTTCTCAGATAAAGAAAACTTGTAGTTGTTTCATTATTTCCTTCAAATTGGTAAACAAATAGATGATTTAGTGTCACATTATTTCGTTCAACTTTGTTTAGCACCAAAAGGTATAATCCTATCACTCTCGCATTCAAAATCGTACGTATAACTAACGCAAGTCCTCGGTTAAAGAAACTTCTAGTTGTTTCATTATTTCCTTTAAATAGGTAAACAAATAGATGATTTAGTGTCATATTACTTCGTTCAACTTTGTTTTGCATCAAAAGGTCCAATCCTATCATTATTGCATTCAAAACCGTACGTACAACTAACACAAGTCCTCGGATAAAGAAAACATCTAGTTGTTTCATTATTTCCTTCAAATTATTAAACAAATAGATGATTTAGTGTCATATTACTTCGTTCAACTTTGTTTTGCATCAAAAGGTGCAATCCTATCACTCTCACATTCAAAATCGTACGTACAACTAACACAAGTTCTCGGATAAAGAAAACTTCTTGTTGTTTCATTATTTCCTTCAAATTATTAAACAAATGGATGATTTAGTGTCATATTACTTCTCAACTTTGTTTAGCATCAAAAGGTGCAATCATATCACTCTCGCATTCAAAATCGTACGTACAACTAACACAAGTCCTCGGTTAAAAAAAACTTCTAGTTGTTTCATTATTTCCTTCAAATTGGTAAACAAATAGATGATTTAGTGTCATATTACTTCGTTCACCTTTGTTTAGCATCAAAAGGTGCAATCTTATTAGTCTCGCAATCAAAACCGTACGTACAACTAACACAAGTCTCCGGTTCTAGAAAACTTCTAGTTGTTTCATTACTTCCTTCAAATTGGTAAACAAATAGATGATTTAGTGTCATATTACTTCGTTCAACTTTTTTTTGCATCAAAAGGTGCAATCCTATCACGCTCGCATTCAAAACCGTACGTACAACTAAAACAAGTCCTTGGATAAAGAAAACTTCTAGTTGTTTCATTATTTCTTTCAAATCATTAAACAAATAGATGATTTAGTGTCATATTACTTCGTTCAACTTTGTTTAGAATCAAAAGGTGCAATCCTATCACTCTTGCATTCAAAATCGTACGTCCAACTAACACAAGTTCTCGGATAAAGAAAACTTCTTGTTGCTTCATTATTTCCTTCAAATTATTAAACAAATAGATGATTTAGTGTCATATTACTTCGTTCAACTTTGTTTAGTATCAAAAGGTGCAATCCTATCCCTCTCGCATTCAACACCGTACGTACAACTAACACAAGTCCTGGGATAAAGAAAACTTCTAGTTGTTTCATTATTTCTTTCAAATTGGTAAACAAATAGATGATTTAGTGTCATATTACTTCGTTTAACTTTGTTTAGCACCAAAAGGTATAATCCTATCACTCTCGCATTCAAAATCGTACGTACAACTAACGCAAGTCGTCGGTTAAAGAAACTTTTAGTTGTTTCATTATTTCCTTCGAATTGGTAAACAAATTGATAATTTAGTGTCACATTACTTCGTTCAAATTTGTTTAGCATCCAAAGGTCCAATCCTATCACTATCGTATTCAAAACAGTACGTACAACTAACACAAGTCCTCGGATAATGAAAACTTCTAGTTGTTTCATTATTTTCTTCAAATCATTAAACAAATAGATGATTTAGTGTCATATTACTTCGTTCAACTTTGTTTAGCATCAAAAGGTGCAATCCTATCACTCTTGCATTCAAAATCGTACGTACAACTAACACAAGTTCTTGGATAAAGAAAACTTCTTGTTGTTTAATTATTTCCTTCAAATTATTAAACAAATAGATGATATAGTGTCATATTACTTCGTTCAACTTTGTTTAGCATCAAAAGGTGTAATCCTATCACTCTCGCATTCAAAACCGTACGTACAACTAACACAAGTCCTCGGTTAAAGAAAACGTCTAGTTGTTTCATTATTTCCTTCAAATTTGTAAACAAAAAAGTGATTTCGTGTGATATTACTTCGTTCACCTTTGTTTAGCATCAAAAGGTGCAATCTTATTAGTCTCGCAATCAAAACCGTACGTACAACTAACACAAGTCCTCAGTTCTAGAAAACTTCTAGTTGCTTCATTACTTCCTTCAAATTTGTAAACAAATAGATGATTTAGTGTCATATTACTTCGTTCAACTTTTTTTAGCAACAAAAGGTGGAATCCTATCACTATCGCATTCAACACCGTACGTACAACTAACACAAGTCCTCGGCTAAAGAAAATTTCTAGTTGTTTCATTATTTCTTTCAAATTGGGAATCAAATAGATGATTTAGTGTCATATTACTTCGTTCACCTTTGTTTAGCATTAAAAAGTGCAATCTTATCACTCTCGCAATCAAAGTCGTACGTACAACAAACACAAGTCCTCGGTGAAAGAAAACTTCTACTTGTTTCATTATTTCCTTCAAATTACTAAACAAATAGATGATTTAATGTCATATTACTTCGTTCAACTTTTTTTAGCATCAAAAGGCGCAATCCTATCACTCTCGCATTCAAAATCGTACGTACAACTAACGCAAGTCCTCGGTTAAAGAAACTTCTAGTTGTTTCATTATTTCCTCCAAGTTGGTAAACAAATAGATGATTTAGTGTCGTATTACTTGGTTCAACTTTGTTTAGCATCAAAAGGTCCAATCCTATTATTATCGCATTCAAAACCGTACGTACAACTAACACAAGTCCTCCGATAAAGAAAACATCTAGTTATTTCATTATTTCCTTCAAATTATTAAACAAATAGATGATTTAGTGTCATATTACTTCGTTCAACTCTGTTTTGCATCAAAAGGTGCAATCCTATCACTCTCGCATTCAAAATCGTACGTACAACTAACACAAGTACTCGGATAAAGAAAATTTCTTGTTGTTTCATTATTTTCTTCAAATTATTAAACAAATGAATGATTTAGTGTCATATTACTTCTCAACTTTGTTTCGCATCAAAAGGTGCAATCCTATCACTCTCGCATTCAAAACCGTACGTACAACTAACACAAGTCCTCGGTTAAAGAAAACTTCTAGTTGTTTCATTATTTCCTTCAAATTGGTAAACAAATAGATGATTTAGTGTCATATTACTTCGTTCACCTTTGTTTAGCATCAAAAGGTGCTATCTTAATAGTCTCGCAATCAAAACCGTACGTACAACTAACACAAGACCTCGGTTCTAGAAAACTTCTTGTTGTGTCATTATTTCCGTCAAATTGGTAAACAAATAGATGATTTAGTGTCATATAACTTCGTTCAACTTTGTTTAGCATCAAAAAGTCCAATCCTATCATTATCGCATTCAAAACCGTACGTACAACTAACACAAGTCCTCGGATAAAGAAAACATGTAGTTGTTTCATTATTTTCTTCAAATTATTAAAAAAATAGATGATTTAGTGTCATATTACTTCGCTCAACTTTGTTTTGCATCAAAAGGTGCAATCCTGTCACTCTTGCATTCAAAATCGTACGTACAACTAACACAAGTTCTCGGATAAAGAAAACTTCTTGTTGTTTCATTATTTCCTTCAAATTATTAAACAAATAGATGATATAGTGTCATATTACTTCGTTCAACTTTTTTTTGCATCAAAAGGTGTAATCCTATCACTCTCGCATTCAAAACCGTACGTACAACTAACACAAGTCCTCGGTTAAGGAAAACTTCTAGTTGTTTCATTATTTCCTTCAAATTGGTAAACAAATAGATGATTTAGTGTCATATTACTACGTTCACCTTTGTTTAGCATCAAAAGGTGCAATCTTAATAGTCTCGCAATCAAAACCGTACGTACAACTAAAACAACACCTCGGTTCTAGAAAACTTCTAGTTGTTTCATTATTTCCGTCAAATTGGTAAACAAATAGGTGATTTAGTGTCATATAACTTCGTTCAACTTTTTTCAGCATAAAAAGGTGCAATCCTATCCCTCTCGCATTCAACACCGTACGTACAACTAACACAAGTCCTCGGATAAAGAAAACTTCTAGTTGTTTCATTATTTCCTTCAAATTGGTAAACAAATAGATGATTTAGTGTCATATTACTTCGTTCAACTTTGTTTAGCACCAAAAGGTATAATCCTATCACTCTCGCATTCAAAATCGTACGTACAACTAACGCAATTCGTCGGTTAAAGAAACTTTTAGTTGTTTCATTATTTCCTTCGAATTGGCAAACAAATTGATGATTTAGTGTCAAATTACTTCGTTCAACTTTGTTTAGCATCAAAAGGTCCAATCCTATCACTATCGCATTCAAAACCGTACGTACAACTAACAAAAGTCCTCGGATAATGAAAACTTCTAGTTGTTTCATTATTTCCTTCAAATCATTAAACAAATAGATGATTTAGTGTCATATTACTTCGTTCAACTTTGTTTTGCATCAAAAGGTGCAATCCTATCACTCTTGCATTCAAAATCGTACGTACAACTAACACAAGTTCTCGGATAAAGAAAACTTCTTGTTGTTTAATTATCTCCTTCAAATTATTAAACAAATAGATGATATAGTGTCATATTACTTCGTTCAACTTTGTTTAGCATCAAAAGGTGTAATCCTATCACTCTCGCATTTAAAACCGTACGTACAACTAACACAAGTCCTCGGTTAAAGAAAACTTCTAGTTGTTTCATTATTTCCTTCAAATTTGTAAACAAAAAAGTGATTTAGTGTGATATTACTTCGTTCACCTTTGTTTAGCATCAAAAGGTGCAATCTTCTTAGTCTCGCAATCAAAACCGTACGTACAACTAACACAAGTCCTCAGTTCCTTCAAATTTGTAAACAAATAGATGATTTAGTGTCATATTACTTCGTTCAACTTTTTTTAGCAACAAAAGGTGCAATCCTATCACTATCGCATTCAAAACCGTACGTACAACTAACACAAGTCCTCGGTTAAAGAAAATTTCTAGTTGTTTCATTATTTCTTTCAAATTGGGAAACAAATAGATGATTTAGTGTCATATTACTTCGTTCACCTTTGTTTAGCATTAAAAAGTGTAATCTTATCACTCTCGCAATCAAAGTCGTACGTACAACAAACACAAGTCCTCCGTGAAAGAAAACTTCTACTTGTTTCATTATTTCCTTCAAATTACTAAACAAATAGATGATTTAAGGTCATATTACTTCGTTCAACTTTTTTGAGTATCAAAAGGCGCAATCCTATCACTCTCGCATTCAAAATCGTACGTACAATTAACGCAAGTCCTCGGTTAAAGAAACTTCTACTTGTTTCATTACTTCCCTCAAATTGGTAAACAAATAGATGATTTAGTGTCATATAACTTCGTTCAACTTTGTTTAGCATCAAAAGGTCCAATCCTATTATTATCGCATTCAAAACCGTACGTACAACTAACACAAGTCCTCGGATAAGGAAAACATCTAGTTGTTTCATTATTTTCTTCAAATTATTAAACAAATAGATGATTTAGTGTCATATTACTTCGTTCAACTTTGTTTTGCATCAAAAGGTGCAATCCTATCACTCTCGCATTCAAAATCGTACGTACAACTAACACAAGTACTCGGATAAAGAAAATTTCTTGTTGTTTCATTATTTCCTTCAAATTATTAAACAAATGAATGATTTAGTGTCATATTACTTCTTAACTTTGTTTAGCATCAAAAGGTGCAATCTTATCACTGTACGTACAACTAACACAAGACCTCGGTTCTAGAAAACTTCTAGTTGTTTCATTATTACCGTCAAATTGGTAAACAAATAGATGATTTAGTGTCATATAACTTCGTTCAACTTTTTTTAGCATCAAAAGGTATAATCCTATCACTCTCGCATTCAAAATCGTACGTACAACTAACGCAAGTCGTCGGTTAAAGAAACTTCTAGTTGTTTCATTATTTCCTTCAAATTGGTAAACAAATTGATGATTTAGTGTCACATTACTTCGTTGAACTTTGTTTAGCATCAAAAGGTCTAATCCTATCACTATCTCATTCAAAACCGTACGTACAACTAACACAAGTCCTCGGATAAAGAAAATTTCTAGTTGTTTCATTATTTACTTCAAATCATTAAACAAATAGATGATTAAGTGTCACATTACTTCTTTTAACTTTGTTTAGCATCAAAAGGTGTAATCCTATCACGCTTGCATTCAAAACCGTACGTACAACAAAAATAAGTCCTTTGATAAAGAAAACTTCTAGTTGTTTCATTATTTCCTTCAAATTGGTACACAAATAGATGATTTAGTGTCATATTACTTCGGTCAACTTTGTTTAGCATCAAAAGGTGCAATCCTATCACTCTCGCATCCAAAACGGTACGTACAAATAACACAAGTCCTCGATTAAAGAAAACTTCTAGTTGTTTCATTATTTCTTTCAAATTGGTAAACAAATCGATGATTTAGTGTCATATTACTTCGTTCACCTTTGTTTAGCATCAAAAGGTGCACTCTTATCACTCTCACATTCAAAACCGTACGTACAACGAACACAAGTCCTCGGTGAAAGAAAACTTCTACTTGTTTCATTATTTCCTTCAAATTACTAAACAAATAGATGATTTAATGTTATATTACTTCGTTAAACTTTGTTTAGCATCAAAAGGTGCAATCCTATCACTCTCGCATGCAAAATCGTACGTACTACTAACGCAAGTCCTCGGTTAAAGAAACTTCTAGTTGTTTCCTTATTTCCTTCAAATTGGTAAACAAATAGATGACTTAGTGTCATATTACTTCGCTCAACTTTGTTTAGCATCAAAATGTGCAATCCTATCACTATCGCATTCAAAACCGTACGTACAAATAACACAAGTCCTCGGATAGAGAAAATTTCTACTTGTTTCATTATTTTCTTCAAATTGGTAAACAAATAGATGATTTAGTGTCATACTACTTCGTTCATTTTCGTTTAGCATCAAAAGGTGCAATCCTAACACTCTCGCATTCAAAACCACACGTACAACTCACACAAGTCCTCAGATAAGGAAAACTTCTAGTTGTTTCATTACTTTCTTCAAATTTGTAAAAAAAGAGATAATTTAAGGTCATATTACTTCTTTCTACTTTGTTTACCATCAAAAGGTGAAATCTTATCACTCTCGCATTCAAAACCGTACGTACAACTAACACAAGTCCTCGGTTCTAGAAAGCTTCTACTTGTTTCATTATTTCCTTCAAATCGGTACACAAATAGATGATTTAGTCATATTACTTCGTTCAACTTTGTTTAGCATCAAAAGGTGCAATCCTATCAATCTCGCATTCAAAACCATACGTATAACTAACACAAGTCCTCGGATAATGAAAACTTCTAGTTGTTTCATTATTTCCTTCAAATTATAAAACATATAGATGATTTAGTGTCATATTACATCGTTCACCTTTGTTTAGCATCAAAAGGTGCAACCCTATTAATCTCGCAATCAAAACCATACGTATAACTAACACAAGTCCTTGGTTCAAGAAAACTTCTAGTTGTTTCATTATTCCCTTCAAATTGGTAAGCAAATAGATGATTTAGTGTCATATTACTTCGTTCAACTTTTTTAGCATCAAAAGGTGCAATCCTATCACTCTCGCACTCAAAATCGTTCGTACAACCAACACAAGTCCTCGGATAAAGAAAACTTCTTGTTGTTTCTTTATTTCCTTCAAATTATTAAACAAATACATGATTTAGTGTCATATTACTTCGCTCAACTTTGTTTAGCATCAAAAGGTGGAATTCTATCACTCTCGCATTCAAAATCGTACATACAACTAACGCAAGTCCTCGGTTAAAGAAACTTCTAGTTGTTTCATTATTTCCTTCAATTTGGTAAACAAATAGATGATTTAATGTCATATTACTTCGTTCACCTTTGTTTAGCATCAAAAGGTGCAATCCTATCACTCTCACATTCAAAACCGTACGTACAACTAACACAAGTCCTCAGTTACAGAAAACTTCTAGTTGTTTCATTATTTCCTTCAAATTGATAAACAAATAGATGATTTATATTCATATTACTTCGTTCACCTTTGTTTAGCAGCAAAAGGTGCAATCCTATTAGTCTCGCAATCAAAACCGTACGTACAACTAACACAAGTCCTCGGTTCTAGAAAACTTCTAGTTGTTTCATTATTCCCTTCAAATTGGTAAGCAAATAGATGATTTAGTGTCATATTACTTTGTTCAACTTCTTTTAGCATCAAAAGGTGCAATTCTATCACTCTGACATTCAAAACCATACGTACAACTAACACAAGTCCTCGGATAAAGAAAACTTCTAGTTGTTTCATTATTTCCTTCAAATTATTAAACAAATAGATGATTTAGTGTCATATCACTTTGTTCAACTTTATTTAGCATCAAAAGGTGCAATCCTATCACTCTCGCTTTCAAAACCGTACGTACAACTAACACATGTCATCGGTTAAAGAAAACTTCTAGTTTTTTCATTATTTCCATCAAATTGGTAAACAAATAGATACTTTATTGTCATATTACTTCGTTCAACTTTGTTTAGGATCAAAAGGTGCAATCTTATTAGTCTCGCAATCAAAACCGTACGTACTGTGACGACCCCAAATCCGGGTTCCATGTGTGACGACCCCAAAACCGGGTTCTTTAACCTCGGGTTTGGTTCTCACTGTACAATACTTAACAACAATGAAATACATATATTGTATTCAAACTACGCGGAATAATACAAAAGGTTTCTTATATAAAGGCTACACTTCCCAAGGTCTATTAACCTTAAATTGTAGCATTACATATCTTAAGGGAAATACAAAAGATTTACAACAGTAATCACATAACAGTAATTTAAACTAGCATGCAATTACTAAAACTAAGCATTAGCTTTCCCCTTGCCTTTGTCCGATTTAGAGCTTTTGGGATTGGCTGAAATATAGTCATGATATAGCAAGAATGAGCAACTAAATGGCTCAGCAAGTTTATAAACAACAGGCATACGATATATCATGATGAAGGAAAATAACTTCAAAGTTTTCAACAATAACAATTGTTAAAGATGTCAAGAATCAATGTTCAATAAAAGAATGGATTGACTCTTTACTGCTGAGTGGTCTTTAATGACCGTGAACTGCTACTAAGGTAAAACAGACATACAATGTCTGACTCCTTGTTAAAAATAACGGGACACTTGAGGGGATCAGTCCTCTCATGTCCTATGTATATGCATCACATTTAGATTTCTTGCGCGCTTTCGGTTTCCCGACAAATAAAAATCCCCCTTTAATTAGGGTTGTTATTTCTCAGTCTTACTGTAAGAATCCGCACCAGCCAATGGTTTGGATAAGCTTTTATAATATTCAATTGATGAATTTAAACATGCATTTGTCTAGCCGAAACAATTAGCTTAGACATTCTTAAACAATTGTAAAAGCACTATGTGCGAATACAATAATCAATAACGATATGAAGTAATTTTTGATAATTAATTCACTCAAAGGTCTGTCAAATAACTACGAATGTAGATACTTGCTCAACAATAATTGAAATGTAAATACAGTTGAAGAATAACTGCAACAATAAATACAAGTTCAGGGGTAGAAAACTTGTCTGTCTGCTCAGCTACAATAAATGTCTAGCTTTAACTAACTTGCTTTGAAAGACCTAACATTAATAAAGTCGGTCTAATAATTAGTACGGCGTATTTGCATAACTATACGCTTGATAATGAACTTATTTACCACACATAAGTACTAATCACATAATTTACATTAGTCAAAACAATATTATTAACCTTATAGACCCTTAATCATTTTAGGTTAATAATTTAATAAGTTAGAAAATATTTTTCTTAAGTGTTGGACACTTATTAAACCCTTAAACAACTTATTACAATTGTTTAATTAAATCGTAATTAAATTTCATTTATTTTATTAACTCAATCTCTATTTAATTACTATTTAATCTTGATTAAATAGAAATTAATTAATTAACTCTAGTTATTATTTAAAATAAATAATAACTAATTGTACTTACTTATTATTTAATTATAATTAAATAATAAATAATTATTGACTTAATTTTAACCTTCTTTAATTTAATATTAATCAACCAATAATTAACTAAGTAATTAACCTTACTTATTATTTAATTTAAGGAAATTAAATAATAGATTACTAATCTTAATCCTCTTTAATTATTATTTAATGTCAATTAAATAATAATTAATTATTTAATTAATTTTAATTATTATTTAAGGTTAAATAATAATCAAATCATTCTTATTTATTATTTAAATTAAATAATAAATTATTACTCTAATAACTTAATCCCATTAATCGTTATTTAATGCTAATTAAATAATAATTAATTACTTAATTATCCTTATTTATTATTTAATAATATTTAAATAATAAACAATAAATTTATAAATTTTATCTCTCTTTAAGTATTATTTAATAGGCATTAAATAATAATTGCTAATTTATCATCTTTATTTATTATTAACATTTAAAATAATAAATAAATAATAAATTTATTTAACTTAACCATGGTTTAGCTAACTAGATTAATATTTAAAATATTTAAATATTAAACTTATTGAAAAATATCATCCCCAATATTATTTTTGTATTATTATTATTTTTGTTATAATTTTAAATTAATTTTCAAATATTTAAATTAATTAAAATTAACCCGAATGACATTTTCGTAAATAAGTTGAAAACTGATCCGAGGGCAGAATAGTAATTATGCCAAGAAAAACAAGGAGGGGCATAAATGTAATTTCGCCGGAATTTTCTTATCGCGCATGGCACGCGTTAAAGAATTTACAGGCCAAAACGGCGCCGTTTTTGAAAGGCCGGAGATGGCTTTCGCGCATAACGCGCGGAGTAAAATTCTACGGACGCCAAACGACGTCGTTTGGCTCCGCGTCTGGCATGAACAGTGCTTCGCGCATTGCGCGGCCATTTATTATTATTTTTTCTTCCAAGCAGAATGTGAACAGTGTTCCAACATACATATTTTAAATAAAAATATACCATCAAATAAGCTTTAACTCTTCAATAAAAATCCAAAAAAATTACCAATCACCTTATATTAATTTATAACATGAAAAAAATAATTTTTCATGATTTAATATCATTATTTTTTTATAAAAAATTTTACATCACATAAACTACCACAACTCATAACTTTTTGTGTATAGCTCCATTTTAAGTGATTCAAACTTTGTTTTTCTCATGATTTAATGTTCTATAATATTAGAACATCAAACCTAAGTTTTATAAAAATATTTTTGGACATAAATTCCAAAACTTGTTTACACACTATTAAATACATATTTTAGCATATAAAATATACCAAAATACAAACCAAACATATTAACTCAAGCATGGCATAAATATTACAACTACACATTAATAACTATATTAACATGTTTATACTAACATGATGATTTATTAAATTTAAAAACAAAACTTCATTTAAAATAACCATTACCTTGATTTAATGGCTATTCTTCTTTTTCTTCCAAAATAAGTGGTGAAAGAAGATGACATGCACCAAGAACTCCTTCTCCTCTCTTAGTATTTTGCTCTCACTATTTTCTCACTCTCAAATGCTCTCTAGCTCTCTCTCTTTTGAACTTAGAAAAATAATGAAATGTAGAAGTCTTACAAATGCAAGTATACTCCTACAAAATATTAGATACACATATTGTATCTATTAATCTAGACCATCATGCACCTATATTAGATACTTACACAAGAAAATTAGCCCATACTTAGTTGGTGAGAATTTTGTGGGAAAAGGCTTTCCCAAAAATCAAAACACGCAACCTAATATTAAATAAATAAAAATAAAACAAAATAAAAACAAAACTCAATCTTTTTCTCTCTCCTCTCCAAGTGCTCGGCTGATCTCTTCCTTGTCCCACATTGATAGTCACTTTCCATTTTTTTTTAAAATAAATAGTTTAATTAAGTATTTTTCAAGTGGGCCAATCATTGGGCTTTAATTTAAAATACCAATTGGGCTTCTACTAAATTGTTTGGGCTACTAAATTGTCAAATTTTATTATTCTACACTTGGGCTACTAATTCACCCATGTTGGGCTAATTTAATAATTTACACATTAATTATTCAATCCATGATTAAATAAATAATTAGATTGAATAAATAATTAAATATTCTAACCCATAAGTATTAAATTACTAAATGGACTAATAAATATTATTATTAATATTTCACATTATTTACATTAATTAATAATTATATTAATTAATTAATTATATTTAATTCACTCATTATATTCAATTTCATTGAATATTTAATTAATAGAAAACTTATCAATTATTTTGATATTAAAACTTTAGGGTTTGTTCACTAATTTAATAATATATTAGTAACCCCCTTTAATTAATTCTAGTAATTAATTACATAATTAATTAATCACATAAAAAGATTTAAATAATCTCAAAAAACTAACTCGTTGGAAATTAAATTAATAATTTAATTAATAAAGACGTGGAAATTCTAGGACATTACACCTTGAACCTCAGATCCGGTTCAACACGAGTACAACATTTTCCTTATTGTTCATGAATTACAACAATATTATAATTGATAAATAACCATTTATTTACAATTTTACAACATCTCTTTCTATTCCAGAATCGAAATCTTTATACATTCCTAGTATGTCTTAATATCATACATGATACGACATTCTATTACAATCAATTTGAGTATCTAAGACTCATAATACATACCAATCAATTCTTATACTACATAATCATTTTACCTGTCCAATTCGGACTGATATCTACAATGGTCGTGCTAGACCTTCAGTGAATGTAATATGCATTCATGTTTCTTGATCTTTATCGAGAACTTCAAATAATTTGCACTATCTGAAAATGTTGATTTAGGCAAGAGTGAGCACGACGGCTCAGCAAGTCTAACAAATAGCACATAACACATAGTTCATGTGACGCCCCCAAATCACTATACTTACTATAGATGACTTGGTGCTCACTACAAATGCTAAATCAATAGGTTTATAGATGATTTCCTTTATTCTCAAACAAAGTTCTCATCCTAATTCCCAAAGATCTTTCATTATTTTATATCAAGTCCTTATAATTGATACAAGAGACTTAATACTCAAACATAACCTTTTTATCCTTAATATTTAGATATTCTATAACTTTACATGTTTCAACATCCACGGTATTAAATCATTAGGATGGCTCTTGGGAACAGAGAATCTCGCGGTGAATGTTTGCATCTTCACCCGTGATAAATGTTTGCATCTTTATCCGTGACAAATGGTTGTATCTTTGTCCGGTGCAAAATTCTCTTTCCGTACAGAACATTACCCAAATAGTTAAAACCCTCATTCGAAACATATTTGTTTATAGTGATATCTCTTCATATTAATAATCCTACTTATCCGACATTCAGAATAGTAATAACGAGTTATACCTGGGTCCGAGGAACCTTAACGATGGATTTGACTAGTCAACATCGCTTAGTTCTGTCTCGGATGTACAACACTCACTAGTTATTTACCGATCCTCATCCAGATAAATAGATCATTATTAATACTATGTTAAGTTTTAACAATTCTAAGTTTAATCAAAGTAAAGACGTAACAAGAGAATGTGATAAAACTTGATAATATTTATATAATATTCGGTTACATGTGTTAAACTTGTTCTTATTACAAAATGTCATTATGACTACAGTTAAGAACAGTTAAGGAAATCAGTAAACTAGTCTACGCATTTCTTCTTTCCTTTCTTCTTCGAGCCGGAGCTCTCGGGTTTGTCTGCACATTAGGTTTATATGCAAGGGTGAGCTAAAATGCTCAGCAAGTCTTAAACACATAACATATAAGTGAACTCACACTGATAAGGATTGTAAGGACTCATGGAATAACAATTGATATTTACAAATATTTTAACATAGCAAGACTGAGTGGTGGTTAGACCTTGAACTGTTCTTTGTCTTTCGACTTACAACCTTTTACAGTGGATATAGAAAGGGGATCAACCTAACGACATCCTATGTTATGCATAACATACAATACACTGGACAGATCAAGAACAGTAATACATATTTGTTCATCTCAGTTTACTTCACATGTCAGGATCGCCCCAAGACGACTTGGTTTGATATAATAAAGCATGATTCGAATTTATCACGAATAATCATTTCATTTTGCAAGTTATGCCGAAACAAGAAGCAATAACTCTCGTATCAAAGATTTATAACACGTTGCATACACAAAATGTATAAATCACATAGAAAGCAAGTAAACAAAGTTTAATGATAGAAAACTTGCCTTTAGCACAATTTAGGGTTTCCCGGTAATCGTTTAAAGCGCCTATACAAAGGGTTTCGCGTACCGAATGTTAGTTTATCGAATTTTTTCGTTCTATACGTGTTTTTATCACTAAACTAGACTATTTGCATTGGTAGAATTTTTAGAAAACTTGGCTAACTCAAAAACTCAAAATTTAGGGCTTCCACCCGCAAGCCCCTTAAAATTTTCAGCTTTGACATCCTTTCCGGTAACTGCCATAACTTTGTCATCCGAAAACATTTTAAAGTGATTTTTGAGTCTAAATTGCTTATAATTTCATGATCTACAACTTTCATTTAGGTTACTAAGGCATATTCTGACTTTAAAATATCGTAATTTTAGCAAAAAGGTCAGTATGCTTACATTGAACAATATTTTTAGGGTTAACCATGTGAAACATGGTACCGCTTGCTTTAACTCTTTATGAAATCATGTTGTAAGACTCAATATCACTTTATAACATAAAAATAACAAATCACAAACCTTCTCATAGAAAGATTCATGACTTTTGCTCAAGAACATACGAAGAACACGAAGAACGGTTAAACCGTACATGGTAACGACTATGTTCTTGAGCTTTTGGTTTTCGTACATGAAATAATTTGAGCATTATAACTGCTTACATAAGTGATTATAACACTTTATAGTTGACAAAAATTGGTCATTATAACGGCTTACATAATTGATTAAAACAATTTATAAAAATGCTCAAGAACATACGCAAACGCGGAGAACGGATGAACCGTACATGACCACTACGTATGTTCATTAAGCTTTAAACTATGAATTGAATTTCGACATTATAACTACTACAAAATGTAGAAAGGCTCAAGAACACGTGAAGAACACGGAGAACGACAATCGTACATGGCTACGACTCGCGTTCTTGAGCTTTTGAAAATTTAAGACGAAAGAAAAACGAACATAAAAACTATAAGAGATTGTACCTTTGGTGTTTGCAAGCTTTAACTATTTCTTTGCAATATCCAAGATAGTAACTCACTAGAACTCTCTCTCAATATATGTATAGCTTTGATACTTGATTTTTGAGCTTTGAAAATGAATGGTGAATCAAGTGAACTAAGCTTGCTATTTATAGGAAAAGTCAAGTTTCTTTAATTACACTTTTAGTCCTTGAAGTTATTATTAGTTTACATAGGGACTTGGACACATATTTAAGAACTTAGGACACCTCATTAAAAGCACAAAATGGCTGGACATTTTGATCCAATGGCCTAGATTCCATCTTGCTTTACTTTGTGCTCATTGGTCAAAAACTAATCACATGGATAGCTGGCTTGAATTTTGATTGGTTAACTTAATTTTACATGGATTTAGTTGATAATTAGTTAGTGTAACTAGTGTTTCTTTATCTAGTTTAGTTAATCTAACTTGTTTTTCTTTGCTTAACCATGATTGGTCAAGGTTAGTTTAGTCCTTAATTAAGCTAACATGTGATTGGTTGATTAGTGAATCATTTTAACTAATCAAACTTACTTAGTTTAGCCTTAATCTTGATTAGTATACTAATTAGTATAGTTGACTTTTACTATTCACATTTGACTTTTTCGTATTTATACCGTATAATTTTCGTATTATTATCGTATTATTTTCGTATAATTTTCGTATTCTTTTCGTATTTATGAATAGTGCTCTCTAGGGTTTCTAACCCTTAGGGTTCAACCCTTAGGGTTAGGTTTTCTCAAACCCTAAAATTAGGTTTTCTTTACAAAAACTTTTATTGCATATTAAGCATCGGTGGTCTAATACAAACACAATATTCTTCAACGGAACGTTCAAAAATAGAAAGCGTTTTCGTTTGAAGAGCGTTTTACGTTTTATTTTGGGAAAAATATCAGTGGCTCCCTGGTATCTATTCCCCGTATAAATGCTATATCGTGAAATGGAAAAAGTCCAAACGTTGAAAAGAACGTTCAAAAAGACGACAAACGTTTTCTCGTAAATCGTGTATTTTTCGTCTTTTTCCCAAGAAAATTTTATTGATTCCCTGACATCTAAACCTCATATTATCACTATGTTGTGAAATGTAAGAAGTCCTACAGATGAAAGAAACAGTCAAACGAATGAAAAACGTCACCTCGTGAATAGTGCTTTTACACGTTTTTCGAGAAAAACTATTATTGACTGTTACATGTTTTCAAATTGTGGGAAGGTTGAATCTTGAAACAGAATGTTATTCTGACGTACACGTTTCGCTCGGGAGCTTAGGTTAGAATTCCTAGGGTTTAGACCCTAGGGTTTAGGGTTTAGGTTTTATCTTCTTTTCAGATTTTTGAAGAAAAAACTTTTATGTTCCTTTTTCGTGCTAAGGCTGTATACTTGAATCGAAACACATAAATAAGCAATAACGAAGATTCCATAACACATATAAGATGTAATTCAAGCTTTATTTATTCACATAAAGTCGGATTACAACTCTCTCGGAAGTTCGGAATATTACATTCACCCCTCCTTAAAAGAATTTCGTCCCCGAAATTAACTTAAACAATTAAGAAAATAAATGTGGATATTCTATCTTCATTTTATCTTCTAATTCCCACGTTGCTTCTTCGATGGATTGATTTCTCCATATGACCTTGACTGAAGGTATGACCTTATTTCGCAAGACTTGTTCCTTCCTATCAACAATTTTAACAGGAATCTCTTCATAGCTTAGATCCTTCTCGATTTGAATGGGTTCATAGCTGATGACGTGTTTGTAATCGGGTTTATAGGGACGTAATACTGAAACATGAAATACATTATGTATATGTTCCAGCTCTGGAGGTAAAGCTACTTCATAAGCTACTTCACCTATTCTTCGTAATATTTCGAATGGTCCTATAAACCTTGGACTCAGTTTCCCTTTCTTTCCAAAACGAATCTTTCCTTTCCAGGGAGATACTTTTAGGAAAACATGACTACCAACTTCAAAGTCTCTCTTTTGTCGATGTAGATCGGCATATCTCTTCTGTCTTTCTTGAGCAGCTCGTAACCTTAGTTGAATTGTTCGAACTACCTCCGCTGTTTGTTGAACCAATTCTGGCCCAAGCATCTTCCGTTCACCAACTTCGTCCCAACACATCGGTGTTCTACACTTCCTTCCATATAGGGCTTCATATGGTGGCATTCCTATACTAGCGTGATAACTATTGTTGTAAGAGAATTCTACCAGAGGTAAGTGATCTTCCCAACTTCTCTCAAAATCCATCATACAAGCTCTCAGCATATCCTCCAAGGTTTGGATAGTCCTTTCACTTTGACCATCTGTTTGCGGGTGATAAGCAGTACTCATTCTCAATTGTGTGCCTAGATGTTCTTGAAGACTTTTCCAAAAGTTCGATGTGAACCTTGGGTCTCGATCTGACACAATTGAAACTGGCACGCCATGTCTAGAGATAACTTCCTTAATGTATAGCTTTGCTAATCGGTCCAAAGTGAACTTAACCTTAATTGGTAAAAAGTGAGCTGACTTGGTTAGTCTATCCACTATTACCCAAATGGCATCATGACCCTTCTGTGTGGTTGGTAGGCCTACTACAAAATCCATTGTAATATGCTCCCATTTCCACTCTGGAATCTCTAACGGTTGTAACAATCCGCTTGGTCTTTGATGCTCAGCTTTAACTTGCTGACATGTCAAACACCTACTAACAAATTCAGCCACCTCTCTTTTCATGTTTGACCACCAGAAATGTTGGCTTATGTCTTTGTACATTTTGGTACTGCCTGGGTGTACTGAAAACTTAGTACTATGTGCTCCTGACATGATTTCTTCCTTGAGTTCTTGAACTGCAGGAATCCAAATTCTAGATTCAAATCTAATGATTCCCTCCTTGTCCATCTTGTATTTGCCGTTTATAACCTCTGTTGACTTTTTCAACTTCCTATAATTTCCATCCTCCTCTTGGATTTTCTTAATGTTACCCAACAAGGTTGAGTGATCTTCCATTATGAACAATTTCCTTGTCGAGACTGAAGGAACTCTCACTTCTATGTCGAGTCTAGCGAACTCTTTAATCAATTCCTCCTGAGTTGTTAATACATTTAACTTCTCTTGATTCTTCCTACTCAAAGCATCTGCAACTACGTTGGCTTTTCCTGGATGATATAGGATTTCACAATCATAATCCTTAATCAATTCCAACCATCGTCTTTGCCTCATATTCAACTCTCGTTGTGTAAAAATATACTTTAAACTCTTGTGATCTGTATAAATTTCACACTTCTCCCCGTACAAGTAATGCCTCCAAATCTTCAAAGCAAATACTACCGCCGCTAATTCTAGATCGTGAGTAGGATACCTTAACTCATAATCCTTTAGCTGTCGCGAAGCATAAGCTATTACTTTGCCATGTTGCATTAAAACACAACCTAATCCTTTATGTGAGGCATCACTGTAGACTACAAGACCTCCACTATTATCAGGTAGTGATAATACTGGTGCCTCACTTAGCCTCTTCTTTAGCTCTTGAAAGCTCTTTTCACATTTATCTGTCCAAGCATACTTCACGGTCTTCCTGGTTAAGTTAGTTAACGGGGTTGCTATCTTTGAAAAATCTTGAATGAAACGTCTATAGTACCCCGCTAAACCTAAGAAACTTCTCACTTCAGTTGGGGTCTTTGGTTGTTCCCAGTTTATTACTGCTTCTATCTTTGATGGATCCACTGAAACTCCACTCTTGTCAATCACATGACCTAAGAACTGAACTTTCTCTAGCCAGAACTCACATTTTGAAAATTTGGCATAGAGTTGTTCCTTTCGTAAGGTTTCTAGTACACTTCTTAAGTGTATAGCATGTTCTTCCAGTGTTTTCAAGTATATAAGAATATCGTCGATGAACACCACAACATACTTGTCTAAGCAAGACCTAAAAACCCTATTCATCAAGTCCATGAATGCTGTCGGTGCATTTGTTAATCCAAAGGACATTACTAGAAATTCGTAATGTCCATAACGTGTTCTAAATGCTGTCTTCGGCACATCTTCCTTTCTCACTTTTAGTTGATGGTAACCTGACCGTAGATCAATCTTAGAGAAATACTCTGCTCCCTTGAGTTGATCAAACAAGTCATCGATCCTAGGTAATGGATACTTATTCTTTATGGTCAATTTATTGAGTTCACGATAATCAACACATAATCTTAAAGTTCCATCCTTTTTCTTGACAAACAACACTGGTGCTCCCCATGGAGAAACACTTGGTTGAATGTATTTCTTATCCAACAATTCTTGTAATTGTACCATCAACTCCTTCAATTCCACAGGCGCCATTCTGTATGGGGCCTTCGAAACCGGTGCAGTTCCAGGAGCTAAATCAATAACGAACTCAATCTCCCTATCAGGTGGAAGACCGGGTAGATCATTGGGAAAGACATCCTGAAACTCTCTAACCACTGGTATTTGGTCTATATCTAACCCTTTCTGTTGGGTGTCTACAATATATCCCAAATAGCCCTGACAACCCTTCTGAAGTAATCCCTTTGCTTGATTTGCAGTTAGACATCGGGATTTTCTTGGTGACTGACTTCCGTTGAAGACTACCGTAGACTTGGACGTTGTAAGAAGTTTAACGGACTTTTGTTGACAATCGATCATCGCTTGGTGATTGGTCAACCAATCCATGCCTAGAATTACATCAAATTCCCCTAATTGGATTGGAATAAGATCGACTCTCAGCTCATGACCCTTGATCACTATGCAACAACCTTTTATGATCTTATTAACAGGAATTTGTTCTTTATTAGCAATCTCTATCATTAAAGGACTTTCTAACAATTCACTAGGCACGTTTAGTTTTCTAGCAAATTCATGGGAAATAAAAGAGCAAGTAGCACCCGAATCAAATAGCACGTAAGCACTTATGGTGTTGATCGGAATGATACCTGACACTACATCCTGTGATGCCACAGCATCTCCCACGGTCATGTTGAATGTCCTTGCCGTTGGACGACCTGGATTAGTTGTTGGGGTAGATTTGTTGTTATTGTCCCCTCCGGCATTTCCTCCCTTTTTGGGGCACAACTTAGCTGGATGCCCCGTGGCTCCACAGTGAAAACATGTGTCTTTCCTTGGGCTAGGACATGCGGTTGCTATGTGTCCCTCTTGTTTGCAATTGTAGCAAACATTTTTCCCTTTTAGACACTCTCCTGCGTGTTGTTTACCGCAGTTTTTACATGGCTCGAATGTTTTCTTTTTATTTTCCCCTCCTTGTTGGGAGTTTCCGCCATTAAACCTTCTTTTATTATTATTATTATTTCCTCCCCCATTTCCTCCCTTATTATTTTTCCCCCCTTCATTCCCTCCTTTATTATTATTCCTTTCCTTATTAAATTTTGTGATGGCGTCACTACTGCCTTCAGCAATGATAGCCTTTTCTAGAAGATGGGCATAACTATCTATTTGTAAGACAGCTACTTTACCATGAATCCAGGGTTTTAAACCCTCCTCAAACCTTCTTGCCTTTCGTTCCTCCGTATCTACTTGATTTGGAGCGAAACGAGCAAGTTCATTAAACTTGGAGGCATACTGGGGAACAGTCATGTCCCCTTGTTTTAAATTCAGAAATTGTACCTCCATTCTATTTTTCAAGCTTCGAGGGAAGTAATTCTCAAAGAATATTTCCTTGACTGCTTCCCACGTAACCACACCTTCCCCAGCACGGGCTCGGGTGGCCTCCCACCAGAAGTTTGCCTCCCCCTTCATAAGGTAAGTGGCAAACTTAGTCTTTTTATCCTCAGCAACCTCTGCTAAGTCAAAGGCTTTTTCTATTTCATTTATCCAGCACTGAGCCTCTATAGGCTCAGCGGTTCCTTTGAATTCGGGAGGACCTACATTTTTAAAGTCTTTAAATAAGACTTTCTGTGGTTGGGGTTGGGGTTGTGGTATTTGTGGTTGTGGTTGCGGGGGTGGTGGTGGGGCATTATTTTCAGTTCTATTATCTAAGACTCCTATTAGCCTATTAAGGAATTGTTGCATAGGATCGGGAGTCTGAACATTCCTTTCGTTACTAACACTTGCTGTTGCTGTTGCCCTTGTTCTTGGTCTTGGTGGTGCCATTTTCTAAATAAAATGAAACATACGTGTAAATATGAAAGCACTAAAAAGTGTAAGACATATTTCTTAAACAAACTTCTTATATAACTAAAATTTGTACAGTACATTATCCGAATGAGCTGAATTACTTAACGACTATTAGCATCCCTTATAAAAATGGGAAATGCTAAACAAAACATTTACAACATACTAATTATTACACGTTACTTGACTAGATCTTTCTAGCCTTCTTTTTGATCTTGTGGATCATACTAAGTACCACAGACCTATTAATTTCGAACCCCAAATCTTTGGCTGGTGAGGGGAATTTAATTACTTTTTTCTCGAGCTTGGCATAAGAAGCACCATAAGCTCGTTTAATACGAGCACGATTTGCTCGCAGGAGGTATACTTCCTCTTGGGAAGCTTCTAGCTGCATCTGTAGTTGGTAGCTTCTTTCAGCTTCATCCAACCACCTCCTTTCTAGTACCTCCATAATACCATTGGCCTTGTTCATGTTGGCCTGGTTTTCATTTTGGAGTTGTTCCACCCGCTCTTCTTGAGCTTCTCCATAGGCCATCATTTCAGCAGCATCCTCTTCCAACTCGGCGATGATCTCATCGTAAGTTGGTAAGTCTATTACATCTGCATCTTCTATTAGGTTTGCCTCTCCGGCATCATGCAGTTCCAAGTTCTGATTTGGCTCCTCTGCTTCAGATTCACTACTAGAATACTCGCTCGGATCACTTTCGTAGTCCAAGGCTTGAGCATTGTCGTCGTGTATGTCAGCCATTTCTACAAAACAAGATTGACTTTAATTAGTATAGTTCTTTCACATAATGTCTTTTAATTAATTAAGATTTAAAGTTTATTATCATCTTTTAATTATCTATTAGACTCTTCACAAGTCTATTTAACTTAAACGATCAGATTATATCCTAAAGTACTTGCTACTTTAGAGCTATAATCTACAGCTCTGATACCAACCTGTGACGCCCCCAAATCACTATACTTACTATAGATGACTTGGTGCTCACTACAAATGCTAAATCAATAGGTTTATAGATGATTTCCTTTATTCTCAAACAAAGTTCTCATCCTAATTCCCAAAGATCTTTCATTATTTTATATCAAGTCCTTATAATTGATACAAGAGACTTAATACTCAAACATAACCTTTTTATCCTTAATATTTAGATATTCTATAACTTTACATGTTTCAACATCCACGGTATTAAATCATTAGGATGGCTCTTGGGAACAGAGAATCTCGCGGTGAATGTTTGCATCTTCACCCGTGATAAATGTTTGCATCTTTATCCGTGACAAATGGTTGTATCTTTGTCCGGTGCAAAATTCTCTTTCCGTACAGAACATTACCCAAATAGTTAAAACCCTCATTCGAAACATATTTTTTTATAGTGATATCTCTTCATATTAATAATCCTACTTATCCGACATTCAGAATAGTAATAACGAGTTATACCTGGGTCCGAGGAACCTTAACGATGGATTTGACTAGTCAACATCGCTTAGTTCTGTCTCGGATGTACAACACTCACTAGTTATTTACCGATCCTCATCCAGATAAATAGATCATTATTAATACTATGTTAAGTTTTAACAATTCTAAGTTTAATCAAAGTAAAGACGTAACAAGAGAATGTGATAAAACTTGATAATATTTATATAATATTCGGTTACATGTGTTAAACTTGTTCTTATTACAAAATGTCATTATGACTACAGTTAAGAACAGTTAAGGAAATCAGTAAACTAGTCTACGCATTTCTTCTTTCCTTTCTTCTTCGAGCCGGAGCTCTCGGGTTTGTCTGCACATTAGGTTTATATGCAAGGGTGAGCTAAAATGCTCAGCAAGTCTTAAACACATAACATATAAGTGAACTCACACTGATAAGGATTGTAAGGACTCATGGAATAACAATTGATATTTACAAATATTTTAACATAGCAAGACTGAGTGGTGGTTAGACCTTGAACTGTTCTTTGTCTTTCGACTTACAACCTTTTACAGTGGATATAGAAAGGGGATCAACCTAACGACATCCTATGTTATGCATAACATACAATACACTGGACAGATCAAGAACAGTAATACATATTTGTTCATCTCAGTTTACTTCACATGTCAGGATCGCCCCAAGACGACTTGGTTTGATATAATAAAGCATGATTCGAATTTATCACGAATAATCATTTCATTTTGCAAGTTATGCCGAAACAAGAAGCAATAACTCTCGTATCAAAGATTTATAACACGTTGCATACACAAAATGTATAAATCACATAGAAAGCAAGTAAACAAAGTTTAATGATAGAAAACTTGCCTTTAGCACAATTTAGGGTTTCCCGGTAATCGTTTAAAGCGCCTATACAAAGGGTTTCGCGTACCGAATGTTAGTTTATCGAATTTTTTCGTTCTATACGTGTTTTTATCACTAAACTAGACTATTTGCATTGGTAGAATTTTTAGAAAACTTGGCTAACTCAAAAACTCAAAATTTAGGGCTTCCACCCGCAAGCCCCTTAAAATTTTCAGCTTTGACATCCTTTCCGGTAACTGCCATAACTTTGTCATCCGGAAACATTTTAAAGTGATTTTTGAGTCTAAATTGCTTATAATTTCATGATCTACAACTTTCATTTAGGTTACTAAGGCATATTCTGACTTTAAAATATCGTAATTTTAGCAAAAAGGTCAGTATGCTTACATTGAACAATATTTTTAGGGTTAACCATGTGAAACATGGTACCGCTTGCTTTAACTCTTTATGAAATCATGTTGTAAGACTCAATATCACTTTATAACATAAAAATAACAAATCACAAACCTTCTCATAGAAAGATTCATGACTTTTGCTCAAGAACATACGAAGAACACGAAGAACGGTTAAACCGTACATGGTAACGACTATGTTCTTGAGCTTTTGGTTTTCGTACATGAAATAATTTGAGCATTATAACTGCTTACATAAGTGATTATAACACTTTATAGTTGACAAAAATTGGTCATTATAACGGCTTACATAATTGATTAAAACAATTTATAAAAATGCTCAAGAACATACGCAAACGCGGAGAACGGATGAACCGTACATGACCACTACGTATGTTCATTAAGCTTTAAACTATGAATTGAATTTCGACATTATAACTACTACAAAATGTAGAAAGGCTCAAGAACACGTGAAGAACACGGAGAACGACAATCGTACATGGCTACGACTCGCGTTCTTGAGCTTTTGAAAATTTAAGACGAAAGAAAAACGAACATAAAAACTATAAGAGATTGTACCTTTGGTGTTTGCAAGCTTTAACTATTTCTTTGCAATATCCAAGATAGTAACTCACTAGAACTCTCTCTCAATATATGTATAGCTTTGATACTTGATTTTTGAGCTTTGAAAATGAATGGTGAATCAAGTGAACTAAGCTTGCTATTTATAGGAAAAGTCAAGTTTCTTTAATTACACTTTTAGTCCTTGAAGTTATTATTAGTTTACATAGGGACTTGGACACATATTTAAGAACTTAGGACACCTCATTAAAAGCACAAAATGGCTGGACATTTTGATCCAATGGCCTAGATTCCATCTTGCTTTACTTTGTGCTCATTGGTCAAAAACTAATCACATGGATAGCTGGCTTGAATTTTGATTGGTTAACTTAATTTTACATGGATTTAGTTGATAATTAGTTAGTGTAACTAGTGTTTCTTTATCTAGTTTAGTTAATCTAACTTGTTTTTCTTTGCTTAACCATGATTGGTCAAGGTTAGTTTAGTCCTTAATTAAGCTAACATGTGATTGGTTGATTAGTGAATCATTTTAACTAATCAAACTTACTTAGTTTAGCCTTAATCTTGATTAGTATACTAATTAGTATAGTTGACTTTTACTATTCACATTTGACTTTTTCGTATTTATACCGTATAATTTTCGTATTATTATCGTATTATTTTCGTATTATTTTCGTATAATTTTCGTATTCTTTTCGTATTTATGAATAGTGCTCTCTAGGGTTTCTAACCCTTAGGGTTCAACCCTTAGGGTTAGGTTTTCTCAAACCCTAAAATTAGGTTTTCTTTACAAAAACTTTTATTGCATATTAAGCATCGGTGGTCTAATACAAACACAATATTCTTCAACGGAACGTTCAAAAATAGAAAGCGTTTTCGTTTGAAGAGCGTTTTACGTTTTATTTTGGGAAAAATATCAGTGGCTCCCTGGTATCTATTCCCCGTATAAATGCTATATCGTGAAATGGAAAAAGTCCAAACGTTGAAAAGAACGTTCAAAAAGACGACAAACGTTTTCTCGTAAATCGTGTATTTTTCGTCTTTTTCCCAAGAAAATTTTATTGATTCCCTGACATCTAAACCTCATATTATCACTATGTTGTGAAATGTAAGAAGTCCTACAGATGAAAGAAACAGTCAAACGAATGAAAAACGTCACCTCGTGAATAGTGCTTTTACACGTTTTTCGAGAAAAACTATTATTGACTGTTACGTGTTTTCAAATTGTGGGAAGGTTGAATCTTGAAACAGAATGTCATTCTGACGTACACGTTTCGCTCGGGAGCTTAGGTTAGAATTCCTAGGGTTTAGACCCTAGGGTTTAGGGTTTAGGTTTTATCTTCTTTTCAGATTTTTGAAGAAAAAACTTTTATGTTCCTTTTTCGTGCTAAGGCTGTATACTTGAATCGAAACACATAAATAAGCAATAACGAAGATTCCATAACACATATAAGATGTAATTCAAGCTTTATTTATTCACATAAAGTCGGATTACAACTCTCTCGGAAGTTCGGAATATTACATTCACCCCTCCTTAAAAGAATTTCGTCCCCGAAATTAACTTAAACAATTAAGAAAATAAATGTGGATATTCTATCTTCATTTTATCTTCTAATTCCCACGTTGCTTCTTCGATGGATTGATTTCTCCATATGACCTTGACTGAAGGTATGACCTTGTTTCGCAAGACTTGTTCCTTCCTATCAACAATTTTAACAGGAATCTCTTCATAGCTTAGATCCTTCTCGATTTGAATGGGTTCATAGCTGATGACGTGTTTGTAATCGGGTTTATAGGGACGTAATACTGAAACATGAAATACATTATGTATATGTTCCAGCTCTGGAGGTAAGGCTACTTCATAAGCTACTTCACCTATTCTTCGTAATATTTCGAATGGTCCTATAAACCTTGGACTCAGTTTCCCTTTCTTTCCAAAACGAATCTTTCCTTTCCAGGGAGATACTTTTAGGAAAACATGACTACCAACTTCAAAGTCTCTCTTTTGTCGATGTAGATCGGCATATCTCTTCTGTCTTTCTTGAGCAGCTCGTAACCTTAGTTGAATTGTTCGAACTACCTCCGCTGTTTGTTGAACCAATTCTGGCCCAAGCATCTTCCGTTCACCAACTTCGTCCCAACACATCGGTGTTCTACACTTCCTTCCATATAGGGCTTCATATGGTGGCATTCCTATACTAGCGTGATAACTATTATTGTAAGAGAATTCTACCAGAGGTAAGTGATCTTCCCAACTTCTCTCAAAATCCATCATACAAGCTCTCAGCATATCCTCCAAGGTTTGGATAGTCCTTTCACTTTGACCATCTGTTTGCGGGTGATAAGCAGTACTCATTCTCAATTGTGTGCCTAGATGTTCTTGAAGACTTTTCCAAAAGTTCGATGTGAACCTTGGGTCTCGATCTGACACAATTGAAACTGGCACGCCATGTCTAGAGATAACTTCCTTAATGTATAGCTTTGCTAATCGGTCCAAAGTGAACTTAACCTTAATTGGTAAAAAGTGAGCTGACTTGGTTAGTCTATCCACTATTACCCAAATGGCATCATGACCCTTCTGTGTGGTTGGTAGGCCTACTACAAAATCCATTGTAATATGCTCCCATTTCCACTCTGGAATCTCTAACGGTTGTAACAATCCGCTTGGTCTTTGATGCTCAGCTTTAACTTGCTGACATGTCAAACACCTACTAATAAATTCAGCCACCTCTCTTTTCATGTTTGGCCACCAGAAATGTTGGCTTATGTCTTTGTACATTTTGGTACTGCCTGGGTGTACTGAAAACTTAGTACTATGTGCTCCTGACATGATTTCTTCCTTGAGTTCTTGAACTGCAGGAATCCAAATTCTAGATTCAAATCTAATGATTCCCTCCTTGTCCATCTTGTATTTGCCGTTTATAACCTCTGTTGACTTTTTCAACTTCCTATAATTTCCATCCTCCTCTTGGATTTTCTTAATGTTACCCAACAAGGTTGAGTGATCTTCCATTATGAACAATTTCCTTGTCGAGACTGAAGGAACTCTCACTTCTATGTCGAGTCTAGCGAACTCTTTAATCAATTCCTCCTGAGTTGTTAATACATTTAACTTCTCTTGATTCTTCCTACTCAAAGCATCTGCAACTACGTTGGCTTTTCCTGGATGATATAGGATTTCACAATCATAATCCTTAATCAATTCCAACCATCGTCTTTGCCTCATATTCAACTCTCGTTGTGTAAAAATATACTTTAAACTCTTGTGATCTGTATAAATTTCACACTTCTCCCCGTACAAGTAATGCCTCCAAATCTTCAAAGCAAATACTACCGCCGCTAATTCTAGATCGTGAGTAGGATACCTTAACTCATAATCCTTTAGCTGTCGCGAAGCATAAGCTATTACTTTGCCATGTTGCATTAAAACACAACCTAATCCTTTATGTGAGGCATCACTGTAGACTACAAGACCTCCACTATTATCAGGTAGTGATAATACTGGTGCCTCACTTAGCCTCTTCTTTAGCTCTTGAAAGCTCTTTTCACATTTATCTGTCCAAGCATACTTCACGGTCTTCCTGGTTAAGTTAGTTAACGGGGTTGCTATCTTTGAAAAATCTTGAATGAAACGTCTATAGTACCCCGCTAAACCTAAGAAACTTCTCACTTCAGTTGGGGTCTTTGGTTGTTCCCAGTTTATTACTACTTCTATCTTTGATGGATCCACTGAAACTCCACTCTTGTCAATCACGTGACCTAAGAACTGAACTTTCTCTAGCCAGAACTCACATTTTGAAAATTTGGCATAGAGTTGTTCCTTTCGTAAGGTTTCTAGTACACTTCTTAAGTGTATAGCATGTTCTTCCAGTGTTTTCAAGTATATAAGAATATCGTCGATGAACACCACAACATACTTGTCTAAGCAAGACCTAAAAACCCTATTCATCAAGTCCATGAATGCTGCCGGTGCATTTGTTAATCCAAAGGACATTACTAGAAATTCGTAATGTCCATAACGTGTTCTAAATGCTGTCTTCGGCACATCTTCCTTTCTCACTTTTAGTTGATGGTAACCTGACCGTAGATCAATCTTAGAGAAATACTCTGCTCCCTTGAGTTGATCAAACAAGTCATCGATCCTAGGTAATGGATACTTATTCTTTATGGTCAATTTATTGAGTTCACGATAATCAACACATAATCTTAAAGTTCCATCCTTTTTCTTGACAAACAACACTGGTGCTCCCCATGGAGAAACACTTGGTTGAATGTATTTCTTATCCAACAATTCTTGTAATTGTACCATCAACTCCTTCAATTCCACAGGCGCCATTCTGTATGGGGCCTTCGAAACCGGTGCAGTTCCAGGAGCTAAATCAATAACGAACTCAATCTCCCTATCAGGTGGAAGACCGGGTAGATCATTGGGAAAGACATCCTGAAACTCTCTAACCACTGGTATTTGGTCTATATCTAACCCTTTCTGTTGGGTGTCTACAATATATCCCAAATAGCCCTGACAACCCTTCTGAAGTAATCCCTTTGCTTGATTTGCAGTTAGACATCGGGATTTTCTTGGTGACTGACTTCCGTTGAAGACTACCGTAGACTTGGACGTTGTAAGAAGTTTAACGGACTTTTGTTGACAATCGATCATCGCTTGGTGATTGGTCAACCAATCCATGCCTAGAATTACATCAAATTCCCCTAATTGGATTGGAATAAGATCGACTCTCAGCTCATGACCCTTGATCACTATGCAACAACCTTTTATGATCTTATTAACAGGAATTTGTTCTTTATTAGCAATCTCTATCATTAAAGGACTTTCTAACAATTCACTAGGCACGTTTAGTTTTCTAGCAAATTCATGGGAAATAAAAGAGCAAGTAGCACCCGAATCAAATAGCACGTAAGCACTTATGGTGTTGATCGGAATGATAGCTGACACTACATCCTGTGATGCCACAGCATCTCCCACGGTCATGTTGAATGTCCTTGCCGTTGGACGACCTGGATTAGTTGTTGGGGTAGCCGTTGGACGACCTGACACTACACGTAGCAACAATATCTGTAAAACTTGTCTGGTTCGCTTCTACCAGTTATGCTTATTTGCGTCTTTCGTTCAACCTACAATTTATATATAAAAT
This sequence comes from Hedera helix, assembly GCA_947179155.2. Taxonomy (NCBI): domain Eukaryota; kingdom Viridiplantae; phylum Streptophyta; class Magnoliopsida; order Apiales; family Araliaceae; genus Hedera; species Hedera helix. The sequence goes on from OX359286.1 coordinate 12,362,881, forward strand.
CGACATAATCATTAATTACAATGACTATTAATTAGTCTTAACTTAAGACCTTAACTTCAAATTATTAATTAACTCTTTAGTTGTCCGACCAATGAACCTTTACGTTTCGGACAAAAACTCTAGCCCAACAACCTAGTTGGACATGTCGGTAAATTTAACCAACTTACACCTTCACTACATGTTCTTCGTACGACTTACTTTTAATAAGTTGTCTAAAATTTAGTCACGAATTGATTATTTACATCGGTTTAATTTAATTAAACATTCTTCTTTTTCATAACTTAATGATTCGGACATTTAATAATGTACCAAATACCTCAAAATATTATCTACCCTTGATAATATACAACTACATTCAAATATTATTAACCATTTAATAATATTTTAATCACTTATTAATATTATTAATTATTTAATAATATTTTAATCCCATATTAATATTATTAACCATTTAATAATATTTTAATCACTTATTAATATTATTAATTATTTAATAATATTTTAATCACATATTAATATTATTAACCATCTAATAATATTTTAATCACTTATTAATATTATTAATCATTTAATAATATTTTAATCATTTACAAATATTATTCATCATTCAATAAGCTTTTAATCATTTACTAATATTATTGATCATTTAATAATATTTTAATAATCTTCAAATAATACCAATAGTTAACTTTTTAATTGTGTTAACATTAGTCTTTATGTTACATATTTAGCTACCAATTAGTTACTAATAAACTTCATATATTGGTTTAGTATTCAAACTCATTCATTTTACACTTATTTCAACTTAAATTTTCATTAAAAGCTCGACCCAGGCCGACCCGGCCCGACCCGGACCGAACCGACCCGACTCAGAAAACTTACACATTCTGTTTTGAAAGCCAGGGCGCTTGTAATGTCCTAGAATTTCCACATCTTTATTAATTAAATTATTAATTTAATTTCCAACGAGTTAGTTTTATGAGATTATTTAAATCTTTTTATGTGATTAATTAATTATGTGATTAAATAATTATGTAATTAATTACTAAAATTAATTAAAGGGGGTCACTAATATGTTATTAAATTAGTGAACAAACCCTAAAGTTTTAATATCAAAATAATTGATAAGTTTTCTATTAATTAAATATTCAATTAAATTGAATATAATGAGTGAATTAAATATAATAAATTAATTAATATGATTATTAATTAATGTAAATAATGTGAAATATTAATAATAATATTTATTAGTCCATTTAGTAATTTAATACTAATGGGTTAGAATATTTAATTATTTATTCAATTTAATTATTTATTTAATCATGGATTGAATAATTAATGTATAAATTATTAAATTAGCCCAACATGGGTCAATTAGTAGCCCAAGTGGAGAATAATAAAATTTGATAATTTAGTAGCCCAAACAATTTAATAGAAGCCCAATTGGTATTTTAAATTAAAGCCCAATGATTGGCCCACTTGGAAAAACAATTAAATAACTTATTAATTAATTAAAATAAGCAAAGTGACTTGATTTTTGGGACAAGAAGGAAGAGGTCAGCCGAGCATACATGGAGAGGAGAGAGAAAAGAATGGATTGTTTTGTTATTTTAGTTTATTATTTATTTATTTAATTAAAGGTTGCTTGTTTTGATTTTTGGGAAAGTCTTTTCCCACAAAATCCTCACCAACTTAGTATGAGCTAGCTTTCTTGTGCAAGTATCATTGCTATCTCATGATGGTAATTTTGATAGATATATATTTTATATATATCCAAATTGTAAGTATACTTACAATTTTGGAGCTTAAGTGAGTCATTTCTTCTTCTTCCATTTTCCAAGCTAGAGAGAGTTTGAGAGCAAAATATTTTGAGAGAGAGCAAGAGAAGGAGAAGGAGTGCTAAGCTAATGCATGTCATCTTCTTTCACAACATACTTTGGGAGAAAAAGAAGAATAGCCATTAAATCAAGGTAATGGTTATTTTAAATGAAATTTTGTTTTTAAATAAAATAAATCATCATGTTAGTATAAACATGTTAATATGGTTATTAATGTGTAGTGGTAATATATATGCCATGTTTGAGTTTAATATGCTTGGTTTGTATTTTGGTATATTTTATATGCTAAAATGTGTATTTAATAGTGTGTAAACAAGTTTTGGAATTTATGTCCAAAAATATTTTTATAAAACTTAGGTTTGATGTTCTAATATTATAGAACATTAAATCATGAGAAAAACAAAGTTTGAATCACTCAAAATGGAGTTATATACAAAAAGTTATGATTTATGGTAGTTTATGTGATGTGAAAATTTTTATAGAAAAATAATGATATTAAATCATGAAAAATTATTTTTTTCATGTTATAAATTAGTATAAGGTGATTGGTAATTTTTTTGGATTTTTATTGAAAAGTTAAAGATTTATTGAATGTATATTTTTATTTAAAATGTGTATGCCGGAGCACTGTTCACTGTCTGCAAAAGGGAAAAAAAAAATTAGGAACAGTCCGCGCAATGCGCGGAAGCTTTTTCTGAGAAAAAACGCGGAGCCAAACGACGTCGTTTGGCTTCTGCGAGAAATTCACTCCGCGCGTACGCGCGGAAGCCGTTTCTGATTTCTCAAAAACGGCGTCGTTTTGGGCCGTAAGAATCTGCTACGCGCGCCATGCGCGGTAGGAAAAATTCGGGGAAATTACAAGTTTGCCCCTCTGTGTTTTTCTTGGCAGAATTACCATTCTGCCATCGGTTCAGTTTTTGAATTATTTACGGAAATGCCATTCGGATTAAATTTAAATAATTTAAATATTTAAAAACTAATTTAAAATTATAACAAAAATAATAATAATTCAAAAATAATATTGGGGAGGATATTTTTCATTAAGTTTAATATTTAAATATTAATCTAGTTAGCTAAACCATGGTTAAGTTAAATAAATTTATTATTTATTTATTATTTTAAATGTTAATAATAAATAAAGATGATAAATTAACAATTATTATTTAATGCCTATTAAATAATATTTAAAGAGAGATAAAATTTATAAATCAATTATTTATTATTTAAATATTATTAAATAATAAATAAGGATAATTAAGTAATTAATTATTATTTAATTAACATTAAATAACGATTAATGGAAATTAAATTATTAGAGTAATAATTTATTATTTAATTAAAATAATAAATAAGAATGATTTGATTATTATTTAACCTTAAATAATAATTAAAATTAATTAAATAATTAATTATTATTTAATTGACATTAAATAATAATTAAAGGGGATTAAGATTAGTAAACTATTATTTAATTTCCTTAATTAAATAATAAGTAAGGTTAATTACTTAGTTAATTATTGGTTGATTAACATTAAATTAAAGAAGGTTAAAATTAAGTTAATAATTATTTATTATTTAATTATAATTAAATAATAAGTAAGTACAATTAGTTATTATTTATTAATAACTAGAGTTAATTAATTAATTTCTATTTAATCAATATTAAATAGTAATTAAAAAGAGATTGAGTTAATAAAATAAATTGAATTTAATTAAACAATTATAATAAGTTGTTTAAAGGTTTAATAAGTGTCCAACACTTAAGAAAAATATTTTCTAACTTATTAAATTATTAACCTAAAATGATTAAGTGTCTATAAGGTTAATAATATTGTTTTGACTACTGTAAATTATGTGTTAGTACTTATGTGTGGTAAATAAGTTCGTTATTTAAGCGTATAGTTATGCAAATACGCCGTACTAATTATTAGACCGACTTTATTAATGTTAGGTCTTTCAAAGCAAGTTAGTTAAAGCTAGACAATTATTGTAGCTGAGCAAACAGGCAAGTTCTCTAACCCTACTCATTTATTGTTGAACAAGTTTCTATACTTGTATTTATTGTTAAAGCTTGAAGTGGTTTAATTATTTAAAATTATTCCACATCCATATTGTTTATACAATCGCACTTAGTGCATTTGAAGCTTATTAGTTCTTGATTCATGAACTGTATTAAAAATGTCTTAAGCTAATAATTCAGCTAGACATTACGTTTCTAAATTCAATAACTTGAATACTTTTAAAAACTTATCCAAACCATTGTTGGTGCGGATTTCTTATATTAAGTCTGAGAATTGAACAACCCTAAATTAGGGGATTTTGTGTCGGGAAACCGACTTTGGGCGCCAGTGACTAAATGTAATGCATATATAGCGGGTTGAATAGGCTGATCCCCTTGAAAACCAAACAACTAAAAGGGTCAGAGGAAACTCTATTATACCCTAGTTAGTTCAGGGTCCTTAGTGACCACTCAGCATTTTAAGATTCAAATATTCTGTTTGTTAAAAATTTGAATCCTGTTTCATTCACAATTGTTATATCTATTGTTGAATCATTGATGATATTTCCCATTCATTCATGATATATTAAATCTATATGATTGTTCTAAACTTGCTGAGCAAACTAGTTGCTCATTCTTGCTATATCATGAACCATTTTTCAGATAATCCTGATTGCTCAAAGAAGGATAAGGGAAAAGGAAAAGCCAGAGCTTAAGTTAGCTTTTGCATGCTAATTAGATTTTTAATTATGTATTTACGGTTGTTAAACCTTTTGTAATTCCTTGTGATAGGAACTGTTATTATGTTAAGGTTGATAGACCCTGGTATTGTAACCTTTTGAAGGGAACCAATATGTATTATTCCGCTATATTTAAATGCAATGTATGTATTTAATTGTTAGTAATGTGTTGAATAGTGAGAACCAAACTCGAGGTTATGGAACCCGGATTTGGGGTCGTCACAGCGCTCAACTAGGCGTCGGGGCGTCCAAAACAGAAGCAAAGCCCTAAAAATGGGTTGTTCGACCCTCCGACGCTCCGACAGCCATAACTTCTTCATTTTAAAACATTTTAGGGTGATTCTTGAGTCCATTCTCATTAGAATTTCCCCCTCTACAACTTCTCTGTATATCACAAATCCAAATTCTAAACGAAAGTGTACTAAAAATGGCTCACAAGGACAGAGTGAAAACTAAAATCACAAATCCTTAGTTTTAATGGTTCAAACTTGAATAAAATAAACTCTACACATCCAAATGACACCAACTTAGTGTTTTTGTCTTCCTAACTTCTTATTTTACAATATTTCATGGTTCAATCACATTTTTGAAAATATTTTGACAAGAAATTTAAGATCGAACCATCTAGGGTTTTACCGATAAATCGTTATATGGACTTTCCTTCTAATTCTTTGCGTACCACCCATACAAATACATGTATTAACTATATCAAACCATGAATATACCTATATATCATAGTTTTAGACTTCTAGATCATCAAAATAACTTTTGATCGGTTAAAAATATATTTTAACCGTTCAAATCATATCTAAACTATAAAAATGAACTAAAGAAGGTTTAGAGCACTTTTTAACCTTTTATACATGGATGCTCTCCTTCCTCTTGACTTGATCTTGGCTTGTGACTCCCTCTTGTCCACTCTCTAGCAAATTTTCTTGGTGGATCATCAATCTCCCAAAGCTTGCTTACCTTCCTCTAGAACTCTCTCTCTTTTCTCTCTTGGAGTTCTTGAAAAATGACTAACCAACATCACCAAGGTTGTGAAGCATCCTATATATAGCCACATGCTAATCATCCATTAGCTCTATTAATTCACCAATGTTGGTCAATTTAGAGCTTAATCTAGCTTATTATTGCTTGGATGGACATTGTGATTGACTAGGTGATTGACTAGGGTTGTTGGTCAACCTTGTCATAGTGTAGATTAGAAGCAACATAGTAACACAAGCCACCCCAAGTGGGCCCCCTACAATTCTCAGCAAAAATGGGATTTAATCACCCATTTTTGATTTATTTTTAATGCTTTAATTATATATATATACTCCTATATATATACATGTATGTATATATATATATATATATATATATATATGTATATATATATATATATCAATGTTGACCAATTTTGACTTCCTTTTGGGCTCCATCTTGGACTCTAGAGTATAATAAGTTGGGCTCATTCAATTTTCTTGTTTGGGCTCAAATTAGTTATTACATTGGGCTAACATAAAATACCCTTTGTTATATTTAAGTAAATCAAGCATTGGGCTTGATTAATTACTACATAGATCAATGTTTAAATTTAATTACATGGACTACTAGGTTAATTAATTTGACCTAGTTTAATATCTCATTTGGACTTATATTATAGTCCAATTTGATTTAATTTATTCTACCACCTTGGGTTACATAATTAACTTATCCATAGTTAATTTTCGTCACTACCTTTCTTTCTCTAGCAATTAACTAATGTTTGGTTAATTCTCTATCTTGCCTACCAACTAGGGTTATTCAATTAACCCTACATTAGTTAATTCTCTACACTCAACAATATCTCCCAACACTTTGACCAACATTGGATTTTTAAGTGTTTTGGGCTACATAGCTTACCTTGCATTGGGCTCTCTTATTTAATTACTTGGGCTACCCAACACAACTCACATATCATTTATAACTTGGGCTTGGTAATTAATTTAATTGAACTATCACAATACTTGCCAATATTATTTAATTGGTCTTATATTAATTACCTCTTGGACTATATATAATCAACATAACATTTGGGCTTATTATTTAATTACCCGCCTTCAAGCAAATATTCTCATATTGGGCTTGTTTCAAATCCATTAATGGACTCTATACAACAACTTAATAATTAAGTTAATTACTTAATTAATTAACTTCTTAATATTGTCATTCTAGGCAATATTCTAACTTCTCTACTTATTAATTATAACTTTAATTCATGACTTCTATAATTAACTCAATTAATTATATTACATGACTTTCCTTCTTACTTCATATTTAAACTAATTAATTTATTAGCTTAATTGAGTATTAACTTACTCATCCTCTTATTTGACTAACCATCACACTGTAGGTAACGTATTAATATAATTACCTTCACTTCTCAATTGAAATTATTTCCTTAATAAATTCTCTACATGCATCAATACAATATTCTCACATTTAATTTTCAACAGATAAATTATGTTAAAAAAAATTGTTCACTCATTTTCTACATATCTTACTTCTCAAATTCTACGTTTTAAACCTTAACCTTTAATAAAATCAATTAAGATATGATTTAAAATCTTGAAAATATCTGGGATATTACACGTACAACTAACACAAGTCCTCGGATAAAGAAAACTTCTAGTTGTTTCATTATTTCCTTCAAATTGGTAAACAAATAGATGATTTAGTGTCATATTACTTCGTTTACCTTTGTTTAGCATCACAATGTGCAATCCTATCACTCTCGCGTTCAAAACCGTACGTACAACTAACACAAGTCCTCGATTAAAGAAAACTTCTAGTTGTTTCATTATTTCCTTCAAATTGGTAAACAAATAGATGATTTAGTGTCATATTACTTCGTTCACCTTTGTTTAGCATCAAAAGGTGCACTCCTATCAGTCTCGCGATCAAAACCGTACGTACAACTAACACAAGTCCTCGGTTAAAGAAAACTTCTACTTGGTTCATTAATTCATTCAAATTAGTAAACAAATAGATGATTTAGTGTCATATTACTTCGTTCAACTTTGTTTAGCATCCAAAGGTGCAATCCTATCACTGTCACATTCAAAATCGTACGTACAACTAACGAAAGCCCCCGGTTAAAGAAACTTCTAGTTGTTTCATTATTTACTTCAAATTATTTAAGAAATAGATGATTTAGTGTCATATTACTTCATTCCACTTTGTTTAGTATCAAAAGGTGCAATCCTATCACTATCGCATTCAAAACCGTACGTACAACTAACACAAGTCCTCGGACAAAGAAAACTTCTAGTTTTTTCATTATTTCCTTCAAATTATTAAACAAATAGATGATTTAGTGTCACATTACTTCGTTCCACTTTGTTTGGCATCAAAAGGTGCAATCCTATCACTCTCGCATTCAACACCGTACGTACGACTAACACAAGTCCTCGGTTAATGAAAACTTCTAGTTGTTTCATTATTTCCTTCAAATTGATAAACAAATAGATGATTTAGTGTCATATTACTTCGTTCACCTTTGTTTAGCATCAAAAGGTGCAATCCTATTAGTCTCGCAATCAAAGCCGTACGTACCTCTAACACAAGTTCTCTGTTCTAGAAAACTTCTAGTTGTTTCATTATTTCCGTCAAATTTGTAAACAAATAAATGATTTTGAAAGTAGTATGCACACAAGCCAATCATATTTAATATGATGTAGCATGTACTTTGTAATCTTATTCAATTATTAATAAAAGTTTATTTATACTAAGGCATTTTCTTTATCCATATTTAATAAGATAATATTAATTGTGATAAACCCATAGTTGTTGAGCAATGCTTTCAGAATCACGAATTGTTCCTAATCGTGGTATCACTAAAAAGGGGATTAGTAGATCCGGATAGATTAGTACATACTATGCTTGCTCTTATGAAGAGGATGATTGATCTCATAATCATTAGTGTAGAGACACTAAAACAAGTATGTAGGTGCTTATTAGAGAATAAGTTCACTGAACGTGACTCGCTCAAGGAACACCTAATGGAGTCTTACTTGCCTGTCAATAGGAGTTCCTTTTGTGATAGTAGTACAAGTGATCCTTGGACTTGAGATCATCATAGTATTTTGTGTATGATGAATTATATTTTGACATATTCCTTAAAACCTTTAGGGTGTATAAAAGGGTATGATTGGATATAATAAGTCATACATGGAGATAGGTGAATGATCAATAAAGAATCTACCACTTCTAGTAAAAGAAGAGAATGTCCTATGCGATTCGATAAATGACAACTCAGTAGTCCTTGGCCAAGGTAGAATGAAAATTAGAAAGTAGTTTCTAATTTACATTAATTAGAGTTATTCATTTAAGGATCGAAATGCATATAATCAAATAAAATAAGACTTGACAGTTATACCATGTCTTATATTTGATTTGGGCGTTGTGAGGTAGAAGGATTGAATTGTACGGTAACTATTCGCTGAATAGGTTCTTTTGTGATTAAATGTTGAAATCTATATTATCTGGAAAGTCGTTGATCACTAAGGGGGCTTACCCTTATTATGGAATAAATATTATTTATTTAAATGAATTAAATAGTTTAATTTATTTAATAAATAAGATTAGAATAGTTCTAATTAATTTATTCTATAACCGGTTTAATATGGAGAACCTAAAGGGTCACACCGCAAAAGGAAAATAATTATTTAAGAAGTAAATGGCATAATTGTAATAATGAATTAAGTATATTTAATTTATACTATGTTGATAGAATAAATTAAATAGCTTAATATTTATTATTTAGTATTTTGAAAATACTAATTATAAATTAATAAGAGGAGTCTTATTATTATTATTACTAGTATTATTATTATTTAGTTCCTAAATGGTTTAGGAATTAATTAATAAGAGTACTCTCATAATTGATAATTAAGTTCCTAAATAGTTTAGGAATTATAATTATTATATTAAATTAATTAATATCCTAATTAGATTAGGAGTTTAATTAAAAACCCTATTCCTAAAGGTGTTAGGAGGGTTTACTAAGTCTATAAATAAGAGAAGTCTTATTATGGATTAGGGTTACACACATACACTTCCACAAGTTTTGGGAGAGTACTCATATATTCTCTAGAGAGAAAACTAGGGTTTGCCATCACCCACTTCTTGAATTATTGTTATTCCTTGGTGGATCACCTCTAGAGGCCAAACACTTGGGTGGCTAACATTGATCGTTGGAATCCAATCGGTGAAATTCAAGGAGATCGTGAAGGATTTGGAGGTGAACTTGTACCCGTTGAAGCTTTGAGTTCTACAAGGGTATATCTCTAACTTCTTCTTTATTAATTAATAATTGCGCATAAAGGTCGATCCTGGATTATGGTTTGTAAAATTTTAAATTTGATTTTACCATGCTTCCGCTATTTTGTGCAATTTGATTGCGTCTATGAATATTACAAACCAACAGTGGCATCAAGAGCCAAACTTTATGCGAATTATTAATTGTTTTGATTCTATATATGTATGGGTATGTATTTAGAATAATTTATTGGGCATAATTTATTGTATAAAATTATTAATATCAAAACTGGTTACCGAAATTGGATCATGACCGGCTTATTTTATGTGAATTGGATTCACGGTAATTTTGTACAGTTTTTTTTTCTCCTTCTGGATTTTCGGTAATCAGTTTCGGTGATTATATATATATATAGCCAGCACTGCTGTTTTTGGAACTTAACATATTATGTATACATGCTTGTCCCGAAATCAATGACACGGCAACAAAGCAGTTTTCGGTTTGGCATTCATACATTATTTGGTAAAGCATGGATTCGGTATAGATAATATATATATATATATATATATATATATATATATATATATATATTAATTAACCAAACAGTTTGATAAAAAAAAAAAAAAATTTTTTTACGTATTTTAAAATTTCAAAATAAAAGAGTTTATTTTGGGTAATTTTAAAATAATAAAAATAAATAGTTTATTTTTAAATAATTTTATAATTAAAATAAAAGGTTTATTTTAAACATGAAATTGGATTTCATGCAACTTTAAATTGCCCATTAAATGATACCAATACATATATGTAATGTTTTATTTAATTCATGTGATGAATATTATTTATTGATATATATGTTGATATATATGAAAATAAATGGGATTGATTATGGACTATTGACCAATGTGATTGGATTTAATTTTAAATGGATGCATGAATGAATGAGTTTTATAAATGGGGTCTGCGTACCTCGTCTTTATAATTTTTCTTATGTATAATTCTATCTCCCTCCTATGTACTTCCCCTTGACTGTTGATCAAGGTTTCTATTATAAATAATTTGTAATAGGATTAGTTAGAATTATTTTGAAGAATTGGAGCAAAAGAGCAAGGAGCGCAAGAAGACCCGTTTGTAATGGAGCCCGAATTTAAATGTAATAGTTACATATAATTTAATTTATTCTTGCACCCTAGGTTTGCCCTTTTGGTTCACTTGGTGGCTCTAGTGAACCAAACTAGAATAAAAGTCCATAATCAATCCAAGAATATAGTATTCTATATGTGCATGCTAATTATATATTATATTATATATTATCCAAACATGCTTCGCATGTTAAATAATATGACGCGTATTTTATATATATATGTGCATGCGCGTTAAATAAGATGAGACAATTAATATTAACAAACCCCTCAAGATGTAGAATAAATATTATTTATAAAATGAATTAAAATGTTTAATTCATGAATTAAAGGAGTTTAATTCAATTAAATAAAATTAGAATGGTTCTAATTTATTTATTCTACTATTAAAATATTAAGTTGTAACGTTCACAGATATTTGGAATATCGAACGTCGCCTTCTAGCATGATAAAACGATAGAGTATCAAATAATCATTATAAGTTTGTTGTGTCACACAAGACTTATATTAATTTTTTGAGATGTTGTTTTATCACATTTGATGTTTATAAAAGAATTGAACATTACTGTTTTGTTGTGTCACACAAGGACGGTCTTTTTCTCTTCTAATATAAGAAAATGCTAGGTTGGACTTAACTTAGATAATTTTGATTTGGATGTGTCACACATGATCATAATAATCTAAGAGGCAAAATACAAGGAGTTACATGTTGATGTAATTGACAAGAAGTTGTCTACCTATTTATTTGTATATCGTTTGTTGTGTCACACAAGGCTATATACATTTGAAATAGGATCCTTATTCTCACTAGCAAATCTTTAACTAGATTTGCCGAACTATATAAGGAGGGTAATATAGTTTGATGAAAAATAGTGGGAGATACCAATTTAAAATAAAGACATAATTTATTTTGGTAATTAATAAAATGAATGTATGCTAAAATGTTGTCTATTTTTCACATGCAGAATTTTACAAATGTCAAACTCACTATCACTGCGTAGCATACTTGATGCTAACAAACTGACCGGACCGAATTACACGGACTGGTTAAGGAATTTGAGAATTGTTCTCACTGCTGAAAAGCTTTCCTATGTCCTAAATTCGCATGTCCCTGTAACTGTTGCAGTAAATGCCTCTGAGGAAGAAGTTGCTACTTTTAAGAAGTGGCAAGATGATGCAGTTGTGGCTCAATGCATCATGCTCGCATCCATGACTAACGAGCTTCAGCGTCAGCACGAAAAAATGGATGCTCCTACTATACTGCTGCACCTTAAAGATCTTTATGGTGAGCAAAGTAGGACTGCCAGATATCAGATATCTAAGGAGCTCTTCCGATCTCGGATGACCGAGGGCACTGCCGTTGAGACTCATGTCCTCAAGATGATCAATCTGATTGAACAACTTGGACAGTTAGGTTTTGTGATGGATGGGGAGTTGAGCCAAGATTTGATTTTGCAGTCACTCCCAGACACCTTCTCACAATTTGTTGTGAATTTTCACATGAATAAGTTGGACATCAGCTTGCCTGAGTTACTAAACATGTTGAAAACTGTGGAGGGTCACTTCTCATCTAAAAAGACCCAAGTCTTGTTGGTAGATGATTCTTCCAAGAAAAGGAAGAGGCCCAAGGGAACTTCCCAAAAGAAGAAATCCAAGAAGGCTAAGGGCAAGGCGAAAGTAAAGGATAATAAGAAGGCAGATCCAGATAGCAAAGCAATATGCTTCCATTGCAATAAGCCGGGTCACTGGAAAAGAAACTGCAAAGAGTATATTGCAAGTTTAAAGCAGAAGAAGCTTGGAGAAGCTTCAACCGCAGATCAAGGTTTGTTCATGATTGAAATAAATCTTTCTGTAAGTCAAAATTCTACTTGGGTATTAGATACCGGCTGTGGTTCTCACATATGTAATACTATGCAGGGACTAAGCAGAAGTAGAAAGGTAAACAAAGATGAAGTCATCCTGCGCGTGGGGAATGGAGCAAAGGTTGCCGCATTAGCCGTAGGAACTTATTGTTTAGTGTTGCCTACGGGCAAATCCATTAGTTTAAATAATTGTTATTATGTTCCAGTACTTATTAGAAACATTATTTCTATTCCTATGTTGGACAAGGATGGTTTTGAAATTATAATAAAGAACAACAGTTGTTCTATTTATAAAAATAATGTTTTATATGGTATTGGAAATTTACTGAATGGACTTTACTTGCTTGACTTACAAGAAAATATATTGCAAATTGAACAAACTAAGAAAAGGAAAAGAGATAATGTAAATTATACTTTTTTGTGGCACTGTAGACTTGGTCATATTAATGAAACAAGATTAAACAAGTTGCATAAAGATGGGCTTTTAGAGCTATCTGATTATGAATCATATCCAACTTGTGAATCTTGTCTCATGGGTAAAATGACTAAATCTCCTTTTAGTGAAAAAGGAGAAAGAGTTACAGAGTTGTTAGAGTTGGTACACACAGATGTATGTGGACCTATGACAACGCATGCACGAGGAGGGTATTCATATTTTATTACTTTCACTGATGATCATTCAAGATTTGGATACGTGTATTTAATGAAATACAAGTCTGAATCATTTGAAAAGTTCAAAGAATTCAGAAGTGAAGTAGAGAAACAAACTGGCAAGAGTATTAAGATTCTTCGATCGGATCGAGGTGGTGAATACTTAAGCAATGAGTTTCTAAATTATCTCAAAGAAAATGGTATAATCTCACAATTGACTCCACCAGGTACTCCACAAATGAATGGTGTATATGAAAGGAGAAATCGAACATTGTTGGATATGGTTCGTTCCATGATGAGTTTTACCGATCTTCCAGTTTCATTCTGGGGTTATGCCCTAGAAACGGCTGCATACTTACTTAATAAAGTACCTTCTAAATCTGTTCCCAAGACTCCATATGAAGTATGGACAGGAAGGAAACCGAATCTTAAGTATGTTAAGATTTGGGGTTGTCCAGCTTATGTCAAAAGGTTTGAACATGATAAGCTAGAGACAAGATCTGATAAGTGTAAATTTGTGGGATACCCTAAAGAAACTGCAGGATATTATTTCTATCATCCTATTGAGCAAAAGGTGTTTGTCGCAAAACATGCTACCTTCTTGGAAAATGAGTTTATCCTCGAATGGGTCAGTGGGAGTAAGATAGAGCTTGAAGAAATTCAAGAACCACAAAACACTGTAGATCAAAGTGAGGTACCTAATGAAGTAACACAACCTAATGTACCACAACCTATTCGTAAATATGGAAGAGTACCGAAGATACCTGAAAGGTATGGATTCATCATAGAAGATGATGATGAGGTACGCATCATAGATAATGATGATCCATGGACTTACGAAGAGGCAATGAGTTGTAAAGATTCAGAGAAATGGCTAACAACCATGAAATCCGAGATGGACTCCATGTATGAGAACCAAGTATGGACTTTGGTTACTCCACTTGAGGGCATTAAGCATATTGGGTGCAAATGGGTCTTTAAGAGAAAGACTGGAGCAGACGGCAAGGTAGAGACCTATAAGGCCCGATTGGTTGCAAAAGGTTTCAGACAAAGACAAGGTGTTGACTATGATGAAACCTTCTCACCAGTAGCAATGCTCAAGTCCATTCGGATTTTGCTTGCAATTGCAGCTTATCATGACTATGAGATCTGGAAAATGGTCGTGAAAACGGCTTTCCTCAATGGGAAACTAGAAGAGGATGTATATATGATACAGCCAGAGGGATTTGTTTCAAAGGTTGGAACAAATCAACTCTGTAAGTTACAACGATCCATCTATGGATTGAAGCAAACTTCTAGTTGTTTCATTATTTCCTTCAAATTATTAAGCAAACAGATGATTTAGTGTCATATTACGTCGTTCAACTTTGTTTAGCATCAAAAGGTGCAATCCTATCACTCTTACATTCAAAACCATACGTACAACCAACACAAGTCATCGGTTAAAGAAAACTTCTAGTTATTTCATTATTTCCTCCAAATTGGTAAACAAATAGATGATTTAGTGTCATATTACTCCGTTCACCTTTATTTAGCATCAAAAGGTGCAATCCTATTAGTCTCGCAATCAAAACCGTACGTACAACTAACACAAGTCCTCGGTTCTAGAAAACTTCTACTAGTTTCATTATTTCCTTCAAATTGGTTAACAAATAGATGATTTAGTGTCATATTACTTCGTTCACCTTTGGTTAGCATCAAAAAGTGGAATCCTAACACTCTCGCATTCAAAACCACGCGTACTGTAACGCCCCCAAATCCGGGTCCCTTGAACCACGGGCTTGGTGCGCACGTGACTATCTACCCTGTCATTTCATCCATCCAATCTGAATAAAATAATGATAATAAGAACTTAATTTACATTCAACCATAACTAATCCCAGGTTCTACGTACCTTTATACATACCATCTGTCGTATCTGATATATTACAACATATAATAATAATTACACACTAATTACAATAATAACACAACTATTGCTAGTTGGCTTTTCCTTTACCCTTATCTACTCCAGACCCCTCGGTCTTCTCTGGCTTAGCTGAAATATCATGAATGAAAGCAAGAGTGAGCTTAAAATAGCTCAGCAAGTAATTAAACATGAGATAACATGATATTTCAGAATGAAGAATATAGTTTGTTTACAATAAAATGTAATTATGCGTATCAATCTTGACTTGTAGCAATTCAATACATGATGAGAAAATCAAAACATAAGCTGAATATAAATATCTGAGAACATGGAACTTTTTAATTGCTGTATGGTCACAAGACCAAGAACACGTTAAGAACAATATCCATCTTTAAGACCGATACTGTCCAAAGTATTTATAAAACGTTAAGAGCAATCTCAATCACAAAGACTGACATTACCCACAATGGTAATAATAACAGTTTAGATGCGTACTCTGGGTGATCAGCCCATCGTACTTAATATTGTGCACAACAACATCTAACGACGCAACCACGTCATAATTAATTCTTTTCATTTAACTTTTATTCCCCTTTTTACAATAGGGTTGTTCTGTTACAGCATAACAAAGAGTCCGCACCACCACAATGTTGATTGGAGAACATAATAATCAACAACTGGATTTAATATGAAACATGTATGTGTCCAGCCAGAATCAAAATTGGAATCGACCTTTTCAAGATAGTTCGATAAGGAATGAACTTTACATGATAACATGAATGTACAACATGAATGTCTGTTCAAGAATCTGAAATTAAAAGCTTAGCCAGAAAACTTGCCTTGGTCCTCGTCTATCACAACTGGTAAAATATTATCCCGTCTAGGACCTACATGACCATAATATTGGTTCATGCATTAGTTATGTACACATGCATGCCATTACTTGCTATACAAGCCATCACTTAGTTTAACATAACCCTAATCACGTAACACATTGTTTACTTAAGCCTTAGGATCTACCATATTGATTATTTTTATCAATTTATGGTTTACATATGTGTTTCTATCATTAAATATCAAAACATTGCAATTTGGAAGTAAAATAATTATTTTTCAAAAATCAGGCCACGGCGCCCCGGCGGAGAGAACCGCGCCCCCAGCGAGATCCTCTCGGCCGAACAGCGCCCCGGCGACGACTGATCTCGCCCCGGCGTATCCCATGCAGAAGCACTGCGCCCCGGCGCAGTTACAAGAGTAAAATACTGCGCCCCGGCGCAGTACTGGTTTTTCAGAAATTTTTTTCTTTCCAAAAACTGAGCTATCTTTGACCCTAATGTGAATTTAGCAATTCCAACAGTTCATATAGCATGTATAACACATAATTGACTTGCGTGGATTTTCGAAACATTTAAAAATCATTATTTGAACCTATTTTTCCAAAGATTTCATTTTAGTTGTATTTTAACGTTTTAAATCGTTTAAAACGGTCGTTTATCGCCATAAGTGTCAAATTGCTTCCAATTTGATTCTAACACGTGCATATACATAAAACTTACATGCTTGGCCTAATTTGAACCTCCATAAACCAAAATGGCCAAAAATCAACTATTGGTTGCATTTTATCATTTTACAAAATTATCTTAAAAACCATCTTTAACTCTTGGAATTCTATACCTCACATGCATGACCACATACACAATTAGCAACTTGATATACACATATAGCTTATATATGTACCTTCCAATGCACTTTACAGATTATAATTCGGTTTAGCCAAAAAGTATAGCCTAGTATTTGATTTTCCTTCATAAAACTTGCTTTAGACTTTATTCATGCTTCTATAATACCTCTTAGCATTAAATAATGCATGTAACACATTTCTTTTACCTCTCAAGCTAGGTTTCATCATGTCTAGCAACTTAAAACACACAATCAAAACTTAGATCATAATTTTAATCTTAGCTATTCATGTAAATAGTACACCACCTTTACTATACACAACTCAATCACTAGGTTTTCATGATCTAGCCAACTTGAAGCACATATATCACATAATATACACATATAATCAACAACTCATGCATGGCTTCATCTATTTCAACATATAAACACATAATCTTTGAAATTTATATCTTAAACTATTCCATACCTTCTTCTAGCTTTGTTTCTTCTAGCTAAAAACTTGCCAACACTTGATTCTCCACCTTGAATAGCTTATTATGCTATCTTTGATCTCCCTTAAGCTTGAATCCTTCCACTTCCTTTGAAACCCTAGCTTCCTTTGCTCTTCTTTCTCTCTTATCTCTTACCTTGCTAGAACTTTCGTAGGAATGAAATGAAATAGCTAAGTGGAATGCTGAAAATTGCTTGCATGTATGCTAATATCAAGTCTCTAGCAACTAACCATGGTTGGCCAACTTACTCTTGCATGGTTAGGGTCAAACTAGTCATTCTCCATGATTAACTAAGGATATCTTGGACATTTAGCTATCTTGGGATACAAAGGTCATAACACAACTTGTTAAAATTCTTTTGGTCATTAACCAACTTCCTAGCATTTTAATTTCTATGAATTTTCCTAACTTCCTAATTTAATTCTCTAAAAATCCAATTTGAACCAAATTCATTTCATAATTCTTGTATTTAATTCCACCATTTAATAACTCATAATATACATGTCCCAAATTACATGTCACACCTCTAAATATTTTATTTCCATTAATAACTTATTTACAAGAATTCAATATTCATTTATAAATTAGGATTTTATATATAGCAAAAATGCGTATCGTTACATTCTTCCCTCCTTACAAGGATTCTGTCCCCGGAATCACTATTACAAACTTACATAAACAAACTTGGATATTCTTTCATCATTTTCTCTTCTAATTCCCACGTTGCATCTTCCACATTATGGTTTCTCCATACTACTTTTACAGAAGGGATTACCTTGTTCCTTAAAATCTGCTCCTTCCTGTCGATGATTTGAACAGGAGTTTCTTCATACGTTAAATCCTTTTCGATCTGAATTGGCTCATATTCGATTACATGCTTATAATCTGGTTTGTAGGGCCTTAATACCGACACATGAAATACATTATGTATGTGTTCCAATTCTGGAGGTAATGCCAAAACATATGTTACTTCTCCTACTCTTCCCAGTATTTCAAAAGGTCCAATGAATCTTGGACTCAACTTTCCTTTCTTTCTAAATCTTATTTTCCCTTTCCAGGGAGATACTTTCAAAAACACATGAGATCCTACTTCAAATTCCCTCTTCTGTCGATGTTGGTCCACATATTTCTTTTGTCTATCTTGTGCTGCTATAAGTCTCGTTCTTATCACTTTAATAATTTCAACAGTCTGTTGCACTATTTCTGGTCCCAACAATTTTCGTTCGCCTACCTCATCCCAACAAAGAGGTGTTCTGCACCTTCTTCCATACAACGCTTCATAAGGTGGCATTCCAATGCTTGCATGATAACTATTGTTGTAGGCGAACTCTACTAATGGCAAGTGATCATCCCAATTGCCCTTGAAGTCCATAACACAAGCTCTTAGTATATCTTCTAACGTCTGGATCGTTCTTTCACTTTGACCATCTGTTTGAGGATGATAAGCCATGCTCAACCTCAACTGTGTGCCCATACGTTCCTGAAAACTTCTCCAAAAATTTGAAGTGAATCGTGGATCTCGATCTGACACAATTGATACTGGAACTCCATGTCTTGACACGATCTCTTTCACATATAACTTCACAAGTTTATCCAAACTAAATTTGACTCTGATCGGTAAAAAGTGAGTGGACTTTGTCAGTCGATCCACTATAACCCATATCGCATCATAGCCTTTCTGCGTAGTTGGGAGTCCTACAACGAAATCCATCGTGACATGTTCCCATTTCCATTCCGGGATTTCTAGCGGTTGTAACAATCCACTAGGTCTCTGATGTTCCGCTTTGATTCTTTGACAAGTCAGACATTTACTTACATATTCTGCTACATCCGTCCTCATGTTAGGCCACCAAAAGTGTTGTCGAAGATCTTGGTACATCTTTGTGCTTCCTGGATGAACTGAATAGTGCGAACTGTGTGCTTCTTGCAGAATCTCCTCTTTTAATTCTGACACTAATGGTACCCATACTCTTCCTTCCAATCTTAGCATTCCGCTGTTATCTACCTTGAATCTTGTCTCTTGTCCATCCGATATGCGTTTCCTAATTTTATCACAATCTTGATCTTGCATCTGAGCTTCTTTTACCCGATCTAATAACGTTGGATGAGCTTCAACCATAAATAGCTTCTCTTCCGATTCTAGCGGATACTTCACCTCTAGTTCCAATTTTTCCATTTCTCTAATTAGCTCTTCCTGAACGGTTAGCATTTCTAGTCTTTCTCGACCCTTTCTGCTTAAAGCGTCGGCCACCACATTTGCCTTTCCTGGATGGTAGAGAATTTCGCAATCGTAATCTTTGATTAACTCTATCCATCTCCTTTGTCTCATATTCAGATCCTTCTGAGTGAAAATATACTTAAGACTTTTGTGGTCTGTGTATATCTCACACTTCTCTCCATACAAGTAATGCCTCCAAATTTTCAAAGCAAATACCACTGCCGCTAATTCCAAATCATGAGTTGGATACCTTTTCTCAAAATCTTTCAATTGTCTGGAAGCATACGCTATGACTTTGCCATGTTGCATTAACACACAACCCAATCCTTTATATGACGCATCACTGTATACAACAAATCCTCCTGTATCATCAGGCAATGATAACACAGGTGCTTCGCTCAGCCTCTTCTTAAGCTCTCTAAAACTTTCTTCACACTTATCATTCCATACAAACTTCACAGCTTTTCTTGTTAAGTTAGTCAAAGGTCCCGATAACTTCGAGAAATCCTTGATGAATCTTCTGTAGTATCCAACTAATCCAAGAAAACTACGAACTTCAGTTGGTGTTTTCAATTGTTCCCAATTCATTACTGCTTCCACTTTTGCTGGATCCACAGATATTCCCTCTTGATCAATCACGTGCCCCAAAAATTGTACTCTCTGCAGCCAGAATTCGCATTTTGAGAACTTGGCATATAGCTTAGCTTCTCTTAATTTCTCCAGCACTATCCTAAGATGTTCCGCATGTTCTTCTTCAGTCTTTGAATATATCAATATATCATCAATAAACACCACCACGAATTTGTCTAAAAACGGTTTGAACACCCGGTTCATCAAATCCATAAACGCAGCTGGAGCATTCGTTAACCCGAATGACATTACTAAGAACTCATAGTGACCATAACGAGTCCTAAAAGCAGTTTTAGGTATATCCTCAGGTCTCACTTTCAACTGGTGATAACCACTTCTCAAATCTATCTTTGAAAAATGCTTGGCTCCTCGTAACTGATCAAATAAATCATCAATCCTTGGTAGCGGATACTTATTCTTTATCGTCACCTTATTCAATTCTCGGTAATCGATACAAAGTCTTAATGACCCATCCCTCTTTTTCACAAACAGTACTGGTGCTCCCCAAGGAGACACACTAGGCTGGATATACTTTTTATCCAACAATTCTTGCAACTGGATCATCAACTCTTTCAGTTCAACTGGAGCCATTCTGTAAGGTGCCTTTGAAATTGGTGCCGTTCCTGGTGCAAGTTCTATCTTGAACTCAATCTCCCTGTCCGGCGGAAGACCTGGTAACTCATCTGGAAATACATCTACATACTCCTTTACAACAGGTATCTGACCCAATTCTGATCCTACTATACGAGTATCAACTACATGAGCTAAATACCCCATGCACCCTTTTCCTTAATAATTTCCCTGCCTGTAACATTGTTAAGCAACAAGATTGCCTAGGTGATTTGCTACCATAAAACACTACCTTAGACTTAGTAGGAGTCTGAAGGTTTACACATTTATTCTGGCAATCAATCATTGCTCCATGACTATACAACCAGTCCATTCCCAATATCACATCAAATTCTCCTAGCCGAATAGGAATTAAATCCACTAACAATTCATGTCCCCTTATCGTTAGACGACAATCCTGACACATATTCTCTACCCGGATTACTTCCTTATTGGCTACTTCTATATTCAAGGCATTTTCTAACTTTACTTGTGACAAGTTCAATTTCTTAACAAATTCATCAGAAATGAAAGAACATGTAGCACCCGAATCGAACAAAACATATGCGTTTACGTCATTAACAGGGATGATACCTGACACCACGTCTTTCGATGCCACCGCGTCTTGCACTGTCATGTTAAATGTTCGGGCTGTCGGCCTCCCTGGTGGTGTAGGTCCAGTAATCGCCAATTTCCCACTAGTAGTTCCTCTACTTCCGCTTCCTCCATCTGCTTTCTTCTTCGGGCAATCCTTTATCTGATGTCCTGCTTCTCCACAGTAAAAGCATCCTCTACTCATTCTAGGGTTTGGACAATTTGGTGCCATATGACCTTCCTTTCCACATTTAAAACACACATTCTTTCCTTTCAGACATACACCTGTGTGCCCCTTTCCACAATTAGGACACAGTTCTACTTTCTTCTTCTGCTCACCTTGCTTCACTGTAGCTGTATTACTGTCTCCGCCCCATTTTCGTTTATTAAAATTGCTTCCTCCACTGCTGCCTTCCTTCTTAGAACCGTCAGCTTTCTTCTTGCCATACTGCTCTTGCTTAAACTTTGCCAAAGCATCACTGCCTCCTTCCACCAAAATAGCTTTTTCCATCACCCCCGCGAAAGTTCCAAGCTGAAACATTGAAACTTTGCCGTAGAGCCACGGTTTCAATCCCCTTTCAAAGCGTCTAGCTCTCCTCTGCTCTGTATCTACTTGGTGTGATGCAAACCTTGCTAGCTCATTAAACTTTGCTGCGTATTTGGCTACTGACATGTTTCCTTGTTTTAATTCCAAAAATTGCACCTCCATCATATCCTGAGTTACTGGAGGGAAATACGCCTCAAAGAAAATCTCCTTAAACTTCTCCCATGGTGCAACACCTGTTCCTAATCTTCCTTTATTGGCCACCCACCAATAATTTGCTTCCCCCTTTAGCATAAAAGTGGCAAAGACAGTCTTTTGTTCCGCTGCTACATTCGCTACTTCAAAAACCTTCTCTATCTCAATAATCCAATTCTGGGCCCCCACTGGGTTCATCGTCCCCTTAAACTCTGGGGGTCCTACCGCTTTGAAGTCTTTAAAAGTAGCGACCCTAGCAGTTACCGGTTGATCACCTACCGGATTTACATTCCTATTTTGAAAAGCTCCCATCAACAGGTCCACAAACTGCTACATGGGATTAACCGGCTCCTCAGGAGCATTAACCGATTCTTCTGGAGGTGGTTGCACATTTGCTCTGCGTCTAGGCAGCATTTCTGTTTAACAATTTATTTTATAGTCAAAACATAACATTTGCATACCATGTTCTCATAACTTTACACACATAGACGTGACAACACACGTTTCATAATTTGATTTATATTCATAAACAACTTGTCCGATGCTTCACATATTACATCACATGTAGCACATGAGTTAACATACATATAACTTTACACAATACTAACACTTCCCTCCTTACAAGCAACGAGGGTACATGATACTTAATATCCCCCTTTTTTTTTTTTATAACAAAACTTAGGGATTACACAATACACACGTAATTATACATTCATAACTATACATACATAACTATGTACATATCTATCATAACTCCCTACAGAAGCATTCCACGTCTAACCGCGTCCTCGTATTCTTCATTCATGATAGCCACCATTTTCCATCGGCTCAAGATGTCCCTTGATTGGTTATATTCTACAGGGTAATAATGTACCCTATCTTGCGCTCTCCCAAATGCTGTGCGAAATGCATAGCTCATGTCCTCCATCTTTTCACCCATATTATCCATTCTGGCTTTCTTGGATCTCACCTCATCTTCTAACAAATCTATTCTCCTTACTGCGTTAGCCCCAACACGCTCACTCATCGCTATCTCAGCATTCGCATCACTAAGCTTAGCCTCCAGGACTTCCTTATCATTCCTCAGCTCCTGTATCTTTCGTTCGGCTTGCACTAATTTATCCTTCAACTCCCTATTTTCATTAGTCAATTCCTGAGTTGTTGCCTCATTTAGATCCACAGTTGTCTGTCGTTCAGCTGCCTGAGTTTCTAATTCCAAAATCCTATCGACAAATTCACTGTTCTGCTGTATCAGACCGGTTACCCATTCCCAATCTGCTTCTCTCTGCTCTGATGAAGCATTCTCCGGTATTGCCCCATCCGAGTCTCCCTCTAACTCATCTGGATCCTCCTCCTGTTCACTACCTTCAGCTGGTACTATTGCCATAGCTGGTACTCTCGTCATCACATCTATCGGAATATCTCTAGATTCCTCTTCTCCTGCAGCCCGACTGGATTCTCCAATCTCTGGCATACTATAAAATCACAAGAACAACTATCTCAGTTCACTGCAATTTTCCTTATTCTTAAAGCACATAACATGTAACACATAACACATAATACATATTGTGGAAATTGTATCCTTAACAACTCCCACCCTTCATTGCTTAGAACTCTAAATGAGTTTTACTATATTCCTTAAGGTCATATTCCTAAGGTTTCCCCACCTACGGTTTATAACCTATCTGCTCTGATACCAACTTGTAACGCCCCCAAATCCGGGTCCCTTGAACCACGGGCTTGGTGCGCACGTGACTATCTACCCTGTCATTTCATCCATCCAATCTGAATAAAATAATGATAATAAGAACTTAATTTACATTCAACCATAACTAATCTCAGGTTCTACGTACCTTTATACATACCATCTGTCGTATCTGATATATTACAACATATAATAATAATTACACACTAATTACAATAATAACACAACTATTGCTAGTTGGCTTTTCCTTTACCCTTATCTACTCCAGACCCCTCGGTCTTCTCTGGCTTAGCTGAAATATCATGAATGAAAGCAAGAGTGAGCTTAAAATAGCTCAGCAAGTAATTAAACATGAGATAACATGATATTTCAGAATGAAGAATATAGTTTGTTTACAATAAAATGTAATTATGCGTATCAATCTTGACTTGTAGCAATTCAATACATGATGAGAAAATCAAAACATAAGCTGAATATAAATATCTGAGAACATGGAACTTTTTAATTGCTGTATGGTCACAAGACCAAGAACACGTTAAGAACAATATCCATCTTTAAGACCGATACTGTCCAAAGTATTTATAAAACGTTAAGAGCAATCTCAATCACAAAGACTGACATTACCCACAATGGTAATAGTAACAGTTTAGATGCGTACTCTGGGTGATCAGCCCATCGTACTTAATATTGTGCACAACAACATCTAACGACGCAACCACGTCATAATTAATTCTTTTCATTTAACTTTTATTCCCCTTTTTACAATAGGGTTGTTCTGTTACAGCATAACAAAGAGTCCGCACCACCACAATGTGGATTGGAGAACATAATAATCAACAACTGGATTTAATATGAAACATGTATGTGTCCAGCCAGAATCAAAATTGGCATCGACCTTTTCAAGATAGTTCGATAAGGAATGAACTTTACATGATAACATGAATGTACAACATGAATGTCTGTTCAAGAATCTGAAATTAAAAGCATAGCCAGAAAACTTGCCTTGGTCCTCGTCTATCACAACTGGTAAAATATTATCCCGTCTAGGACCTACATGACCATAATATTGGTTCATGCATTAGTTATGTACACATGCATGCCATTACTTGCTATACAAGCCATCACTTAGTTTAACATAACCCTAATCACGTAACACATTGTTTACTTAAGCCTTAGGATCTACCATATTGATTATTTTTATCAATTTATGGTTTACATATGTGTTTCTATCATTAAATATCAAAACATTGCAATTTGGAAGTAAAATAATTATTTTTCAAAAATCAGGTCACGGCACCCCGGCGGAGAGAACCGCGCCCCCAGTGAGATCCTCTCGGCCGAACAGCGCCCCGGCGACGGCTGACCTCGCCCCGGCGTATCCCATGCAGAAGCACTGCACCCCGGCGCAGTTACAAGAGTAAAATACTGCGCCCCGGCGCAGTACTGGTTTTTCAAAAAAATTTTTCTTTCCAAAAACTGAGCTATCTTTGACCCTAATGTGAATTTACCAATTCCAACACTTCATATAGCACGTATAACACATAATTGACTTGCGTGGATTTTCGAAACATTTAAAAATCATTATTTGAACCTATTTTTCCAAAGATTTCATTTTAGTCGTATTTTAACGTTTTAAATCGTTTAAAACGGTCGTTTATCGCCATAAGTGTCAAATTGCTTCCAATTTGATTCTAACACGTGCATATACATAAAACTTACATGCTTGGCCTAATTTGAACCTCCATAAACCAAAATGGCCAAAAATCAACCATTGGTTGCATTTTATCATTTTACAAAATTATCTTAAAAACCATCTTTCACTCTTGGAATTCTATACCTCACATGCATGACCACATACACAATTAGCAACTTGATATACACATATAGCTTATATATGTACCTTCCAATGCACTTTACAGATTATAATTCGGTTTAGCCAAAAAGTATAGCCTAGTATTTGTTTTTCCTTCATAAAACTTGCTTTAGACTTTATTCATGCTTCTATAATACCTCTTAGCATATAATAATGCATGTAACACATTTCTTTTACCTCTCAAGCTAGGTTTCATCATGTCTAGCAACTTAAAACACACAATCAAAACTTAGATCATAATTTTAATCTTAGCTATTCATGTAAATAGTACACCACCTTTACTATACACAACTCAATCACTAGGTTTTCATGATCTAGCCAACTTGAAGCACATATATCACATAATATACACATATAATCAACAACTCATGCATGGCTTCATCTATTTCAACATATAAACACATAATCTTTCAAATTTATATCTTAAACTATTCCATACCTTCTTCTAGCTTTGTTTCTTCTAGCTAAAAACTTGCCAACACTTGATTCTCCACCTTGAATAGCTTATTATGCTATCTTTGATCTCCCTTAAGCTTGAATCCTTCCACTTCCTTTGAAACCCTAGCTTCCTTTGCTCTTCTTTCTCTCTTATCTCTTACCTTGCTAGAACTTTCGTAGGAATGAAATGAAATAGCTAAGTGGAATGCTGAAAATTGCTTGCATGTATGCTAATATCAAGTCTCTAGCAACTAACCATGGTTGGCCAACTTACTCTTGCATGGTTAAGGTCAAACTAGTCATTCTCCATGATTAACTAAGGATATCTTGGACATTTAGCTATCTTGGGATACAAAGGTCATAACACAACTTGTTAAAATTCTTTTGGTCATTAACCAACTTCCTAGCATTTCAATTTCTATGAATTTTCCTAACTTCCTAATTTAATTCTCTAAAAATCCAATTTAAATCCACTTTGAACCAAATTCATTTCATAATTCTTGTATTTAATTCCACCATTTAATAACTCATAATATACATGTCCCAAATTACATGTCACACCTCTAAATATTTTATTTCCATTAATAACTTATTTACAAGAATTCAATATTCATTTATAAATTAGGATTTTATATATAGCAAAAATGCGTATCGTTACACGTACAACTCACACAAGTCCTCGGATAAGGAAAACGTCTACTTGATTCATTACTTCCTTCAAATTTGTAAAAAAAGAGATAATTTAGTGTCATATTACTTCTTTCTACTTTGTTTACCATCAAAAGGTAGAATCTTATCACTCTCACATTCAAAATCGTACGTACAACTAACATAAGTCCTCGGTTAAAGAAAAGTTCTAGTTGTTTCATTATTTCCTTCAAATCGGTACACGAATAGATGATTTAGTGTCATATTACTTAGTTCAACTTTGTTTAGCATCAAAAGGTGCAATACTATCAATCTCGCATTCAAAACCGTACGTACAACTAACACAAGTCCTCGGATAAAGAAAACTTCTAGTTTTTTTCATTATTTACTTCAAATTATAAAACAAATAGATGATTTAGTGTGATATTACTTCGTTCAACATTGTTTAGCATCAAAAGGTGCAATCCTATCACTCTCGCATTCAAAACTGTACGTACAACTAACACAAGTCCTCGGATAAAGAAAACTTCTAGTTGTTTCATTATTTCCTTCAAATTGGTAAACAAATAGATGATTTAGGGTCATATTACTTCGTTCACCTTTGTTTAGCATCAAAAGGTGCAATCCTATTAGTCTCGTAATCAAAACCGTACGTACAACTAACACACGTCCTCGGTTCTAGAAAACTTCTACTTGTTTCATTATTTCCTTCAAATTGGTAAACAAATAGATGACTTAGTGTCATATTACTTTGTTCACCTTTGTTTAGTATCAAAAGGTGAAATCCTATCACTCTCGCATTCAAAACCGTACGTACAACTAACACAAGTCCATGGTCAAAGAAAACTTCCAGTTGTTTCATTATTTCCTTCAAATCGGTACACAAATAGATGATTTAGCGTCATATTACTTTGTTCAACTTTGTTTAGCGTTAAAAGGTGCAATCCTATCACTCTCGCATTCAAAACCGTACATAGAACTAACACAAGTCCTCGGATAAAGAAAACTTCTAGTTGTTTTATTATTTCCTTCAAATTGATAAGCAAACAGATGATTTAGTGTCATATTAGGTCGTTCAACTTTGTTTAGCATCAAAAGGTGCAATCCTATCACTCTCGCATTCAAAACCGTACGTACAACTAACATAAGTCATCGGTTAAAGAAAACTTCTAGTTGTTTCATTATTTCCTTAAAATTATTAAACAAATAGATGATTTTGTATCATATTACTTCGTTCAACTTTGTTTAGCATAAAAAGGTGCAATTCTATCACTCTCGCATTCAAAATCGTACGTACAACTAACACAAGTCCTCGGTTAAAGAAAACTTCTAGTTGTTTCATTATTTCCTTCAAATTGGCAAACAAATAGATGATTTAGTATCATATTACTTCGTTAACCTTTGTTTAGCATCCAAAGGTTCAATCCTATTAGTCTCGCAATCAAAACCGTACGTACAACTAACACAAGTCCTCGATTCTAGAAGACTTCTACTTGTTTCATTATTTCTTTCAAATTGGTAAACAAATAGATGATTTAGTTTCATATTACTTTGTTCACCTTTGTTTAGTATCGAAAGGTGCAATCCTATCACTCTCGCATTCAAAACCGTACGTACAACAAACACAAGTCCTCGGTTAAAGAAAACTTCTAGTTGTTTCATTATTTCCTTCAAATTGGTAAACAAATAGATGATTTAGGGTCATATTACTTCGTTCACCTTTGTTTCGCATCAAAAGGTGCACTCCTATCAGTGTCGCATTCAAAACCGTACGTACAACTAACACAAGTCATCGGTTAAAGAAAACTTCTAGTTGTTTCATTATTTCCTTCAAATTATTAAGCAAACAGATGATTTAGTGTCATATTACGTCGTTCAACTTTATTTAGCATCAAAAGGTGCAATTCTATCAATCTCTCATTCAAAACCGTACGTACAACCAACACAAGTCCTCGGTTATAGAAAACTTATAGTTGTTTCATTATTTCCTTCAAATTGGTAAACAAATAGATGATTTAGTGTCATATTACTCCGTTCACCTTTGTTTAGCATCAAAAGGTGCAATCCTATTAGTCTCGCAATCAAAACCGTACGTACAACTAACACAAGTCCTCGGTTCTAGAAAACCTCTACTTGTTTCATTATTTCCTTCAAATTGGTTAACAAATATATGATTTAGTGTCATATTACTTCGTTCACCTTTGTTTAGCATCAAAAAGTGGAATTCTAACACTCTCGCATTCAAAACCACACGTACAACTCACACAAGTCCTCGGATAAGGAAAACCTCTACTTGTTTCGTTAGTTCCTTCAAATTTGTAAAAAAAGAGATAATTTAGTGTCATATTACTTCTTTCTACTTTGTTTACCATCAAAAGGTGGAATTTTATCACTCTCGCATTCAAAACTGTACATACAACTAACATAAGTCATCGGTTAAAGAAAACTTCTAGTTGTTTCATTATTTCTTTCAAATCGGTACACAAATAGATGATTTAGTGTCATATTACTTCGTTCAACTTTGTTTAGCATCAAAAGGTGCAATCCTATCAATCTCGCATTCAAAACCGTACGTACAACTAACACAAGTCCTCGGATAAAGAAAACTTCTAGTTTTTTTCATTATTTACTTCAAATTATAAAACAAATAGATGATTTAGTGTCATATTACTTCGTTCAACTTTGTTTAGCATCAAAAGGTGCAATCCTGTCACTCTCGCATTCAAAATCATACGTACAACTAACACAATTCCTCGGTTAAAGAAAACTTCTAGTTGTTTCATTATTTCCTTCAAATTGGGAAACAAATAGATGATTTAGGGTCATATTACTTCGTTCACCTTTGTTTAGCAACAAAAGGTACAATCCTATTAGTCTCGCATTCAAAACCGTACGTACAACTAACACAAGTCCTCGGTTAAAGAAAACTTCTACTTGTTTCATTATTTCCTTCAAATTGGTAAACAAATTGATGATTTAGTTTCATATTACTTTGTTCACCTTTGTTTAGTATCAAAAGGTGCAATCCTGTCACTCCATTCAAAACCGTACGTACAAATAACACAAGTCCTCGGTTAGAGAAAACTTCTAGTTGTTTCACTATTTCATTCAAATTGGTAAACAAATAGATGATTTAGTGTCATATTATTTCGTTCACCTTTGTTTAGCATCAAAAAGTGGAATCCTAACACTTTCGCATTCAAAACCACACGTACAACTCACACAAGTCCTCGGATAAGGAAAACCTCTACTTGTTTCATTACTTCCTTCAAATTTGTAAAAAAAGAGATAATTTAGTGTTATAGTACTTCTTTCTACTTTGCTTACCATCAAAAGGTGGAATCTTATCACTCCCGCATTCAAAATCGTACGTACAACTAACATAAGTCATCGGTTAAAGAAAACTTCTAGTTGTTTCATTATTTCGTTCAAATCGGTACACACATAGATGATTTAGTGTCATGTTACTTCGTTCAACTTTGTTTAGCATCAAAAGGTGCAATCCTATCAATCTCGCATTCAAAATCGTACGTACAACTAACACAAGTCCTCGGATAAAGTAAACTTCTAGTTGTTTCATTATTTCCTCCAAATTGGTAAACAAATAGATGATTTAGGGTCATATTACTTCGTTCACCTTTATTTAGCATCAAAAGGTGCAATCCTATTAGTCTCGTAATCAAAACTGTACGTACAACTAACACACTTCCTCGATTCTAGAAAACTTCTACTTGTTGAAAGTAGTATGCCCTCAAGCCAATCACATTTGATGTGATAAACATATACTTTGTAATCTTGTTAGTTTATTAATAAAAGAATCAAGGCATTTCTTTATTCATGATTAATTACTTGAATTAATCAAATGGATAAACCCATAGTTTTCGAGCAATGCTTTTAGAACCATGATGAGGATCATGCTAATGAGATCTAAATTCAAGATAGCTCAAAACTAAAAGTGTTCCTAATCGTTGGATCACTAAAAAGGAGATTAGTAGATCCGGATAGATTGGTACATACTATGCCTGCTCTTATGAAAAGAATGATTGATCTCATAATCATTTGTGTAGAGACACTAAAGCAAGTATGTAGGTGCTTATTGGAGAATAAGTTCACTGAACGTGACTCGCTCAAGGAACACCTAATGGAGTCTTACTTGCCTGTCAATAGGAGTTCCTTTTGTGATAGTAGTACAAGTGATCCTTGGACTTGAGATCATCATAGTATCTTGTGTATGATGAATTATGTTTTGACATATTCCTTAAAACCTTTAGGGTGTATCAAAGGGTATGATCGGATATAATAAGTCATACATGGAGATAGGTGAATGATCAACAAAGAATCTACCACTTCTACTAAAAGAAGAGAATGTCCTATGCGATTCGATAAATGACAACTCAGTAGTCCTTGGCCAAGGCAGAATGAAAATTAGAAAGTAGTTTCTAATTTACAGTAGTTAGAGTTATTCATTTAAGAATCAAAATGCATATAATCAGATAAAATAAGACTTGACAGTTATACCATGTCTTATATTTGATTGGGACGTTGTGAGGTAGAAGGATTGAATTGTACGGTAACTATTCACTGAATAGGTTCTTTTGTGATTAAATGTTGAAATCTATATTATCTGGAAAGTCGTTGATCGCTAAGGGGGGCTTACCCTTATTATGGAATAAATATTATTTATTTAAATGAATTAAATAGTTTAATTTATTTATATAAATAAGATTAGAATAGTTCTAATTAATTTATTCTATAACCGATTTAATATGGAGAACCTAAAGGGTCACACCGCAAAAGAAAAATAATTATTTAAGAAGTAAATGGCATAATTGTAATAATGAATTAAGTATATTTAATTTATACTATGTGGATAGAATAAATTAAATAGCTTAGTATTTATTATTTAGTATTTTGGAAATACTAATTATAAATTAATAAGAGGAGTCTTATTATTATTATTACTATTATTATTATTATTATTTAGTTCCTAAATGGTTTAGGAATTAATTAATAAGAGTACTCTCATAATTAATAATTAAGTTCCTAAATAGTTTAGAAATTATAATTATTATATTAAATTAATTAAGTTCCTAATTAGATTAGAAGTTTAATTGAAAACCCTATTCCTAAAGGTGTTAGGAGGGTTTACTAAATCTATAAATAAGAGAAGTCTTATTATGGATTAAGGTTACACACATACACTTCCATAAGTTTGTGGGAGAGTACTCACATATTCTCTAGAGAGAGAAAACTAAGGTTTGCCATCACCCACTTCTTGAATTATTGTTATTCCTTGGTGGATCACCTCTAGAGGCCAAACACTTGGGTGGCTTACATTGATCATTGGAATCCAATCGGTGAAATTCAAGGAGAACACGAAGGATTTGGAGGTGAACTTGTACCCGTTGAAGCTTTGAGTTCTACAAGGGTATATCTCTAATTTCTTCTTTATTAATTAATATTTGTGCATAAAGTGAAAGTAGTATGCCCTCAAGCCAATCACATTTGATGTGATAAGCATATACTTTGTAATCTTGTTCATTTATTAATAAAAGTATCAAGGCATTTCTTTATTCATGATTAATTACTTGAATTAATCAAATGGATAAACCCATAGTTTTCGAGCAATGCTTTTAGAACCATGATGAGGATCATGCTAACGAGATCTAAATTCAAGATAGCTCAAAACTAAAATTGTTCATAATCGTTGGATCACTAAAAAGGGGATTAGTAGATCCGGATAGATTGGTACATACTATGCTTGCTCTTATGAAGAGGATGATTGATCTCATAATCATTTGTGTAGAGACACTAAAGCAAGTATGTAGGTGCTTATTGGAGAATAAGTTCATTGAACGTGACTCGCTCAAGGAACACCTAATGGAGTTTTACTCGTCTGTCAATAGGAGTTCCTTATGTGATAGTCGTACAAGTGATCCTTAGACTTGAGATCATCTTAGTATCTTGTGTGTACTAAGTTATACTTTGACATATTCCTTAAGACCTATTGGTATATCAAAGGATGTGCTTGGGTATAACAAAGGATCTACCACTTCCAGTAAAGGGAGAGAATGTCCTATGCGATTCAATAAGTGACAACTCAGAAATCCCTGGCCAGGGTTGCATGGAATTAAAAAGGAGTTTCTAATTTACATTAACTAGAGTTGTGTATTTGTGAATTGAAATGCATATAATCAAATAAATAAGACTTGACAGAAATTCCGTGTCTTATATTTGATTGGGACATTGTATGGTAGAAGGATTGAATTGTACGGTAACTATTTGCTGAAAGGTTCTTTTACGATTAAATGTTGAAATCTATATTATCTGGAAAGTCGACTAATCGCTAAGGGGGCTTACCCTTATTGTGGAATAATTATTTATTCTGAATTAAAGAGTTAATTCGTAATAAATGAATTAGAATTGTTCTAATTTATTTATTATACAACCAGTTTAATATGGAGAACCTAAAGGGTCGCACCGCAAAAGAGTAATATTTATTTTAGAAATGGATGGCATAATTGTAATAATAAATTAAGTATATTTAATTTATATTATGGTGATAGAATAAATTAAATAGCTTAATATTTATAATTCTGTATTTTAGAAATACTAATTATAAATTAATAAGAGTAATCTTATTATTAATACTAGTATTATTATTTAGTTCCTAAATGGTTTAGGAATTAATTAATAAGTAATAATATTATTATTAAATAATTAAGTTCCTAAATAGTTTAGGAATTATAATTATAATAATTAATTAAGTTACTAAATGGTTTAGTAATTAATTAACAAGTAATAATATTATTATTAAATAATTAAAGTTCCTAAATAGTTTAGGAATTATAATTATAATAATTAATTAAGTTGCTAAATGGTTTAGTAATTAATTAATAAGAAGTACTCTAATTATTAAATAATTAAGTTCCTAAATGGTTTAGGAATTGTAATTAATTAATTTAGTTCCTAATTAAATTGGGAATTAAATTAAAACCCTAATCCTAAATAGTTTAGGAGGGTTGACTAGATCTATAAATAAGAAGAGTCTTATCATAGATCAAGGTTACACACTCTTTCATTAGATTAGAGAGAGTACTCCATAATTCTCTAGATCTAAGAGTTAGAGAGAGAGAGAATTAGAGCTAGCCACCCATGGTTTGGAAAAAACCAAGATCCACTTCTTTAATTCATAGATCTCTTGGTGGATCACCTCTAGAGGCTCAACACTTGGGGAGCTAACATTGATCCGTGGAATCTAATCGGTGAATTTGAAGAAGAACGTGAAGGATCAAAGGGAGATGAACTTGTACCCGTGGAAGCTTGGTTCTACAAAGGTATAAATTATTTTATCCTTCCTCAATTAATATTAGTCGCATAAGAAAGATCCGGGTTATTGGTTTGTACAAAAATTTTAAAATCTAATTTTTTGCTTCCGTTGCGCTTATATAATTTGATTATATGTATGCCATAATTTTTGCAAACCAATATAAAGGTCGATCCTGGATTATGGTTTGTAAAATTTTAAATTTGATTTTACCATGCTTCCGCTATTTTATGCAATTTGATTGCGTCTATGAATATTACAAACCAACACTTGTTTCATTATTTCCTTCAAATTGGTAAACAAATAGATGATTTAGTGTCATATTACTTTGTTCACCTTTGTTTAGTATCAAAAGGTGCAATCCTATCACTCTCATATTCAAAACCGTACGTACAACTATCACAAGTCCTCGGTTAAAGAAAACTTCTAGTTGTTTCATTATTTCCTTCAAATCGGTACACAAATAGATGATTTAGTGTTATATTACTTCGTTCAACTTTGTTTAGCATCAAAAGGTGTAATCCTATCAATCTCGCATTCAAAACCGTACGTACAACTAGCACAAGTCCTCGGATAAAGAAAACTTCTAGTTTTTTTCATTATTTACTTCAAATTATAAAACAAATAGATGATTTAGTGTCATATTACTTCTTTCAACTTTGTTTAGCATCAAAAGGTGCAATCCAATCACTCTCGCATTCAAAACCGTACGTACAACTAACACAAGTGCTCGGTTAAACAAAACTTCTAGTTGTTTAATTATTTCCTTCAAATTGGTAAACAAATAGATGATTTAGGGTCATATTACTTTTTCACCTTTGTTTAGCATCAAAAGCTGCAATCTTATTAGTCTCGCAATCAACACCGTACGTATAACTAACACAAGTCCTCGGTTCTAGAAAACTTCTACTTGTTTCATTATTTCCTTCAAATTGATAAACAAATACATGATTTAGTGTCATATTACTTCGTTCACCTTTGTTTAGCATCAAAAGGTGCAATCCTATTAGTCTCACAATCAAAACCGTACGTACCTCTAACACAAGTTCTCTGTTCTAGCAAACTTCTAGTTGTTTCATTATTTCCGTCAAATTGGTAAACAAATAGATGATTTAGTGTCAAATTATTTCGTTCAACTTTTTTTAGCATCAAAAGGTGCAATCCTATCACACTCGCATTCAAAACCGTACGTACAACTAAAACAAGTCCTCGGATAAAGAAAACTTCTAGTTCTTTTAGTATTTCCTACAAATTATTAAACAAATAGATGATTTGGTGTCATATTATTTTGTTCAACTTTATTTAGCATCAAAAGGTGCAATCCTATCACTCTCGCATTCAAAACCGTACGTACAACTAACACAAGTCCTCGGTTAAAGAAAACTTCTAGTTGTTTCATTATTTCTTTCAAATTGGTAAACAAATAGATGATGTAGTCTCATATTACTTCGTTCACCTTTGTTTAACATCAAAAGGTGCAATCTTATCACTCTCACAGTCAAAATCGTACGTACAACTAACACAAGTCCTCGATGAAGGAAAACTTCTACTTGTTTCATTATTTCCTTCAAATTACTAAACAAATAGATGATTTAATGTCATATTACTTCGTTCAACTTTGTTTAGCATCAAAAGGTGCAATCCTATCACTGTCGCATTCAAAATCGTACGTACAACTAACGCAAGTCCTCGGTTAAAGAAACTTCTAGTTGTTTCATTATTTCCTTCAAATTGCTAAACAAATAGATGACTTAGTGTCATATTACTTCGTTCAACTTTGTTTAGCATCAAAAGGTGCACTCCTATCCCTATCGCATTCAAAACCGTAGGTACAACTAACACAAGTCCTCGGATAAAGAGAATTTTTACTTGTTTCATTATTTTCTTTAAATTGGTAAACAAATAGATGATTTAGTGTCATATTACTTCGTTCATTTTTTTTAAGCATCAAAAGGTGCAATCCAACACTCTCGCATTCAAAACCACACCTACAACTCAAACAAGTCCTCAGATAAGGAAAACTTCTAGTTGTTTCATTACTTCCTTCAAATTTGTAAAAAAAGAAATAATTTAGTGTCATATTACTTCTTTCTACTTTGTTTACCATCAAAAGGTGAAATCTTATCACTCTCGCATTCAAAACCGTATGTAGAACTAACATTAATCCTCGGTTGAAGAAAACTTCTACTTGTTTCATTATTTTCTTCAAATCGTTACACAAATAGCTGATTTAGTGTAATATTACTTCGTTCAACTTTGTTTAGCATCAAAAGGTGCAATCCTATCAATCTCGCATTCAAAACCACACGAACAACTAACACAAGTCCTCGGTTAAAGAAAACTTCTAGTTGTTTAATTATTTCCTTCAAATTGGTAAACAAATAGATGATTTAGTATCATATTACTTCGTTCACCTTTGTTTAACATCAAAAGGTGCAATCCTATTAGTCTCGCAATCAAAACCGTACGTACAACTAACGCAAGTCCTCGATTCTAGAAGACTTCTACTTGTTTCATTTTTTCTTTCAAATTGGTAAACAAATAGATGATTTAGTGTCATATTACTTTGTTCACCTTTGTTTAGTATCGAAAGGTGCAATCCTATCACTCTCGCATTCAAAATCGTACGTACAACTAACACAGGTCCTCGGTTAAAGAAAACTTCTGGTTGTTTCATTATTTCCTTCAAATTGGTAAACAAATAGATGATTTAGTGTCATATTACTTCATTCACCTTTGTTCAGCATCAAAAGGTGCAATCCTCTTAGTCTCGCAAACAAAACCGTACGTACAACTAACACAAGTCCTCGGTTATAGGAAACTTCTACTTGTTTCATTATTTCCTTCAAATTGGTAAACAAATAGATGATTTAGTGTCATATTACTTTGTTCACCTTTGTTTAGCATCTAAAGGTGCAATCCAATCACTCTCGCATTTAAAACCGTACGTACAACTAGCACAAGTCCTCGGTTAAAGAAAACTTCTAGTTGTTTCATTATTTGCTTCAAGTTGGTAAACAAATTAATGATTTAGTGTTATATTACTTCGTTCACCTTTGTTTAGCATCAAAATGTGCACTCCTATCAGTCTCGCACTCAAAACTGTACGTACAACCAACACAAGTCCTCGGTTAAAGAAAAATTCTAGTTGTTTCATTATTTCCTTCAAATTGGTAAACAAATAGACGATTTAGCGTCATATTACTTCGTTCACCTTTGTTTAGCATCAAAAGGTGCACTTCTATCACTCTCGCATTCAAAACCGTACGTACAATTAACACAAGTCCTCGGTTAAAGAAAACTTCTAGTTGTTTCATTATTTTCTTCAAATTGGTAAACAAATAGATGATTTAATGTCATATTACTTCGTTCACCTTTGTTTAGCATCAGAAGGTGCAATCCTATTAGTCTCGCAATCAAAAACGTACGTATAACTAACACAAGTGCTCGGTTCTAGAAAACTTATACTTGTTTCATTATTTCCTCCAAATTGGTAAACAAATAGATGATTTAGTGTCATATTACTTCGTTCACCATTGTTTAGCATCAAAATGTGCAATCCTATCACTCTCGCATTCAAAACCGTACGTACAATTAACATAAGTCCTCGGTTAAAGAAAACTTCTACTTGTTTCATTATTTCCTTCAAATTGGTAAACAAATAGATAATTTAGTGTCATATTACTTCGTTCACCTTTGTTTAGCATCGAAAGGTGCAATCCGATCACTCTCACATTCAAAACTGTACGTACAACTAACACAAGTCCTCGGTTAAAGAAAAATTCTAGTTGTTTCGTTATTTCCTTCATATTGGTAACAAATAGATGATTTAGTGTCATATTACTTCGTCCAACTTTGCTTAGCATCAAAAGGTGGAATCCTAACACTCTCGCATTCAAAACCACACGTACAACTGACAAAAGTCCTCGGATAAGGAAAACCTCTACTTGTTTCATTACGTCCTTCAAATTTGTAAACAAATAGATGATTTAGTGTCATATTACTTCGTTCACCTTTGTTTAGCATCGAAAGGTGCAATCCTATCACTCTCGCATTCAAAACCGTACGTACAATTAACACAAGTCCTCGGTTAAAGAAAACTTCTAGTTGTTTCATTATTTCCTTCAAATTGGTAAACAAATAGATGATTTAGTGTCATATTACTTTGTTCACCTTTGTTTAGTATCGAAAGGTGCAATCCTGTCACTCTCATATTCAAAACCGTACGTACAACTAACACAAGTCCTCGGTTAAAGAAAACTTCTAGTTGTTTCATTATTTCCTTCAAATTGGTAAACAAATAGATGACTTAGGGTCATATTACTTCGTTCACCTTTGTTTCGCATCAAAAGGTGCACTCCTATCAGTCTCGCATTCAAAACCGTACGTACAACTAACACAAGTCATCGGTTAAAGAAAACTTCTTGTTGTTTCATTATTTCCTTCAAATTATGAAGCAAACAGATGATTTAGTGTCATATTACGTCGTTCAACTTTGTTTAGCATCAAAAGGTGAAATCCTATCACTCTCGCATTCAAAACCGTACATACAACCAACACAAGTCCTCGGTTAAAGAAAACTTCTAGTTGTTTCATTATTTCCTTCAAATTGTTAAACAAATAGATGATTTAGTGTCATATTACTCCGTTCACCTTCGTTTAGCATCAAAAGGTGCAATCCTATTAGTCTCGCAATCAAAACGGTATGTAAAACTAACACAAGTCCTCGGTTCTATAAAACTTCTACTTGTTTCATGATTTCCTTCAAATTGGTTAACAAATAGATGATTTAGTGTCATATTACTTCGTTCACCTTTGTTTAGCATCAAAAAGTGGAATCCTAACACTCTCGCATTCAAAACCACACGTACAACTCACACAAGTCCTCGGATAAGGAAAACCTCTACTTGATTCATTACTTCCTTAAAATTTGTAAAAAAAGAGATAATTTAGTGTCATATTACTTCTTTCTATTTTGTTTACCATCAAAAGGTGCAATCTTATCACTCTCGCATTCAAAATCGTACGTTCAACTAACATAAGTCCTCAGTTAAAGAAAACTTCTAGTTGTTTCATTATTTCCTTCAAATCGGTACACGAATAAAGGATTTAGTGTCATATTACTTCGTTCAACTTTGTTTAACATCAAAAGGTGCAATCCTATCAATCTCGCATTCAAAACCGTACGTACAACTAACACAAGTCCTCGGATAAAGAAAACTTCTAGTTTTTTTCATTATTTACTTCAAATTATAAAACAAATAGATGATTTAGTGTCATATTACTTCGTTCAACTTTGTTTAGCATCAAAAGGTGCAATCCTATCACTCTCGGATTCAAAACCGTATGTACAACTAACACAAGTCCTCGGTTAAAGAAAACTTCTAGTTGTTTCATTATTTCCTTCAAATTGGTAAACAAATACATGATTTAGGGTCATATTACTTCGTTCACCTTTGTTTAGCATCAAAAGGTGCAAGCTTATTAGTCTCACAATCAAAACCGTACGTATAACTAACACAAGTCCACGGTTCCAGAAAACTTCTACGTGTTTCATTATTTCCTTCAAATTGATAAGCAAATAGATGATTTAGTGTCATATTACGTCGTTCAACTTTATTTAGCATCAAAAGGTGCAATCCTATCACTCTCGCATTCAAAACCGTACGTACAACTAACACAAGTCCTCGTTTAAAAAAAACTTCTAGTTGTTTCATTATGTCCTTCAAATTATTAAACAAATAGATGATTTAGTGTCATATTACTTCGTTCACCTTTGTTTAGCATCAAAAAGTGCAATCCTATCACTCTCGTATTCAAAACTATACGTAAAACCAACACAAGTCCTCGGTTAAAGAAGACTTCTAGTTGTTTCATTATTTCCTTCAAATTGGTAAACAAATAGATGATTTAAAATCATATTACTTCGTTCACCTTTGTTTAGCATCAAAAGGTGCAATCCTATTAGTCTCGCAATCAAAACCGTACGTACAACTAACACAAGTCCTCGATTCTAGAAAACTTCTACTTGTTTCATTATTTCTTTCAAATTGGTAAACAAATAGATGCTTTAGTGTCATATTACTTTGTTCACCTTTGTTTAGTATCGAAAGGTGCAATCCTATCACTCTCGCATTCAAAACTGTACGTACAACTAACACAAGTCCTCGGTTAAAGAAAACTTCTACTTGTTTCATTATTTCCTTCAAATTGGTAAACAAATAGATGATTTAGGGTCATATTACTTCGTTCACCTTTGTTTCGCATCAAAAGGTGCACTCCTATCAGTGTCGCATTCAAAACCGTACGTACAACTAACACAAGTCATCGGTTAAAGAAAACTTCTAGTTGTTTCATTATTTCCTTCAAATTATTAAGCAAACAGAAGATTTAGTGTCATATTACGTCGTTCAACTTTGTTTAGCATCAAAAGGTGCAATGCTATCACTCTCGCATTCAAAACTGTACGCACAAATAACATAAGTCCTCGGTTAAAGAAAACTTCTAGTTGTTTCATTATTTCCTTCAAATTGTTAAACAAATAGATGATTTAGTGTCATATTATTTCGTTCACCTTTGTTTAGCATCAAAAGGTGCACTCCTATCACTCTCGCATTCAAAACCGTACGTACAACTAACACAAGTCCTCGGTTCTAGAAAACTTCTACTTGTTTCATTATTTCCTTCAAATTGGTTAACAAATAGATGATTTAGTGTTATATTACTTCCCTCACCTTTGTTTAGCATCAAAAAGTGGAATCCTAACACTCTCGCATTCAAAACCACACGTACAACTCACACTAGTCCTCGGATAAGGAAAACCTCTACTTGATTCATTACTTCCTTCAAATTTGTAAAAAAAAGAGATAATTTAGAGTCATATTACTTCTTTCTACTTTGTTTACCATCAAAAGGTGGAATCTTATCACTCTCGCATTCAAAACCGTACGTACAACTAACATAAGTCCTCGGTTAAAGAAAACTTCTAGTTGTTTCATTATTTCCTTCAAATCGGAACACAAATAGATGATTTAGTGTCATATTACTTCGTTCAACTTTGTTTAGCATCAAAAGGTGCAATCCTATCAATCTCGCATTCAAAACCGTACGTACAACTAACACAAGTCCTCGGATAAAGAAAACTTCTAGTTTTTTTCATTATTTACTTCAAATTATAAAACAAATAGATGATTTAGTGTCATATTACTTCGTTCAACTTTGTTTAGCATCAAAAGGTGCAATCCTATCACTCTCGTATTCAAAACCGTACGTACAACTAACACAAGTCCTCGGTTAAAGAAAACTTCTGGTTGTTTCATTATTTCCTTCAAATCAATACACAAATAGATGATTTAGTGTCATATTACTTCGTTCAACTTTGTTTAGCATCAAAAGGTGCAATCCTATCAATCTCGCATTCAAAACCGTACGTACAACTAACACAAGTCCTCGGATAAAGAAAACTTCTAGTTTTTTTCATTATTTACTTCAAATTATAAAACAAATAGATGATTTAGTGTCATATTACTTCGTTCAACTTTGTTTAGCATCAAAAGGTGCAATCCTATCACTCTCGTATTCAAAACCGTACGTACAACTAACACAAGTCCTCGGTTAAAGAAAACTTCTAGTTGTTTCATTATTTCCTTCAAATTGGTAAACAAATAGATGATTTAGGGTCATATTACTTCGTTCACCTTTGTTTAGGATCAAAAGGTGCAATCTTATTAGTCTCGCAATCAAAACCGTACGTATAACTAACACAAGTCCTCGGTTCCAGAAAACTTCTACTTGTTTCATTATTTCCTTCAAATTGATAAGCAAACAGATGATTTAGTGTCATATTACGTCGTTCAACTTTGTTTAGCATCAAAAGGTGCAATCCTATCACTCTCGCATTCAAAACCGAACGTACAACTAACACAAGTCCTCGTTTAAAAAAAACTTCTAGTTGTTTCATTATTTCCTTCAAATTATTAAACAAATAGATGATTTAGTGTCATATTACTTCGTTCACCTTTGTTTAGCATCAAAAAGTGCAATCCTATCACTCTCGCATTCAAAACTGTACGTAAAACCAACACAAGTCCTCGGTTAAAGAAAACTTCTAGTTGTTTGATTATTTCCTTCAAATTGGTAAACAAATAGATGATTTAGTATCATATTACTTCGTTCACCTTTGTTTAGCA
Source organism: Hedera helix (assembly GCA_947179155.2). NCBI lineage: Eukaryota > Viridiplantae > Streptophyta > Magnoliopsida > Apiales > Araliaceae > Hedera > Hedera helix. Next base: position 12,405,453 of record OX359286.1, read on the forward strand.
TCAAAAGGTGCAATCATATTAGTCTCGCAATCAAAACCGTACGTACAACTAACACAAGTCCTCGATTCTAGAAAACTTCTACTTGTTTCATTATTTCTTTCAAATTGGTAAACAAATAGATGATTTAGTGTCATATTACTTTGTTCACCTTTGTTTAGCATCAAAAAGTGGAATCCTAACACTCTCGCATTCAAAACCACACGTACAACTCACACAAGTCCTCGGATAAGGAAAACCTCTACTTGTATCATTACTTCCTTCAAATTTAGTGTCATATTACTTGTTTCTACTTTGTTTACAATCAAAAGGTGGAATCTTATCACTCTCGCATTCAAAACCGTACGTACAACTAACATAAGTCCTCGGTTAATGAAAACTCCTAGTTGTTTCATTATTTCCTTCAAATCGGTACACAAATAGATGATTTAGTGTCATATTACTTCGTTCACCTTTGTTTAGCATTAAAAGGTAAAATCATATCACTCTCGCATTCAAAACCGTACGTACAACTAACACAAGTCCTCGGTGAAATAGATGATTTAATGTCATATTACTTCGTTCAACTTTGTTTAGCATCAAAAGGTGCAATCCTATCACTCTCGCATTCAAAACCGTACGTAAAACTAACACAATTCCTCGGTTAAAGAAAACTTCTAGTTGTTTCATTATTTCCTTCAAATTGGTAAACAAATAGATGATTTAGGGTCATATTACTTCGTTCACCTTTGTTTAGCATCAAAAGGTGCAATCCTTTTAGTCTCGTAACCAAAACCGTACGTACAACTAACACACGTCCTCGGTTCTAGAAAACCTCTACTTGTTTCATTATTTCCTTCAAATTGGTAAACAAATAGATGATTTAGTGTCATATTACTTTGTTCACCTTTGTTTAGTATCAAAAGGTGAAATCCTATCACTCTCGCATTCAAAACTGTACGTACTACTAACACAAGTCCTCGGTTAAAGAAAACTTCTAGTTGTTTCATTATTTCCTTCCAATTGGTAAACAAATAGATGATTTAGTGTCTTATTACTTCGTTCACCTTTGTTTCGCATCAAAAGGTGTAATCCAATCACTCTCGCATTCAAAACTGTACGTACAACTAACACAAGTCCTCGGTTAAAGAAAAATTCTAGTTGTTTCGTTATTTCCTTCAAATTGGTAAAAAATAGATGATTTATTGTCATATTACTACGTCCAACTTTGCTTAGCATCAAAAGGTGGAATCCTAACACTCTCGCATTCAAAACCACACGTACAACACACAAAAGTCCTCGGATAAGGAAAACCTCTACTTGTTTCATTACGTCCTTCAAATTTGTAAACAAAGAGATAATTTAGAGTCATATTACTTCTTTCTACTTTGTTTAGCATCAAAAGGTGGAATCTTATCACTCAAGCATTCAAAACCGTGCGTCCAACTAACACAAGTCCTCGGATACAGAAAACTTCTAGTTGTTTCATTATTTCCTTCAAATTATTAAACAAATAGATGATTTAGTGTCATCTTACTTCGTTCAACTTTCTTTAGCATCAAAAGGTGCAACCCAATCACTCTCGCATTCAAAACCGTACGTACAACCGACACAAGTCCTCTGTTAAAGAAAACTTCTAGTTGTTGCATTATTTCCTTCAAATTGGTAAACAAATAGATGATTTAGTGTCATATTACTTCGTTCACCTTTGTTTAGCATCAAAAGGTGCAATCCTCTTAGTCTCGCAATCAAAACCGTACGTACAACTAACACAAGTCCTCGGTTATAGGAAAGTTCTGCTTGTTTCATTATTTCCTTCAAATTGGTAAACAAATAGATGATTTAGTGTCATATTACTTTGTTCACCTTTGTTTAGTATCTAAAGGTGCAATCCAATCACTCTCGCATTCAAAACCGTACGTACAACTAGCACAAGTCCTCGGTTAAAGAAAACTTCTAGTTGTTTCATTATTTCCTTCAAATTGGTAAACAAATTGATGATTTAGTGTTATATTACTTCGTTCACCTTTGTTTAGCATCAAAAGGTGCACTCCTATTAGTCTCGCATTCAAAACTGTACGTACAACCAACACAAGTCCTCGGTTAAAGAAAAATTCTAGTTGTTTCATTATTTCCTTCAAATTGGTAAGCAAATAGATGATTTAGTGTTATATTACTTCGTTCACCTTTGTTTAGCATCAAAAGGTGCACTCCTATCACTCTCGCATTCAAAACCGTACGTACAATTAACACAAGTCCTCGGTTAAAGAAAACTTCTAGTTGTTTCATTATTTCCTTCAAATTGGTAAACAAATAGATGATTTAATGTCATATTACTTCATTCACCTTTGTTTAGCATCAAAAGGTGCAATCCTATTAGTCTCGCAATCAAAAACGTACGTATAACTAACACAAGTCCTCGGTTCTAGAAAACTTCTACTTGTTTCATTATTTCCTTCAAATTGGTAAACAAATAGATGATTTAGTGTCATATTACTTCGTTCACCATTGTTTAGCATCAAAATGTGCAATCCTATCACTCTCGCATTCAAAACCGTACGTACAATTAACACAAGTCCTCGGTTAAAGAAAACTTCTACTTGTTTCATTATTTCCTTCAAATTGGTAAAGAAATAGATAATTTAGTGTCATATTACTTCGTTCACCTTTGTTTAGTATCAAAAGGTGCAATCCGATCACTCTCACATTCAAAACTGTATGTACAACTAACACAAGTCCTCGGTTAAAGAAAAATTCTAGCTGTTTCGTTATTTCCTTCATATTGGTAACAAATAGATGATTTAGTGTCATATTACTTCGTCTAACTTTGCTTAGCATCAAAAGGTGGAATCCTAACACTCTCGCATTCAAAACCACTCGTACAACTCACAAAAGTCCTCGGATAAGGAAAACCTCCACTTGCTTCATTACGTCCTTCAAATTTGTAAACAGATAGATGATTTAGTGTCATATTACTTCGTTCACCTTTGTTTAGCATCAAAAGGTGCACTCCTATCACTCTCGCATTCAAAACCGTACGTACAATTAACATAAGTCCTCGGTTAAAGAAAACTTCTAGTTGTTTCATTATTTCCTTCAAATTGGTAAACAAATAGATGATTTAGTGTCATATTACTTCGTTCACCTTTGTTTAGCATTAAAAGGTGCAATCCTATTAGTCTCGCAATCAAAACCGTACGTACAACTAACACAACTCCTCGGTTCTAGAAAAGTTCTATTTGTTTCATTATTTCCTTCAAATTGGTAAACAAATAGATGATTTAGTGTCATATTACTTTGTTCACCTTTGTTTAGCATCTAAAGGTGCAATCCTATCACTCTCGCATTCAAAACCATACGTACAACCAACACAAGTCCTCGGTTAACGAAAACTTCTAGTTGTTTCATTATTACTTCAAATTGGTAAACAAATTGATGATTTAGTGTTATATTACTTCGTTCACCTTTGTTTAGCATCAAAAGGTGCAGTCCTATCACTCTCGCATTCAAAACCGTACGTCCAACTAACACAAGTCCTCGCTTAAAGAAAAGTTCTAGTTGTTTCATTATTTCTTTCAAATTATTAAACAAATAGATGATTTAGTGTCATATTACTTCATTCAACTTTGTTTAGCATCAAAAGGTGCAATCCTATCACTCTCGCATTCAAAACCGTACGTACAACCAACACAAGTCCTCGGTTAAAGAAAACTTCGAGTTGTTTAATTTTTTCATTCAAATTGGTAAATAAATAGATGATTTACTGTCATATTACTTCGTTCACCTTTGTTTAGCATCAAAAGGTGCAATCCTATTAGTCTTGCAATCAAAACCGTACGTATAACTAACACAAGTCCTCGGTTCTAGAAAACTTCTACATGTTTCACTATTTTCTTCAAATTGGTAAACAAATAGATGATTTTGTGTCATATTACTTCGTTCAACTTTGTTTAGCATCAAAAGGTACAATCCTATCACTCTCGCATTCAAAACCGTACGTACAACTAACACAAGTCCTCGGTTAAAAAAAACTTCTACTTGTTTCATTATTTCCTTCAAATTGGTAAACAAATAGATGATTTAGTGTCATACTACTTCGTTCACCTTTGTTTAGCATCAAAAGGTGCAATCCGATCACTCTCGCATTCAAAACTGTACGTACAACTAACATAAGTCCTCGGTTAAAGAAAAATTCTAGTTGTTTCGTTATTTCCTTCAAATTGGTAACAAATAGATGATTTAGTGTCATATTACTTCGTCCAATTTTGCTTAGCATCACAAGGTGGAATTCTAACACTCTCGCATTCAAAACCACACGTACAACTAACACAAGTCCTCGTTTAACGAAAAATTCTAGTTGTTTCATTATTTCCTTCAAATTATTAAACAAATAGATGACTTAGTGTCATATTAATTCATTCAACTTTGTTTAGCATCAAAAGGTGCAATCCTATCACTCTCGCATTCAAAACCGTACGTACAACCAACACAAGTCCTCGGTTAAAGAAAACTTCTAGTTGCTTAATTATTTCCTTCAAATTGGTAAACAAATAGATGATTTAGTGTCATATTACTTCGTTCACCTTTGTTTAGCATCAAAAGGTGCAATCCTATTAGTCTTGCAATCAAAACCGTACGTATAACTAACACAAGTCCTCGGTTCTAGAAAACTAATACTTGTTTCATTATTTCCTTCAAATTGGTAAACAAATAGATGATTTAGTGTCATATTACTTCGTTCAACTTTGTTTAGCATCAAAAGGTGCAAGCCGATCACTCTTGCATTCAAAACAGTATGTACAAGTAACACAAGTCCTCGGTTAAAGAAAAATTCTAGTTGTTTCGTTATTTCCTTCAAATTGGTAACAAATAGATGATTTAGTGCCGTATTACTTCGTCCAACTTTGCTTCGCATCAAAAGGTGGAATCCTAACACTCTCGCATTCAAAACCACTCGTACAACTCACAAAAGTCCTCGGATAAGGAAAACCTCTACTTGTTTCATTACGTCCTTCAAATTTGTAAACAAAGAGATAATTTAGAGTCATATTACTTCTTTCTACTTTGTTTACCATGAAAACGTGGAATCTTATCACTCTCGCATTCAAAATCGTACGTACAACTAACACAAGTCCTCGGTAAAAGAAAACTTCTAGTTGTTTCATTATTTTCTTCAAATCGGTACACAAATAGATGATTTAGTGTCATATTACTTTGTTCAACTTTGTTTAGCGTCAAAAGGTGCAATCCTATCACTTTCGCATTCAAAACCGTACGTACAATTAACACAAGTCCTCGGATAAAGAAAACTTCTAGTTGTTTCATTATTTCCTTCAAATTATTAAACAAATAGATGATTTATTGTCCTATTACTTCGTTCAACTTTCTTTAGCATCAAAAGGTGCAATCTAATCACTCTCGCATTCAAAACCGTACGTACAACCAACACAAGTCCTCGGTTAAAGAAAACTTCTAGTTGTTGCATTATTTCCTTCAAATTGGTAAACAAATAGATGATTTAGTGTCATATTACTTCGTTCACATTTGTTCAGCATCAAAAGGTGCAATCCTATTAGTCTCGCAATCAAAATCGTACGTAAAACTAACACAAGTCCTCGGTTCTAGAAAACTTCTACTTGTTTCATTATTTCCTTCAAATTGGTTAACAAATAGATGATTTAGTGTCATATTACTTTGTTCACCTTTGTTTAGCATCTAAATGTGCAATCCAATCACTCTCGCATTCAAAACCGTACATACAACGAGCGCAAGTCCTCGGTTAAATAAAACTTCTAGTTGTTTCATTATTTCTTTCAAATTGGTAAAGAAATTGATGATTTAGTGTTATATTACTTCGTTCACCTTTGTTTAGCATCAAAAGGTGCACTCCTATCAGTCTCGCATTCAAAACTGTACGTACAACCAACACAAGTCCTCGGTTAAAGAAAAATTCTAGTTGTTTCATTATTTCCTTCAAATTGGTAAACAAATAGATAATTTAGTGTCATATTACTTCATTCACCTTTGTTTAGCATCAAAAGGTGCACTCCTATCACTCTCGCATTCAAAATTGTACGTACAACTAACACAAGTCCTCGGTTAAAGAAAACTTCTAGTTGTTTCATTATTTCCTTCAAATTGGTAAACAAATAGATGATTTAATGTCATATTACTTCGTTCACTTTTGTTTAGCATCAAAAGGTGCAATCCTATTAGTCTCGCAATCAAAAACGTACGTATAATTAACACAAGTCCTCGGTTCTAGAAAACTTCTACTTGTTTCATTATTTCTTTTAAATTGGTAAACAAATAGATGATTTAGTGTCATATTACTTCGTTCACCATTAGTTAGCAACAAAATGTGCAATCCTATCACTCTCGCATTCAAAACCGTACGTACAACTAGCACAAGTCCTCTTTTAAAGAAAACTTCTACTTGTTTCATTATTTCCTTCAAATTGGTAAACAAATAGATAATTTAGTGTCATATTACTTCGTTCACCTTTGTTTAGCATCAAAAGGTGCAATCCGATCACTCTCGCATTCAAAACCGTACGTATAACCAACACAAATCCTCGGTTAAAGAAAACATCAAGTTGTTGCATTATTTCCTTCAAATTGGTAAACAAATAGATGATTTAGTGTCATATTACTTCGTTCACCTTTGTTTAGCATCAAAAGGTGCAATCCTATTAGTCTAGCAATCAAAACCGTACGTACAACTAACACAAGTCCTCGGTTCTAGAAAACTTCTACTTGTTTCATTATTTCCTTCAAATTGGTAAACAAATAGATGATTTAGTGTCATATTACTTTGTTCACCTTTGTTTAGCATCTAAAGGTGCAATCCTATCACTCTCGCATTCAAAACCATACGTACAACCAACACAAGTCCTCGGTTAAGGAAAACTTCTAGTTGTTTCATTATTTCCTTCAAATTGGTAAACAAATTGATGATTTAGTGTTATATTACTTCGTTCACCTTTGTTTAGCATCAAAAGGTGCACTCCTATCAGTCTCGCATTCAAAACCGTACGTACAACTAACACAAGTCCTCGCTTAAAGAAAAGGTCTAGTTGTTTCATTATTTCGTTCAAATTATTAAACAAATAGATGATTTAGTGTCATATTACTTCATTCAACTTTGTTTAGCATCAAAAGGTGCAATCCTATCACTCTCGCATTCAAAACCGTACGTACAACCAACACAAGTCCTCGGTTAAAGAAAACTTCTAGTTGTTTAATTATTTCCTTCAAGTTGGGAAACAAATAGATGATTTAGTGTCATATTACTTCGTTCACCTTTGTTTAGCATCAAAAGGTGCAATCCTATTAGTCTTGCAATCAAAACCGTACGTATAACTAACACAAGTCCTCGGTTCTACAAAACTTCTACTTGTTTCATTATTTCCTTCAAATTGGTTAACAAATAGATGATTTTGTGTCATATTACTTCGTTCAACTTTGTTTAGCATCAAAAGGTGCAATCATTAAATAGTCCATAATTGGTTTGTCCCATAACACTTGTCACACCTTAAATACAAATTTCATTAACTAATTATTAATTCACAATAATCTCCAATTTACCTAATATTCCATTCTTAATTATTTACAAACCCTTTTTTTTTTCATCATCAATAAACTTCAACTTCCGACATCTCAAATAATCATGGTACTCATCTTTCCATAAACCGCTTCCTCAAGAAGCGAACCTCAACTGGATTACCAAAATCTATCGTCCTTTATCCTTTTTAAACTCATAATGTCCTACTTTTGACCTTAACGTCTATTGACTTATTTACTTCATGCACATGTGCTAATTCTCAACGTACAGACAATTTACATCCCATCTACGCACTTTCGGAGTATCACATTCTATATCTATGCATCATAACAAACGATTTTCTTCTTTAAATCCACAAATATCAATTTCTTATAACTTCAAAACCTTCCAAAATCATTGACTATATTATTTCCTTTAATCATTAGTATACCAATTTAGCACAATGGTTCCTTCTTTCCTACACGTACATACCTACCTTACCTTGTCATTCTCATAACTTCGCCTCTCCAGGCCTATTCATTAATCTTGTTATTAACATTCATAACTAAAACCTATTTCGCAAATTCTTTGCTTATTTCCATTATTTCCTCAAATTTTAACTTTCCTTTCTTTATCAAATCAAATATACATATACACATATACCTGTATTAAATCTATAATCCTGCTGACACATAATATCGTGTCTTACAATAATTCTTCCCAAATTACCTTATTATAGGTATTACAATAACTCATTTAGCTCAAATCCATTACATAACCATCAAAATTCTTTTTCTTTATAATTTCTCATTTTCCTAATTATCTGGCTTAATTCATCTCTCTATATTCGACCACATAGGTCACATTCATCAAATTTATCACTTACTAAATCAACTTAATCACATAATAATCTCATTTAATCATTTTAACTAGGTTTTGTTTTATAACCTTCACTTAATAATCCATAATCCTTATTTAGAATTTCTGTAAAATCCTGGGGTGTCACAGTCATATTACTTCGTTCAACTTTGTTTAGCGTCAAAAGGTGCAATCCTATCACTCTCGCATTCAAAACCGTACGTACAACTAACACAAGTCCTCGGTTAAAGAAAACTTCTAGTTATTTCATTATTTCCTTCAAATTATTAAACAAATAGATGATTTAGTGTCATATTACTTCGTTCACCTTTGTTTAGCATCAAAAGGTGCAATCCGATCACTCTCGTATTCAAAACTGTACGTACAACTAACATAAGTCCTCGGTTAAAGAAAAATTCTAGTTGTTTCGTTATTTCCTTCAAATTGGTAACAAATAGATGATTTAGTGTCATATTACTTCGTCCAATTTTGCTTAGCATCAAAAGGTGGAATCCTAACAATATCGCATTCAAAACCACACGTACAACTAACACAAGTCCTCGTTTAACGAAAAATTCTAGTTGTTTCATTATTTCCTTCAAATTATTAAACAAATAGATGACTTAGTGTCATATTAATTCATTCAACTTTGTTTAGCATCAAAAGATGCAATCCTATCACTCTCGCATTCAAAACCGTACGTACAACCAACACAAGTCCTCGGTTAAAGAAAACTTCTAGTTGCTTAATTATTTCCTTCAAATTGGTAAACAAATAGATGATTTAGTGTCATATTACTTCATTCACCTTTGTTTAGCATCAAAAGGTGCAATCCTATTAGTCCTGCAATCAAAACCATACGTATAACTAACACAAGTCCTCGGTTCTAGAAAACTTCTACTTGTTTCATTATTTCCTTCAAATTGGTAAACAAATAGATGATTTAGTGTCATATTACTTCGTTCACCATTGTTTAGCATCAAAATGTGCAATCCTATCACTCTCGCATTCAAAACCGTACGTACAACTAACACAAGTCCTCGGTTAAAGAAAACTTCTACTTGTTTCATTATTTCCTTCAAATTGGTAAACAAATAGATGATTTAGTGTCATATTACTTCGTTCATCTTTGTTTAGCATCAAAAGGTGCAATCCGATCACTCTCGCATTCAAAACTGTACGTACAACTAACATAAGTCCTCGGTTAAAGAAAAATTCTAGTTGTTTCGTTATTTCCTTCAAATTGGTAACAAATAGATGATTTAGTGTCATATTACTTCGTCCAATTTTGCTTAGCATCAAAAGGTGGAATCCTAACAATATCGCATTCAAAACCACACGTACAACTAACACAAGTCCTCGTTTAACGAAAAAATCTAGTTGTTTCATTATTTCCTTCAAATTATTAAACAAATAGATGACTTAGTGTCATATTAATTCATTCAACTTTGTTTAGCATCAAAAGATGCAATCCTATCACTCTCGCATTCAAAACCGTACGTACAACCAACACAAGTCCTCGGTTAAAGAAAACTTCTAGTTGCTTAATTATTTCCTTCAAATTGGTAAACAAATAGATGATTTAGTGTCATATTACTTCATTCACCTTTGTTTAGCATCAAAAGGTGCAATCCTATTAGTCCTGCAATCAAAACCATACGTATAACTAACACAAGTCCTCGGTTCTAGAAAACTTCTACTTGTTTCATTATTTCCTTCAAATTGGTAAACAAATAGATGATTTAGTGTCATATTACTTCGTTCAACTTTGTTTAGCATCAAAAGGTGCAAGCTGATCACTCTCGCATTCAAAATTGTACGTACAAGTATCACGATAGGAAGCTAAGCAAGTACAAATCCCCGTCCCATACCGAGGAAGTGCACACTCGGCCACTACCATGAGTCTTCAATGAAAAATCCCACATACCCTAACATTCCTCAATTTTCTTTACCTGATATGAATTTTATCAATTCACATCTTACAACTCATTAAGAGTCCCTTCATCTTATTGTTCACAACTCATCATGAGTCCCCTATATTCATAACTTACTAGTCGCAACTCCTTAAGAGTCCCTTAATCTTATCTTACCATTTACAACTCATCTAGAGTCCCGTTTTTGTCTTATTGATCTCCTAGGATCTCATGGCCCATTTGCCCTTTATCCTTATCTTATCTTACAATATCATTCACTATTCCTTAATCCCGAATTTTCAAAATTCATTCCTTTCATACACAACTCCTCTAGAGTCCAATGCTTTACTATCCCTTTCTTCCTCACAAAGGTCATAGCCTAAGGTACTCCTACCTAAGGTCTATAACCTGTCTGCTCTGATACCAACTGTAACAACCCGAAATCCCGACCATATTTAATTATCCGATTATCTCTGGATATTATATTATTTAACTTTAAAACCATAATAACAGGGATCTCGTGCGTTAAACTTAAACTTTTATTCTTTAAAACCATTTGGTTGACCATAATTTCGGTCCATTTTTTTTTTTAACTTATTTAATAACTTACATTCCTTAAACCTGTCTCAGGATCGTAACGTTTACTTACCCTCCATTAAACTTAGGTCAAACATCAATTATTTGTGACCTATTATAATCATATATAATTTTATGATTTAGTATAACTTGCAAATAAAAATTCGCCATGAACTATCTATACATGGCCCTAATTGTGTACCTGTTCTGTACCTGCTCCTGTGCACGTATACATGCTTTCATACATTCATTCATTCTGTCTATCCAAATATACATTCTGCATCCACATATCTATCCATACATATGAGTTTATTTCATTTAAAACTCAACAAATAAATAATACATCTACTATATCATTTGCGTCTTCTCGTTGGATTATACATACCTACATACATACATACAATTCAACCTTTATGGATTTACAATCATATACACATTTCATATATATTAAATTCCTCACGTTCATCTATGCATTCAACTTTCCTTTTACCTTAGCTGCGCCGGAACCTCCGGCCTTCTTGTATTTTACCTGAAACGTTAGTTATAGCAAGAATGAGCATAAAGCTCAGCAAGTCAATCAGATAACACATTTCATGCTCGCAGTTTATAATATGCGTCATGCTTCACTTACTTTACCATGTATGTCCAAATATCACGTATTGCATTTAATAGTTAGTTCACGTTGTGGCACGGAGTGCCCATTTCAACTATCACATAGTTCACGTAATTCAATTAGTACTTTTAAGTCTGAGAAACTTGCCTGTACGCCTTTGTTTTACTTAACCTGTACTTCCTCAATCATCCTTCGTTATCCGTCTTATCGGCTTGCTCGTTTTGAACTCTGTCTGTCAACATATAGCTTATATGTCATTATAAGATCATAAACTTGTATAACTTATCAAACTAATTCCATAAATACATGATCATCCGTCTTTAACCATTTCACATTTGATGTATTACACCTTATGTAGGTTTATAATACACCCTAACTTGCTTCCGACCTTTTTCATAACTTATAACATGTTTTGACTTAGCTTTAGGCATGTTATATTATGCCATTTGTCATTTCATTATAACTTAACACCCTTTAATTTAACCATTATTATTACTTTTAGGGTTTATATAACTCATTTCTATCATTCCATATCAAAATATAGCTTTTTGGAAGCTTAAAAAAATTTCAAATGAACAGTAACTCCGCCCCGGCGCCGCCAGGGCTCGCTGGCCGCGAAATCTTCTCGGTCGATGAACAGTAACATGGCGCCGGGGCGCCACTTTTAGTACAAAACATGGCGCGGGGGCGCCATGTTCAAAATCTGGAAATCTGATTTTTGCACTACTTTTGCCGATTTTTAATTTCTTCATCTTAACTCCGATTGAGCTGAAATTTGGACCACATATAGACCTCACTACCTAGTACTTTATAAAAATACTACTTGCCACATTTGGCTTCTCAAAAATAGAGATACAATAGCCCCTAGGAGGGCTGTTCAACACGTTTCTATACTTAGAAATTTTTCAGAATTTTCAAAACTCAACTTTTGCAACTTGGTTATTTTGGGCCATTTGCTTCCAAATTTCGTTTCAACACTTGACATAGCTCACATAACCTATATGTGACATGTCCAAACTTTCAAAACCATAAAATTTCGCACGAGGCGACTTTTGTCCGTTAAAATCCATTTCGATTCGAAACGATCGATTTCGATCGTTCGAATCGCCATTTCGCTCAAATTCAAATCCGTTGAATTCCAAAATAACCTAGACACGTGTATTATCATAACCATGAGTCATTTGACTCCATTTGATCTTTAATTCCTCAAAATTGCCAAAAATCACCCTTTGATGGCATTTTATCAAATTTTTTTAAAACTTTTTATTCCATCATTTAAACCCAACTTGACATTTCTAACTCAACACACTTCATAGGCATTCACATACACCTTTAACATTTATATACGTCTATATAACTTCTAACTGCACATTCTAATGCACTTTACAGATTACTACGTTATCTATACACAAAGTATAGTCTAGTATTCAACGTTCCTTTACAAAAATATATTTTTAAACCATTTATGATTCTAACTCGCCCTCTAGCAGCACAAATTTAGCTCTCATCAAACATAGTCAGCCTTTCTATCTAGGTTTTTATCGAATCTTTCAATATATAACATATGATCACCCAACAATTATAGCTTAATATCACACTTTCCTTAACCAAAACATGCTTCTTCATCATCAAGGCCTCTTATATACCATATAACATGAAATTTCTTAGGTAATCAACTTAATCAATACTTGAAACTAGGTGTTCATCAAATTTAACAACATATAACACATGATCATGCCTTAAATCATACTTTATTGCTTTGAGTATAGACAAGCATAACATATCACCTTTGTTCTTTATCTTTAACCCTAAGGGTTTCACTTGAAACATACCTTTGACACTTATTCTCACATAATCAACACATATACATAAAACTACATGCATGGCTACTCTAATCCTTGAATTTGAAATACTTAAACATCAAGTTCTATTGCAAAAACATGGCTATACCTTCTTTGAGCTCTTCCTTATCTTGCTAAAAGGCTTGTTAAAGCTATATCCTTCACTTTAATGGCTACTTTGCTCTTCTTGATAACCTTTTCCAGCAATCTTTCATAGTTTTCAATGGAACCCTCGATTTCCTTTCTTCTTTCTCTCTTGCTAGCAACTTTCGGGTGATGAAAATAAAATAAGGATTAGCCAACTTATTGCTTATAACATATAAATATATATATTACATGTAAATCTCCAACACTTAACTATACACTAGTTAAGTTTAACCCTTGCATGGTTAGGGGTAGTTGTGACATTTCCTTTCCATAATTGAGGGCATAATGAACAATTCACATACCAAGGATACCATGGTCATTCTTTCAATTGTCAAGGATAGCATACTCATTTCTCTTAAAATCTAGAGAATTAACTCTTCTAAATTATAAAATGCTCATTTCTTAATCAATTCAACTCCTTTTTGGTTCAAACTTGTTTCATCACAATTGAAATTTATTTTATCATTAAATAGTCCATAATTGGTTTGTCCCATAACACTTGTCACACCTTAAATACAAATTTCATTAACTAATTATTAATTCACAATAATCTCCAATTTACCTAATATTTCATTCTTAATTATTTACAAACCCTTTTTTTTTTCATCATCAATAAACTTCAACTTCCGACATCTCAAATAATCATGGTACTCATCTTTCCATAAACCGCTTCCTCAAGAAGCGAACCTCAACTGGATTACCAAAATCTATCGTCCTTTATCCTTTTTAAACTCATAATGTCCTACTTTTGACCTTAACGTCTATTGACTTATTTACTTCATGCACATGTGCTAATTCTCAACGTACAGACAATTTACATCCCATCTACGCACTTTCGGAGTATCACATTCTATATCTATGCATCATAACAAACGATTTTCTTCTTTAAATCCACAAATATCAATTTCTTATAACTTCAAAACCTTCCAAAATCATTGACTATATTATTTCCTTTAATCATTAGTATACCAATTTAGCACAATGGTTCCTTCTTTCCTACACGTACATACCTACCTTACCTTGTCATTCTCATAACTTCGCCTCTCCAGGCCTATTCATTAATCTTGTTATTAACATTCATAACTAAAACCTATTTCGCAAATTCTTTGCTTATTTCCATTATTTCCTCAAATTTTAACTTTCCTTTCTTTATCAAATCAAATATACATATACACATATACCTGTATTAAATCTATAATCCTGCTGACACATAATATCGTGTCTTACAATAATTCTTCCCAAATTACCTTATTATAGGTATTACAATAACTCATTTAGCTCAAATCCATTACATAACCATCAAAATTCTTTTTCTTTATAATTTCTCATTTTCCTAATTCTCTGGCTTAATTCATCTCTCTATATTCGACCACATAGGTCACATTCATCAAATTTATCACTTACTAAATCAACTTAATCACATAATAATCTCATTTAATCATTTTAACTAGGTTTTGTTTTATAACCTTCACTTAATTATCCATAATCCTTATTTAGAATTTCTGTAAAATCCTGGGGTGTCACAGTCATATTACTTCGTTCAACTTTGTTTAGCGTCAAAAGGTGCAATCCTATCACTCTCGCATTCAAAACCGTACGTACAACTAACACAAGTCCTCGGATAAAGAAAACTTCTAGTTATTTCATTATTTCCTTCAAATTATTAAACAAATAGATGATTTAGTGTCATATTACTTCGTTCAACTTTGTTTAGCATCAAAAGGTGCAATCCAATCACTGTCGCATTCAAAACCGTACGTATAAATAACACAAGTCCTCGGTTAAAGAAAACATCAAGTTGTTGCATTATTTCCTTCAAATTGGTAAACAAATAGATGATTTAGTGTCATATTACTTCGTTCACCTTTGTTTAGCATCAAAAGGTGCAATCCTATTAGTCTCGCAATCAAAACCGTACGTACAACTAACACAAGTCCTTGGTTCTAGAAAACTTCTACTTGTTTCATTATTTCCTTCAAATTGGTAAACAAATAGATGATTTAGTGTCATATTACTTTGTTCACCTTTGTTTAGCATCTAAAGGTGCAATCATATCACTCTCGCATTCAAAACCGTACGTACAACCAACACAAGTCCTCGGTTAAAGAAAACTTCTAGTTGTTTCATTATTTCCTTCAAATTGGTAAACAAATAGATGATTTAGTGTTACATTACTTCGTTCACCTTTGTTTAGCATCAAAAGGTGCACTCTTATCAGTCTCGCATTCAAAACCGTACGTACAACTAACACAAGTCCTCGCTTAAAGAAAAGTTCTAGTTGTTTCATTATTTCTTTCAAATTATTAAACAAATAGACGATTTAGTGTCATATTACTTCATTCAACTTTGTTTAGCATCAAAAGGTGCAATCATATCACTCTTGCATTCAAAACCGTACGTACAACCAACACAAGTCCTCGGTTAAAGAAAACTTCTAGTTGTTTAATTATTTCCTTCAAGTTGGGAAACAAATAGATGATTTAGTGTCATATTACTTCGTTCACCTTTGTTTAGCATCAAAAGGTGCAATCCTATTAGTCTTGCAATCAAAACCGTACGTATAACTAACACAAGTCCTCGGTTCTAGAAAACTTCTACTTGTTTCATTATTTCCTTCAAATTGGTAAACAAATAGATGATTTTGTGTCATATTACTTCGTTCAATTTTGTTTAGCATCAAAAGGTACAATCCTATCACTCTCGCTTTCAAAACCGTACGTACAACTAACACACGTCCTCGGTTAAAGAAAACTTCTACTTGTTTCATTATTTCCTTCAAATTGGCAAACAAATAGATGATTTAGTGTCATCTTACTTCGTTCACCTTTGTTTAGCATCAAAAGGTGCAATCCGATCACTCTCGCATTCAAAACTGTACGTACAACTAACATAAGTCCTCGGTTAAAGAAAAATTCTAGTTGTTTCGTTATTTCCTTCAAATTGGTAACAAATAGATGATTTAGTGTCATATTACTTCGTCCAATTTTGCTTAGCATCAAAAGGTAGAATCCTAACACTCTCGCATTCAAAACCACACGTACAACTAACACAAGTCCTCGTTTAACGAAAAATTCTAGTTGTTTCATTATTTCCTTCAAATTATTAAACAAATAGATGACTTAGTGTCATATTAATTCATTCAACTTTGTTTAGCATCAAAAGGTGCAATCCTATCACTCTCGCATTCAAAACTGTACGTACAACCAACACAAGTCCTCGGTTAAAGAAAACTTCTAGTTGCTTAATTATTTCCTTCAAATTGGTAAACAAATAGATGATTTAGTGTCATATTACTTCGTTCACCTTTGTTTAGCATCAAAAGGTGAAATCCTATTAGTCTTGCAATCAAAACCGTACGTATAACTAACACAAGTCCTCGGTTCTAGAAAACTTCTACTTGTTTCATTATTTCCTTGAAATTAGTAAACAAATAGATGATTTAGTGTCATATTACTTCGTTCAACTTTGTTTAGCATCAAAAGGTGCAAGCCGATCACTCTCGCATTCAAAACTGTACGTACAAGTAACACAAGTCCTCGGTTAAAGAAAAATTCTAGTTGTTTCGTTATTTCCTTCAAATTGGTAACAAATAGATGATTTAGTGTCATATTACTTCGTCCAACTTTGCTTAGCATCAAAAGGTGGAATCCTAACACTCTCGCATTCAAAACCACACGTACAACTTACAAAAGTCCTCGGATAAGGAAAACCTCTACTTGTTTCATTACGTCCTTCAAATTTGTAAACAAAGAGATAATTTAGAGTCATACTACTTCTTTCTACTTTGTTTACCATCAAGACGTGGAATCTTATCACTCTCGCATTCAAAATCGTACGTACAACTAACACAAGTCCTCGGTAAAAGAAAACTTCTAGTTGTTTCATTATTTCCTTCAAATCGGTACACAAATAGATGTTTTAGCGTCATATTACTTTGTTCAACTTTGTTTAGCGTCAAAAGGTGCAATCCTATCACTTTCGCATTCAAAACCGTAGGTACAATTAACACAAGTCCTCGGATAAAGAAAACTTCTAGTTGTTTCATTATTTCCTTCAAATTGTTAAACAAAGAGATGATTTAGTGTCATATTACTTCGTTCAACTTTCTTTAGCATCAAAAGGTGCAATCCAATCACTCTCGCATTCAAAACCGTACGTACAACCAACACAAGTCATCGGTTAAAAAAAACTTCTAGTTGTCGCATTATTTCCTTCAAATTGGTAAAAAAATAGATGATTTAGTGTCATATTACTTCTTTCACCTTTGTTCAGCATCAAAAGGTGCAATCCTATTAGTCTCGCAATCAAAACCGTACGTAAAACTAACACAAGTCCTCGGTTCTAGAAAACTTCTATTTGTTTCATTATTTCCTTCAAATTGGTAAACAAATAGATGATTTAGTGTCATATTACTTTGTTCACCTTTGTTTAGCATCTAAAGGTGCAATCCAATCACTCTCGCATTCAAAACCGTACGTACAACTAGCACAAGTCCTCGGTTAAATAAAACTTCTAGTTGTTTCATTATTTCCTTCAAATTGGTAAACAAATTGATGATTTAGTGTTATATTACTTCGTTCACCTTTGTTAGCATCAAAAGGTGCTCTCCTATCAGTCTCACATTCAAAACTGTACGTACAACTAACACAAGTCCTCGGTTAAAGAAAAATTCTAGTTGTTTCATTATTTCCTTCAAATTGGTAAACAAATAGATGATTTAGTGTCATATTACTTCGTTCACCTTTGTTTAGCATCAAAAGGTGCAATACTATCACTCTCGCATTCAAAACCGTACGTACAACTAACACAAGTCCTCGGTTAAAGAAAACTTCCAGTTGTTTCATTATTTCCTTCAAATTGGTAAACAAATAGATGATTTAATGTCATATTACTTCGTTCACCTTTGTTTAGCATCAAAAGGTACAATCCTATTAGTCTCGCAATCAAAAACGTACGTATAACTAACACAAGTCCTCGGTTCTAGAAAACTTCTACTTGTTTCATTATTTCCTTTAAATTGGTAAACAAATAGATGATTTAGTGTCATATTACTTCGTTCACCATTGTTTAGCATCAAAATGTGCAATCCTATCACTGTCGCATTCAAAACCGTACGTACAACTAACACAAGTCCTCGGTTAAAGAAAACTTCTACTTGTTTCATTATTTCCTTCAAATTGGTAAACAAATAGATAATTTAGTGTCATATTACTTCGTTCACCTTTGTTTAGCATCAAAAGGTGCAATCCGATCACTCTTGCATTCAAAACTGTACGTACAACTAACACAAGTCCTCGGTTAAAGAAAAATTCTAGTTGTTTCGTTATTTCCTTCAAATTGGTAACAAATAGATGATTTAGTGTCATATTACTTCGTCCAACTTTGCTTAGCATCAAAAGGTGGAATCCTAACACTCTCGCATTCAAAACCACACGTACAACTTACAAAAGTCCTCGGATAAGGAAAACCTCTACTTGTTTCATTACGTCCTTCAAATTTGTAAACAAAGAGATAATTTAGAGTCATATTACTTCTTTCTACTTTGTTTACCATCAAAAGGTGGAATCTTATCACTCTCGCATTCAAAAGCGTACATACAACTAACACAAGTCCTCGGTAAAAGAAAACTTCTAGTTGTTTCATTATTTCCTACAAATCGGTACACAAATAGATGATTTAGTGTCATATTACTTCGTTCAACTTTGTTTAGCGTCAAAAGGTGCAATCCTATCACTCTCGCATTCAAAACCGTACGTACACCTAACACAAGTCCTCGGATAAAGAAAACTTCTAGTTGTTTCATTATTTCCTTCAAATTATTAAACAAATAGATGATTTAGTGTCATATTACTTCGTTTAACTTTCTTTAGCATCAAAAGGTGCAATCCAATCACTCTCGCATTCAAAACCGTACGTACAACCAACACAAGTCATCGGTTAAAAAAAACTTCTAGTTGTCGCATTATTTCCTTCAAATTGGTAAAAAAATAGATGATTTAGTGTCATATTACTTCTTTCACCTTTGTTCAGCATCAAAAGGTGCAATCCTATTAGTCTCGCAATCAAAACCGTACGTAAAACTAACACAAGTCCTCGGTTCTAGAAAACTTCTATTTGTTTCATTATTTCCTTCAAATTGGTAAACAAATAGATGATTTAGTGTCATATTACTTTGTTCACCTTTGTTTAGCATCTAAAGGTGCAATCCAATCACTCTCGCATTCAAAACCGTACGTACAACTAGCACAAGTCCTCGGTTAAAGAAAACTTCTAGTTGTTTCATTATTTCCTTCAAATTGGTAAACAAATTGATGATTTAGTGTTATATTACTTCGTTCACCTTTGTTAGCATCAAAAGGTGCTCTCCTATCAGTCTCACATTCAAAACTGTACGTACAACCAACACAAGTCCTCGGTTAAAGAAAAATTCTAGTTGTTTCATTATTTCCTTCAAATTGGTAAACAAATAGATGATTTAGTGTCATATTACTTCGTTCACCTTTGTTTAGCATCAAAAGGTGCAATCCTATCACTCTCGCATTCAAAACCGTACGTACAACTAACACAAGTCCTCGGTTAAAGAAAACTTCCAGTTGTTTCATTATTTCCTTCAAATTGGTAAACAAATAGATGATTTAATGTCATATTACTTCGTTCACCTTTGTTTAGCATCAAAAGGTACAATCCTATTAGTCTCGCAATCAAAAACGTACGTATAACTAACGCAAGTCCTCGGTTATAGAAAACTTCTACTTGTTTCATTATTTCCTTTAAATTGGTAAACAAATAGATGATTTAGTGTCATATTACTTCGTTCACCATTGTTTAGCATCAAAATGTGCAATCCTATCACTCTCGCATTCAAAACCGTACGTACAACTAACACAAGTCCTCGGTTAAAGAAAACTTCTACTTGTTTCATTATTTCCTTCAAATTGGTAAACAAATAGATAATTTAGTGTCATATTACTTCGTTCACCTTTGTTTAGCATCAAAAGGTGCAATCCGATCACTCTTGCATTCAAAACTGTACGTACAACTAACACAAGTCCTCGGTTAAAGAAAAATTCTAGTTGTTTCGTTATTTCCTTCAAATTGGTAACAAATAGATGATTTAGTGTCTTATTACTTCGTCCAACTTTGCTTAGCATCAAAAGGTGGAATCCTAACACTCTCGCATTCAAAACCACACGTACAACTTACAAAAGTCCTCGGATAAGGAAAACCTCTACTTGTTTCATTACGTCCTTCAAATTTGTAAACAAAGAGATAATTTAGAGTCATATTACTTCTTTCTACTTTGTTTACCATCAAAAGGTGGAATCTTATCACTCTCGCATTCAAAAGCGTACATACAACTAACACAAGTCCTCGGTAAAAGAAAACTTCTAGTTGTTTCATTATTTCCTACAAATCGGTACACAAATAGATGATTTAGTGTCATATTACTTCGTTCAACTTTGTTTAGCGTCAAAAGGTGCAATCCTATCACTCTCGCATTCAAAACCGTACGTACACCTAACACAAGTCCTCGGATAAAGAAAACTTCTAGTTGTTTCATTATTTCCTTCAAATTATTAAACAAATAGATGATTTAGTGTCATATTACTTCGTTTAACTTTCTTTAGCATCAAAAGGTGCAATCCAATCACTCTCGCATTAATAACCGTACGTATAACCAACACAACTCCTCGGTTAAAGAAAACATCTAGTTGTTGCATTATTTCCTTCAAATTGGTAAACAAATAGATGATTTAGTGTAATATTACTTCGTTCACCTTTGTTTAGCATCAAAAGGTGCAATCCTATTAGTCTCGCAATCAAAACCGTACGTACAACTAACACAAGTGCTCGGTTCTAGAAAACTTCTACTTGTTTCATTATTTCCTTCAAATTGGTAAACAAATAGATGATTTAGTGTCATATTACTTTGTTCACCTTTGTTTAGCATCTAAAGGTGAAATCCTTTCACTCTCGCATTCAAAACCATACGTGCAACCAACGCAAGTCCTCGGTTAAAGAAAACTTCTAGTTGTTTCATTATTTCCTTCAAATTTGTAAACAAATTGATGATTTAGTGTTATATTACTTCGTTCACCTTTGTTTAGCATCAAAAGGTGCACTCCTATCAGTCTCGCATTCAAAACCGTACATACAACTAACACAAGTCCTCGCTTAAAGAAAAGTTCTAGTTGTTTCATTATTTCTTTCAAATTATTAAACAAATAGATGATTTAGTGTCATATTACTGCATTCAACTTTGTTTAGCATCAAAAGGTGCAATCATATCACTCTCGCATTCAAAATCGTACGTACAACCAACATAAGTCCTCGGTTAAAGAAAACTTCTAGTTGTTTAATTATTTCCTTTAAGTTGGTAAACAAATAGATGATTTAGTGTCATATTACTTCGTTCACCTTTGTTCAGCATCAAAAGGTGCAATCCTATTAGTCTCGCAATCAAAACCGTACGTAAAACTAACACAAGTCCTCGGTTCTAGAAAACTTCTACTTGTTTCATTATTTCCTTCAAATTGGTAAACAAATAGACGATTTAGTGTCATATTACTTTGTTCACCTTTGTTTAGCATCTAAAGGTGCAATCCAATCACTCTCGCATTCAAAACCGTACGTACAACTAGCACAAGTCCTCGGTTAAATAAAACTTCTAGTCGTTTCATTATTTCCTTCAAATTGGTAAACAAATTGATGATTTAGTGTTATATTACTTCGTTCACCTTTGTTTAGCATCAAAAGGTGCTCTCCTATCAGTCTCACATTCAAAACTGTACGTACAACCAACACAAGTCCTCGGTTAAAGAAAAATTCTAGTTATTTCATTATTTCCTTCAAATTGGTAAACAAATAGATGATTTAGTGTCATATTACTTCGTTCACCTTTGTTTAGCATCAAAAGGTGCACTTCTATCACTCTCGCATTCAAAACCGTACGTACAACTAACACAAGTCCTCGGTTAAAGAAAACTTCCAGTTGTTTCATTATTTCCTTCAAATTGGTAAACAAATCGATGATTTAATGTCATATTACTTCGTTCACCTTTGTTTAGCATCAAAAGGTGCAATCCTATTAGTCTCGCAATCAAAAACGTACGTATAACTAACACAAGTCCTCGGTTCAAGAAAACTTTTACTTGTTTCATTATTTCCTTTAAATTGGTAAACAAATAGATGATTTAGTGTCATATTACTTCGTTCACCATTGTTTAGCATCAAAATGTGCAATCCTATCACTCTCGCATTCAAAACCGTACGTACAACTAACACAAGTCCTCGGTTAAAGAAAACTTCTACTTGTTTCATTATTTCCTTCAAATTGGTAAACAAATAGATAATTTAGTGTCATATTACTTCGTTCACCTTTGTTTAGCATCAAAAGGTGCAATCCGATCACTCTTGCATTCAAAACTGTACGTACAACTAACACAAGTCCTCGGTTAAAGAAAAATTCTAGTTGTTTCGTTATTTCCATCAAATTGGTAACAAATAGATGATTTAGTGTCATATTACTTCGTCCAACTTTGCTTAGCATCAAAAGGTGGAATCCTAACACTCTCGCATTCAAAACCACAAGTACAACTCACAAAAGTCCTCGGATAAGGAAAACCTCTACTTGTTTCATTACGTCCTTCAAATTTGTAAACAAAGAGATAATTTAGAGTCACATTACTTCTTTCTACTTTGTTTACCATCAAAAGGTGGAATCTTATCACTCTCACATTCAAAACCGTACATACAACTAACACAAGTCCTCGGTAAAAGAAAACTTCTAGTTGTTTCATTATTTCCTACAAATCGGTACACAAATAGATGATTTAGTGTCATATTACTTCGTTCAACTTTGTTTAGCGTCAAAAGGTGCAATCCTATCACTCTCGCATTCAAAACCGTACGTACAACTAACACAAGTCCTCGGATAAAGAAAACTTCTAGTTGTTTCCTTATTTCCTTCAAATTAATAAACAAATAGATGATTTAGTGTCATATTACTTCGTTCAACTTTGTTTAGCATCAAAAGGTGCAATCCAATCACTCTCGCATTAATAACCGTACGTATAACCAACACAAGTCCTCGGTTAAAGAAAACTTCTAGTTGTTGCATTATTTCCTTCAAATTGGTAAACAAATAGATGATTTAGTGTAATATTACTTCGTTCACCTTTGTTTAGCATCAAAAGGTGCAATCCTACTAGTCTCGCAATCAAAACCGTACGTACAACTAACACAAGTACTCGGTTCTAGAAAACTTCTACTTGTTTCATTATTTCCTTCAAATTGGTAAACAAATAGATGATTTAGTGTCATATTACTTTGTTCACCTTTGTTTAGCATCTAAAGGTGCAATCCTATCACTCTCGCATTCAAAACCATACGTACAACCAACACAAGTCCTCGGTTAAAGAAAACTTCTAGTTGTTTCATTATTTCCTTCAAATTGGTAAACAAATTGATGATTTAGTGTTATATTACTTCGTTCACCTTTGTTTAGCATCAAAAGGTGCACTCCTATCAGTCTCGCATTCAAAACCGTACATACAACTAACACAAGTCCTCGCTTAAAGAAAAGTTCTAGTTGTTTCATTATTTCTTTCAAATTATTAAACAAATAGATGATTTAGTGTCATATTACTTCATTCAACTTTGTTTAGCATCAAAAGGTGCAATCCTATCACTCTCGCATTCAAAATCGTACGTACAACCAACATAAGTCCTCGGTTAAAGAAAACTTCTAGTTGTTTAATTATTTTCTTTAAGTTCGTAAACAAATAGATGATTTAGTGTCATATTACTTCGTTCACCTTTGTTTAGCATCAAAAGGTGCAATCCTATTAGTCTTGCAATTAAAACCGTACGTATAACTAACACAAGTCCTCGGTTAAAGAACACTTCTACTTGTTTAATTATTTCCTTCAAATTGGTAAACAAATAGATAATTTTGTGTCATATTACTTCGTTCAACTTTGTTTAGCATCAAAAGGTACAATCCTACCACTCTCGCATTCAAAACCGTACGTACAACTAACACAAGTCCTCGGTTAAAGAAAACTTCTACTGGTTTCATTATTTCCTTCAAATTGGTAAACAAATAGGTGATTTAGTGTCATATTACTTCGTTCACCTATATTTATCATCAAAAGGTGCAATCCGATCACTCTCGCATTCAAAACTGTACGTACAACTAACATAAGTCCTCGGTTAAAGAAAAATTCTAGTTGTTTCGTTATTTCCTTCAAATTGGTAACAAATAGATGATTTAGTGTCATATTACTTCGTCCAATTTTTCTTAGCATCAAAAGGTGGAATCCTAACACTCTCGCATTCAAAACCACACGTACAACTAACACAAGTCCTCGTTTAACGAAAAATTCTAGTTGTTTCATAATTTCCTTCAAATTATTAAACAAATAAATGACTTAGTGTCATATTAATTCATTCAACTTTGTTTAGCATCAAAAGGTGCAATCCTATCACTCTCGCATTCAAAACCGTACGTACAACCAACACAAGTCCTCGGTTAAAGAAAACTTCTAGTTGTTTAATTATTTCCTTCAAATTAGTAAACAAATAGATGATTTAGTGTCATATTACTTCGTTCACCTTTGTTTAGCATCAAAAGGTGCAATCCTATTAGTCTTGCAATCAAAACCGTACGTATAACTAACACAAGTCCTCGGT
Organism: Hedera helix; assembly: GCA_947179155.2. Lineage (NCBI taxonomy): Eukaryota > Viridiplantae > Streptophyta > Magnoliopsida > Apiales > Araliaceae > Hedera > Hedera helix. The sequence goes on from OX359286.1 coordinate 12,430,614, forward strand.
TCTAGAAAACTTCTACTTGTTTCATTATTTCCTTCAAATTGGTAAACAAATAGATGATTTAATGTCATATTAATTCGTTCAACTTTGTTTAGCATCAAAAGGTGCAATCCGATCACTCTCGCATTCAAAACTGTACGTACAACTAACACAAGTCCTCGGTTAAAGAAAAATTCTAGTTGTTTCGTTATTTCCTTCAAATTGGTAACAAATAGATGATTTAGTGTCGTATTACTTCGTCCAACTTTGCTTAGCATCAAAAGGTGAAATCCTAACACTCTCGCATTCAAAACCACACGTACAACTCACAAAAGTCCTCGGATAAGGAAAACCTCTACTTGTTTCATTACGTCCTTCAAATTTGTAAACAAAGAGATAATTTAGAGTCATATTACTTCTTTCTACTTTGTTTACCATCAAAAGGTGGAATCTTATCACTCTCGCATTCAAAACCGTACGTACAACTAACACAAGTCCTCGGTAAAAGAAAACTTCTAGTGTTTCATTATTTCCTTCAAATCGGTACACAAATAGATTATTTAGCGTCATATTACTTCGTTCAACTTTGTTTAGCGTCAAAAGGTGCAATCTTATCACTCTCGCATTCAAAACCGTACGTACAACTAACACAAGTCCTCGGATAAAGAAAAATTCTAGTTGTTTCATTATTTCCTTCAAATTATTAAACAAATAGATGATTTAGTGTCATATTACTTCGTTCAACTTTGTTTAGCATCAAAAGGTGCAATCCAATCACTCTCACATTCAAAACCGTACGTACAACCAACACAAGTCCTCGGTTAAAGAAAACTTCTGGTTGTTGCATTATTTACTTCAAATTGGTAAACAAATAGATGATTTAGTGTCATATTACTTCGTTCACCTTTGTTTAGCATCAAAAGGTGCAATCCTCTTAGTCTCGCAATCAAAACCGTACGTACAACTAACACAAGTCCTCGGTTCTAGAAAACTTCTACTTGTTTCATTATTTCCTTCAAATTGGTAAACAAATAAATGGTTTAGTGTCATATTACTTTGTTCACCTTTGTTTAGCATCTAAAGTTGCAATCCTATCACTCTCGCATTCAAAACCGTACGTACAACCAACACAAGTCCTCGGTTAAAGAAAATTTCTAGTTGTTTCATTATTTGCTTCAAATTGGTAAACAAATTGATGATTTAGTGTTATATTACTTCGTTCACCTTTGTTTAGCATCAAAAGGTGCACTCCTATCAGTCTCGCATTCAAAACCGTACGTACAACTAACACAAGTCCTCGCTTAAAGAAAAGTTCTAGTTGTTTCATTATTTCCTTCAAATTGGTAAACAAATAGATGATTTAATGTCATATTACTTCGTTCACCTTTGTTTAGCATCAAAAGGTGCAATCCTATTAGTCTCGCAATCAAAAACGTACGTATAACTAACACAAGTCCTCGGTTCTAGAAAACTTCTACTTGTTTCATTACTTCCTTCAAATTGGTAAACAAATAGATTATTTAGTGTCATATTTCTTCGTTCACAGTTGTTCGTTTTACTTAAATGAAATATGTTATGGTGTTGCGCAATTGTTTAATGGTCTTTATATTCTTGCTTTAGAGATGCCTATCTATAACATAAATACAAAACGATTTAAATCAAATGATTCAAATCCGACATATCTCTGGCACTGTCGTTTATGCCATATAAATGAGAAACGCATATCCAAACTCCATAAAGATGGATTTTTGGATTCATTTGATTTTGAATCATATGACAAATGCGAGTCTTGTTTATTAGGTAAGATGACTAAAGCCCCTTTCACTGGTTACAGTGAACGGGCTAGTGATATATTGGGACTTATACATAGTAATGAATGTGGACCCATGAGTTCATTAGCAAGAGGTAGGTTCTATTACTTCATTACATTTACTGATGACTTCAGTAGATATGGATATGTGTATCTTATGAGACACAAATCCGAATCCTTGGAAAAGTTCAAGGAATTCAAGAATGAAGTTCAAAACCAATTTGGCAAAAGTGTAAAAGCCCTTCGATCCGATCGAGGTGGTGAATACTTAAGCCGAGATTTTGATGACCTTCTAAAGGAGTGTGGTATTATATTACAACTCACTCCACCTGGAACACCACAATGGAATGGTGTGTCTGAGAGGAGGAATTGCACCTTGTTGGACATGGTACGATCAATGATGAGTCATGCATATCTTCCAATAAGCTTCTGGGGTCATGCCCTAGAGACAGCTGCATTCACACTTAATCGAGTTCCTACAAAGACGGTTCAAAAGACACCATATGAGATGTGGACTGGGAAACGTCCTAGTATATCGTTCATGAAGATTTGGGGTTGCGAGGCATTTGTAAAACGTCTGGCTTCTGACAAGCTCGGACCCAAATCTGACAAATGTAATTTTGTGGGATACCCTAAGGAAACAAAAGGGTATTATTTCTACAAACCTTCTGAGAACAAAGTATTTGTTGCTCGAACTGGTATTTTTCTAGAAAGAGAATTTGTCTCTAAAGGAAACAGTGGGAGGAAAGTAGAACTCGAAGAAATTCGTGAACCACAAAATATCATTGAACCTGAGTTGGAACATGAGCAGGAACCACAAGATATTGTGGAAAGTGAACCTGCTCAAATTACACAAGTCATTCGTAGATCTAGTAGGACACGCCAAGAGCCTGAGAGATATTATGGATTTCTTGTGACTCAAAACGGCGATGTGATGCTCATAGATCAGGATGAGCCTACTTCCTACCAAGAAGCTATGAATGGACCAGATTCTGAGAGATGGCTTGAAGCCATGAAATCTTAGATGGACTCCATGTATACTAACCAAGTATGGACTTTAGTTGATCCACCCGAAGGGGTAAAACCAATCGGGTGCAAATGGGTTTTCAAGAAGAAAACCGACATGGATGGTAATGTACAAACCTATAAAGGCCGACTGGTAGCAAAAGGTTTCAAACAAGTTTAAGGTGTTGACTATGATGAAACCTTCTCTCCAGTGGCAATGGTTAAATCCATCAGGATCTTACTTGCTATTGCAGCCTTTTATGATTACGAAATCTGGCAGATGGATGTCAAAACTGCTTTCCTTAATGGAAATCTCCTTGAGGATGTGTACATGACACAACCTGAGGGTTTTGTCACTCCAAAGGATGCTAGAAAGGTATGTAAGCTGCAGCGATCCATTTATGGATTGAAGCAAGCCTCTTGGAGTTGGAATCTTCGATTTGATGAAGCAGTCAAAGAGTTTGGCTTTATAAAAAATGAAGATGAACCTTGTGTATATAAGAAGGTTAGTGGGAGTCAGATTGTATTCCTGGTATTATATGTAGACGACATATTAATTATTGGGAATGACATTCCTTCCTTACAGGCTGTAAAAACATGGTTAGGAAAATGTTTCTCCATGAAAGATTTGGGTGATGCAACCTACATTTTAGGTATCAAGATCTATCGAGATAGATCGAGAAAAATGCTCGGCCTAAGTCAAAGTACATATATGGATAAAGTGTTTAAACGGTTCAGCATGCAAGAGGCAAAAAGAGGACACTTACCCATGACTCATGGTGTAAAGATCTCTAAGGCCCAATGTCCTAAATCACAAGATGATGAGGAGCGTATGAGAAAGATCCCTTATGCTTCGGCAATTGGATCTATCATGTACGCAATGATATGTACTCGTCCGGATGTTTCGTATGCTTTGAGCATGACGAGCAGATACCAATCGAATCCAGGTGAAGGTCACTGGACAGCAGTCAAGAATATCCTCAAGTACCTGAAAAGGACTAAGGATTCATTCTTGGTATATGGAGGTGAAGATAAACTGGCAGTAAAGGGTTACACAGATGCTAGTTTCCAAACTGACAGTGATGACTATAAGTCTCAGTCAGGTTTTGTGTTTGGCGTTAATGGTGGTGCTGTTAGCTGGAAAAGTTCAAAGCAAGAGACAGTAGCTGATTCTACAACAGAGGCTGAGTATATTGCTGCTTCTAGTGCAGCCAAGGAGGCTATATGGATTAAAAAGTTTGTCACTGAACTTGGTGTTGTTCCAACCATTGTTGATCCAGTTGAGTTATACTGTGATAATGATGGAGCCATTGCACAGGCTAAGGAACCCAGATCTCACCAACGATCCAAGCATATACTTAGGCAGTACCATCTCATCCGTGAAATCATTAATAGAGGAGATGTACATATATGCAGAGTGCCAACAGATAATAATGTTGCAGATCCAGTGACCAAGGCTTTGTCACAGCAGAAGCACGAAGGTCACACTAGTTCCATGGGTATTAGATACATGAGTGATTGGCTCTAGTGCAAGTGGGAGATTGTTAGAGTTTATGCCCTAGAGGCTAATTATTTGATGTAATTGCTTAACATTTTTTATATTATATTTGATTGAATAAATATATTATTTTATTATGATTTCATTTACTGCGTTATATAAATGTTAACATAATAAAAGCCCTTAGAATAATGATACGAATTATATAGCTTTAAGTATGTGACTTGAACATGAGATTATATAATTATAATTAGTATCATTGCTCTTAAATGTCCCTAGTCGAGTATCATTGTTAATGGGACAACAATGATGCATTGAGACTAGTATGTGGATTGACTGATGGCCAAATCTCATTGGTCATAAATATATGAGATATTTGAGTCAATGCATAGGTACATGTTAGAGAACAATGTACTGGACTGACCCACCATGAGAATTCTACATGGAGCATTATGCAAAGTGTCATAAGAAATTCTTATAGTGACAATGATGTAATGATCCTCCGACCTGAAGTCACTATATTATTACACGAGAATTTGTGTACTTTAATATCATCAAATGTCACCTTTAATAGGATGGACAATAAAGGTGATTATTGGGTACATCATGAATCGTGTGAGAAATATGAGTGATCTAGATGGAATTTAACCCTCCTTTATATTAGGGGTGATATCCATAGGCCTCTTGATTGAGTAGGACTATGAAATGCATGGCCATGCTCAAATATTGATTTTTTTCATATAGTCTACTCATTGATCAAGAAAACTCAGATTAAATTATGAAGAGTATGACACATTCCATGCCTCGAATTTAATCTAGGATATAAGGTTAAAAGGATTAAATTACATTGAAACATTGGTCACGAAAAGGTTGTATCGAATCACCGATCTTATTATTATTTGGGTAGCAGTGATGCATTACTAGATGCCGCTCACTGTTTATAATTTTATAATATGATTTTAAAATTATTGCCAACATAACAATAACCTATAGGGTCACACACTTAGAACGTAATTAAAAGGGAATTAATTTAAATTGTAAGTATTTTAAATATGTCAATATGATTGATAGTATTTAAAAATTACGAATTTAAATTAATAGGATAATTTGTATATATGTATATTAATTAAGTAAGACTTAATTAAAATATAATATATATAAATTCGGATTTTATTTTTCTATTTATTTTAGGTTTTAGTTAATTCCTATTAACTACTATATATATGATATATCAGTAGTCTAAAAGTTACGTAAGGAAAAACTAAAACCCTAGCCGCTTTCAGAAAGAGGCTAGAGAGAAAAATAATTGGGAAATCCTAATCTTGGTGGCTAGTACCGCGGTTCCTTTTGCTGCAGATCGTGGGACGATTCGCGGAGCGTTCGTGTGGATACCGTAGAGATGCAGTCGCTGGATTGCGTTGAAGATTCGAAGCTGTTCCAGAATTCAATCGTCTCCTGTCCATCTCAGATAATCGGTAAAATAATCTAAACCTCTGATTAATCTGTTTTCGCTTGGATCCTGTCTTAGGGTTTCGAAAAAAAAATTTTAAATTCCGCTGCTTTCACTGTGTCGAAACCCTAACATTAGTCTCGCAATCAAAAACGTACGTATAACTAACACAAGTCCTCGGTTCTAGAAAACATCTACTTGTTTCATTATTTCCTTCAAATTGGTAAACAAATAGATGATTTAATGTCATATTACTTCGTTCACCATTGTTTAGCATCAAAAGGTGCAATCCTATCACTCTCGCATTCAAAACCGTACGTACAACTAACACAAGTCCTCGGTTAAAGAAAACTTCTACTTGCTTCATTATTTCCTTCAAATTGGTAAACAAATTGATGATTTAGTGTTATATTACTTCGTTCACCTTTGTTTAGCATCAAAAGGTGCACTCCTATCAGTCTCGCATTCAAAACCGTACGTACAACTAACACAAGTCCTCAGTTAAAGAAACTTCTAATTGTTTCATTATTTCCTTCAAATTGGTAAACAAATAGATGATTTAATGTCATATTACTTCGTTCACCTTTGTTTAGCATCAAAAGGTGCAATCCTATTAGTCTCGCAATCAAAAATGTACGTATAACTAACACAAGTCCTCGGTTCTAGAAAACTTCTACTTGTTTCATTATTTCCTTCAAATTGGTAAACAAATAGATGATTTAGTGTCATATTACTTCGTTCACCATTGTTTAGCATCAAAAGGTGCAATCCTATCACTCTCGCATTCAAAACCGTACGTACAACTAACACAAGTCCTCGATTAAAAAAACTTCTACTTGTTTCATTATTTCTGTAATGCCCCCAAAATCCCCGCGCTTTCGATGCAACGGACCTTGTGCGTTAATTTCTTACATCTATCGACTTAACCAATGATCCCATAATCATATTGGTTGAATTAGTCTTATTTTAGACTATACATTAAAAACTTTCTCTTAACTTTGTCCCTGGATCTTAACTTGATCTCAGTCTCATAAGTATACAAGTATCAACTTGTATTTCATCCGTATAAATGGATAAAACCATATATAACGGTCTAATTTTAACTTTAGGATTTAAATATTCTATAACTTTACACGTTCCAACATCCACGGTATTAAATCATTAGGACGGCTCTTGGGAACAGAGAATCCCGCGGTGAATGTTTGTATCTTCACCCGTGATAAATGTTTGCATCTTTATCCGTGACAAATGGTTGTATCTTTGTCCGGTACAAAGTTCTCTTTCCGTACAGAACATTACCCAACTAGTTAAAACCCTCATTCGAAACATATTTGTTTATAGTGATATCTCTTCATATCAATAATCCTACTTATATGGTATTCAGAATAGTAATAACGAGTTATACCTGGGCCCGAGGAACCTTAACGATGGATTTGACTAGTCAACATCGCTTAGTTCTGTCTCGGATGTACAACACTCACAAGTTATTTACCGATCCTCATCCAGATAAATAGATCATTATCAATACTATGTTAAGTTTTAACAATTCTAGGTTATATCAAAATAAAGACATAACAACATTCTGATGATAATAATTTATATCATTCATTCAATATTCGGTTACATGTTTGTTTGTTCGTATTACAACAGTCAATATGACTTATACAAATATAAGTAATAAACATGAAAACCTAATTTATGCTTCATCTTTACGTTCATGATCTTCTTAACGTTCATCTCTAATCTGCAAATAAGGTTTTATTCGCAAGAGTGAGCACGACGGCTCAGCAAGTCTAACATACAGCACATACGCAGTTTATGCTTTCATATAAACTTTAAAATGCATTGACTGAACATAACTCTCTATTTAATATCACATATAACTCACGTTCCATCAATTTATATCACATTGACACACAAAGTATATAAATCATGTTCATAAATCGTAAACATAACGCATAACAGTTAGAAGGCTTGTAAACATCAGTTAAAGACTTCACATATCATCTATTTCATAATAACATGACATTACACATCTCATTTATCATTTTAACAATACTACATGTTGTGCTTAAATTTAGTTAGCAATTTATACGCAAGTGTACGCAATCAACAAATAATACAGTGATAAAATAGAGTGTCGAACCCACAGGGAATTAAAATAATTATTAACCAATTATTAAATTGTTATCGCCTTAATCTTATTTAAACAAATGATTTAAAATTTGTGAAATAAAACTAATTAAAATTAATAAAGAAATTACTCAATAATAAAATACTAGGGTGGCAGAATCATATATTTAATATCATCTTCTCAATTTTTCATGCCCAAAAACTCTACTATTTATCTCACACTAATTTGGTCTCTCGACTCTATTAGATGCGGAAAATAAAATCAATTAAGCCCAATTAAGTTTTAAATCAAATTGTTAATTCTTTTACAGCCAAGCAAATGTATAAAATCAAACACTCACTATATCTATCGAAACACAATTTATATCCGCTTTTAACAAATTATAAACTGAATCCAACAAATCATAATGAGAATCCAATTTTATATTTGAGCGATAAAAATAGGCATTCAATAAAAAGAATTATTATTTACGTTAAAGTACTAAATCTGTAAAATTTATTGGCATGAATTTGTGCAATGGAATCAATCAAATATAATCATCATTAACCCTAGAAATTAATCTAACCTAGCATACTTAAAATTAAAACACAAAACATAATTAAATAATGCATAAATAAAATAATTCACAAATAATTCAACGTATCAAAATTACAACAATTAAAGAAAAAGAAAAGAAATCAAATCTGTGTTTGACATCCGTCTGTCACTCGGATCACAGTCTTCAACTCCCAAGCTCCACCTTCAATTGTTGAATCCTTCCGCGTTAAATATTTGCTTCGAATAAAATAAAAATCTACTCTTAAACTACTCTAATAATCTGCTATTCTATGTTAATATATTCTGATCTATGTTAGAGTACTGTTAAAAATCTGTTAGATACTGAATATAATAGCTAAATAATTTATTTATAGGAGTACAATATTAATTCTAAGCTAATGTGGAAAAGAAATCCAATTAGGAATCAAATTATTGCTCAAATTCGCGATTAATCCCGATCTGGTACAATTCCCAGCATTTCCGCGTCAAACAAACACGGCGTTGACTTCGGTCAACGCGCGCTAAAAACCACCGCGCGCATTGCGCGAGCACTATTCCTGTCGGTAGCTGAAAACGACGTCGTCTGTTGTTGTTCTGTTATTGCATGTGCGCGCATGGCGTGTTCCGGCCTGTTCCTAGTTATTACGATATTGCCATCCAGCCGGTTAATTACAATTATGCCATCCATAGTTGCTGTTATTCACGGTTTTGCCCCTAGCACTTGTAGAATTTACAATTTCGCCATCAATGATTTATTTTCCTACAAAATTAAATATAAATTAACTAAAAATAAATAAAAATAATATAAAAATACTAAAAATAATAATAATGCATAATAATAAACAAATTACCTAAAATCAATTAAAATACCTAAGAACTCGCAATTAATTAAGCCAAAAATATATATTAAATATGAATAAAATTCAACTTAACAAATACCCCCAAACTTAACTTTTTGCTTGCCCTCAAGCAAAATAAAAATAAAACAAATACTCTACTAACTACATCAAAATTACTCAAGCAATGAATCAATATGAATAAAATTATTAACCTCAAAAATTCCTCAAATGATAACTCAATTTTATTTTTTTAAATCATGCAATGTCACAAATTTTAACATATTCATCAATCTTACATCACTCTTGATCCTTTGTGCGTGTGTGAATCCAAATGTATCAAACTAATTAAACTCAAATAAATTTACATAATTTAAATGCTACATAAAAGATATTTAACACTCTATAAACTTAACTTCAACACACCTCAAAGTTAATACAAGAAAATATAAATTAGAAAATCAAAAGGTTTTAACATATTAAACACACTAGGATTATTATTTACATTAACCACATACTTTCCCAAGTATTTAACTAAAATAGGTGGCCATCCTTTTTAGTTTTTTTTTCTCTTCTTCATTTTTTGGTGAGTGCATCTTATGCTCCATCTCACATCTTTCTCAATAGCGAGTGCGTTTTACGCTCCATCTCGCTTCATGTGTTTATGAGTTAGTGCGTTTTACGCTCCATCTCAACTCACCACATTTTTTTTCTTTTTTCAATTTAACTTGAGAAACTCAATATTTAATAATCCTGGAAAAATCACCTAAATCATCTCCCCCAAACTTATATTTTACCTCATATTTCACTTCAAGATATAATCGAAATAAGTTACAGAGAAAGTTAATATCCTTCACAAGCATCCACATAAACTTTCTTTAAGTCAAAACTAACTCAACACAAATGGACATGTGCTCAAAAAAAATTTAAAGGATCACTAGCAATATAATAACCAACAAATAGTCAAAATCCCAACTAAGCAAAAATTCATCAATTTTCAAAAAGTTATTGAAATACAAACCAATTTTTTTATCATCGACCAAAAATTTAATTCAAATAATCATTGCCCAAGTGACTCAACTTAAAAACTAAGTTAACCCATTTTCGTAGGAAAACACGATTGCACTTAGCATGTGCAACAAGCCTTTAAACCCCAAGGTTACCCCAAGTGGACGAGTTGTGTCTCGTGAGGGTTTGCAGTGAATATACCCACAAAATTCTAAATTTTAAAAAAAAATAAAAAATAAAAAAAATAAAAAATTTCCTATTAAATTTAAAAACTAACCACACCCCCAAACTTAAAACAGACATTGTCCTCAATGTATAAAATAAAGAGATTAAGCACAGAGAACTCCCCTGAATATATAGCAATTATCATTATCACTGTCCGCCAAGTCTGAGAAATAACCTGAAAAACAAAACAAAAACAAAAACAAAAATATTAAAATCTATTAAAACAAAAACTAACTAAACAAATAAAATTATTTACTAAAAATAAAAATAAAACTTGGGTTGCCTCCCAATAAGCGCTTGTTTTATAGTCTCAGCTTGACTACTTCCCTTTCTTTCAATCAGGCTCATATGCAAATATTGTCATGTCATGCCTCCTCGTAGTCTTTTCTTTGAATTCGTAGGCATGCAGACATGATTGAAAATCACCCCCAAACTTGGATTCATCCAAGTGATTTTCTTTGCCCTCACCTATGTCGACTTGAATATATTCGACTGAATTTTGAACTGTCTCCACAACTGACACAGGTGACACAATTAAAATCTGTTTAGAATCCAAGGCTTGATCATCCTCATCCTTCTTTTCCTCTTCATCAATTTCGCTCAATTGCATCTCATCCTTACCACCTTCTTTTTCACCAGGATATGACATCACGAACTCGGTCTCAATAGCCTTGTGTAACTCCTCGCCGTCGTCTAATGTTTCTGCCTCACATTGCTCTTGACCTTCCTCCTCTAGATTAATCTTTGTGTTGCTAAGAAAAGTTTTGCGAGGACTGCTGTTGATAATCCTGGCAAGTAGTTCCATCTGAAACTTGTGCTCTTGAAGTGAAACTTCATGATCGGCCATAATAGTCTCGTTACTCTCTACGTATATATTCAAAGTCTCCTCCAAATTCGATCTCTGATCTTCTTGCGGTGGAGGTACTTGAAACGAGAATTCTGGTGAGTATGATGGTATTGGAGTATAAACTTCTTGATTATTCCAGCTCATGTTGATTTGCTCTATGGAATCTTCAAGAGTTTTCTCCAAATCAGATTTCTGCACCAGTGGTTGTGGATATAGATATGGAAAATTTGGAGCGTAGAATTGGTCTTGCTCGTAGCTCCATGAAGAATCTGGACAATATTGCCAACTCGGATGATAGTAGTTTGGGGTGGCACTAGGCTGTTGCTGATAGTAATAGTCATTCTGATTGGACTGATTCCCACGAGTGTCAATCCTCCTCTCAAGCTCCGCCAACTGTGTAGACATTTGGTCCATTAATTCTGCCATACTTGGTTCTCGCATCCCCTCGGAAGACCATTGATAATTAAATCCAGCCATCGTACCTGAAAAGAAAGTAGAAATAAAATAAAATAAAAATAAAAACGTTTAAATTAAGACTAATTTGATAAAAATTAATATTGGTAACAATTATAAACTAATTCCCCGGCAACGGCGCCAAAAACTTGTTGTGCTTAAATTTAGTTAGCAATTTATACGCAAGTGTACGCAATCAACAAATAATACAGTGATAAAATAGAGTGTCGAACCCACAGGGAATTAAAATAATTATTAACCAATTATTAAATTGTTATCGCCTTAATCTTATTTAAACAAATGATTTAAAATTTGTGAAATAAAACTAATTAAAATTAATAAAGAAATTACTCAATAATAAAATACTAGGGTGGCAGAATCATATATTTAATATCATCTTCTCAATTTTTCATGCCCAAAAACTCTACTATTTATCTCACACTAATTTGGTCTCTCGACTCTATTAGATGCGGAAAATAAAATCAATTAAGCCCAATTAAGTTTTAAATCAAATTGTTAATTCTTTTACAGCCAAGCAAATGTATAAAATCAAACACTCACTATATCTATTGAAACACAATTTATATCCGCTTTTAACAAATTATAAACTGAATCCAACAAATCATAATGAGAATCCAATTTTATATTTGAGCGATAAAAATAGGCATTCAATAAAAAGAATTATTATTTACGTTAAAGTACTAAATCTGTAAAATTTATTGGCATGAATTTGTGCAATGGAATCAATCAAATATAATCATTATTAACCCTAGAAATTAATCTAACCTAGCATACTTAAAATTAAAACACAAAACATAATTAAATAATGCATAAATAAAATAATTCACAAATAATTCAACGTATCAAAATTACAACAATTAAAGAAAAAGAAAAGAAATCAAATCTGTGTTTGACATCCGTCTGTCACTCGGATCACAGTCTTCAACTCCCAAGCTCCACCTTCAATTGTTGAATCCTTCCGCGTTAAATATTTGCTTCGAATAAAATAAAAATCTACTCTTAAACTACTCTAATAATCTGCTATTCTATGTTAATATATTCTGATCTATGTTAGAGTACTGTTAAAAATCTGTTAGATACTGAATATAATAGCTAAATAATTTATTTATAGGAGTACAATATTAATTCTAAGCTAATGTGGAAAAGAAATCCAATTAGGAATCAAATTATTGCTCAAATTCGCGATTAATCCCGATCTGGTACAATTCCCAGCATTTCCGCGTCAAACAAACACGGCGTTGACTTCGGTCAACGCGCGCTAAAAACCACCGCGCGCATTGCGCGAGCACTATTCCTGTCGGTAGCTGAAAACGACGTCGTCTGTTGTTGTTCTGTTATTGCATGTGCGCGCATGGCGCGTTCCGGCCTGTTCCTAGTTATTACGATATTGCCATCCAGCCGGTTAATTACAATTATGCCATCCATAGTTGCTGTTATTCACGGTTTTGCCCCTAGCACTTGTAGAATTTACAATTTCGCCATCAATGATTTATTTTCCTACAAAATTAAATATAAATTAACTAAAAATAAATAAAAATAATATAAAAATACTAAAAATAATAATAATGCATAATAATAAACAAATTACCTAAAATCAATTAAAATACCTAAGAACTCGCAATTAATTAAGCCAAAAATATATATTAAATATGAATAAAATTCAACTTAACACTACACAAGTAGCACATAGCAAGAGTTAGAAGACTTGCCTTGAAACCATGTTAGGGTTTTCTTGGGAAATCGTTAAACGCCTACAAAAAGAGTTACGCGACCCCGAATGTTAGTTTATCAAATTTTTCTTTTGAATAAGTCTTAGAATAACTTAACTAGACTATTTTCATTGGTGGAATTAATTGGAAAATTATCCAACTCAAAAACTCACTTTTAAGTCACTTTTAAAAAAAATAGGCAGCACGTATGGCTGCTAGACCCCGGCTCGATCAAACGGCCACAACTTCTTCGTTTTAAAACATTTTTGAGTCGTTCAAAATTTCACGCGTTCGTAACTTCCGTATCTACAACTTCTTTCAGAAAAAAATTTGAGATTCCTTATTGATTTACACATATTTCCCAGTAATGGGACTGATCTAAAACTGATTCATATTTCTGACCTCTTTTACAGTGACAGCCATAACTTTGTCATACGAAAACATTTTTGAGTGATTCTTGAGTCTAAATTGCTTAGAATTTCATGATATACAACTTTCATTTAGGTTCCTAAGGCAGATTCAAACTTTAAAATTTCGGAAATTTGCAAAAATATTCTGCGACTATATTAGACTTAACTTTCTTTGATCCGATTGGTAAAACATGATACCTCAAGCATTAATTTGCTAAGATAACATGTTCTAACACTCCGTATCACTTCATAACATAAAAATAACAAAATCATAAACCTACTTATATAAGATTTCATGACTTTTTCTCAAGAACATGAAGAACGAATCGAAGAACACGAAGAACAAAGTTTCATCGTTCTTCGTTTCGACTACTAAAACTTGATGCCACAAGCATTATTTAGCAAGGCCATCATGTTTCATCATCCCATAACATTAAATTACCAAATCATAAACCTACTTATGTAGAAATTATGACTTTTGCTCAAGAACACACGAAGAACACGAAGAACGAAAAATTGTACATGGTAACGACTTATGTTCTTGAGCTTTTGGATTTCATACTTGAAATAATTTGAGAATTATAACTGCTTACATATGTGATTATAACACCTTATAATTGACAAAATTTGGTCATTATAACGACTTGTTTACTTAATTATAACAATTTATAATAATGTTCCAGAACATACGAAGAACACAGAGAACGGATAAACCGTACATGGCTACGACGTATGTTCTTGAGCTTTAAACTATGAAATGAAATTTGACATAACAACGACTTGCTCAAGTCATAAGGAACACGGAGAACGAAAAATCGTACATGGCTACGACTTATGTTCTTGAGCCTCATCGATAAAATAAAACTTTAAGCATAATAACGATTAAGAATCGTACCTTTTATTATTGCAAGCTTTAACTATTTCTTTGCAATCGATTCTTGTCTCACAAGAACTCTCTCTATATTTGCTCTTTAGCTTTCAAAATGGTAAAGAACTAATGAACATTAAGCCTTCTATTTATAGGACTTTCAAAGTTAGGGTATTTAGGTCATTTCTCCCTAGCGCTTGCATCATCGCTTACATCACCCTTCTTCTAATTGGTCGATTCATTATCACTTGGATTTAGTTCCAAACAAATCGTGCTAGTTCTTTTTCAGTTAGTGTAATCGTGCTAGTTCTCCCTAGTTTAGTTACACTAACTTAGTTACACAGAAACTAGTTTGATTTCAACTAATTAATTAAATAGTATAATACATTAGTATTTATACGTATTTCTTCCGTATAATACATCGTATAATATTCGTATTCTACTGGTATGATACCTCGTATTATTCTCGTATTAATCTCGTATAATCTTTCGTATAATCCTCGTATTTATACATTACAATATACCTTTATTATTCTCGTATTCGCTACGTATTCATCCCGTATACGTGAATAGTAATCTCCATAAATTATTTTGGGTAAAAAAATTTATTGGTCAAAATGCATCTACTGTCAATAAAAATGCTATTCAGGAATGTGAATTTTCAAAATTCGGAAGAAAATTTTCCAAATGAATAGTGTTTTACACGTTTTTCGAGTAAAACTTTTATTGGCTAAATAACATCTATACTTCATATAAATGCTATTTCGTGAAATACAATATGTCAAAATATCGAAAAGAACACTCAAAAAGACGACAAACGTTTTCTCGTAAATCGTGACGTTTTCGTCATTTTCTCTAGAAAATTTTATTGGTTCTCTGGCATCTAAACCTCATATTATCACTATATTGTGAAATGTAAGAAGTCCTACAGATGAAAGAAACAGTCAAACGAATGACAAGTGACACCTCGTGAATAGTGCTTGTACACGTTTTTCGAGAAAAACTTTTATTGACTGTTACGTGTTTTCAAATCGTGGGAAGGTTGAATCGTGAAATGGAATGTCAATTTGACCTTCACATTTTGCTCAAGGGCCTAGGTTATTTCCTAGGGTTTAGACCCTAGGGTTAGGGTTTAGGTTTTAACTCTTTTTCCAATTTAGGTTTTTGCCCTAAATTGACTTCTGATTTTTAATAAGTGTTAAGGTTAACTACTTGAACTAAAACACAAAATCCTACACATAGTTGATTCATACATCACATTTAAAAACTCAATTCAAGCTTTACTAATCACATAACATATAGTTTAGGTTAAAGATTTTAACCTCTTAGTTGTATACGATCGTAGTTTCGAGTCGTATATATTCTTTTAGACAGCTCAAGGTATGCTTGAGCAATCCTTCTTAGGTTTTGAATTGACAACATTGCTTAGATCTTGTTAGTTCACTTTGGAAAATATTTGGGATATTACATCCAACCCAACTTACAGGAATTTCGTCCTCGAAATTAACTTTACAATTACTTTAGTCATTTAATATCATATTTATAAGTGCTATAAATATTCAGGATATTATAATTTCCTTCAAATTGGTAAACAAATAGATAATTTAGTGTCATATTACTTCGTTCACCTTTGTTTAGCATCAAAAGGTGCAATCCGATCACTCTCGCATTCAAAACTGTACGTACAACTAAAACAAGTCCTCGGTTAAAGAAAAATTCTAGTTGTTTCGTTATTTCTTTCAAATTGGTAACAAATAGATGATTTAGTGTCATATTACTTCGTCCAACTTTGCTTAGCATCAAAAGGTGGAATCCTAACACTCTCGCATTCAAAACCACACGTACAACTCACAAAAGTCCTCGGATAAGGAAAACCTCTACTTGTTTCATTACTTCCTTCAAATTTCTAAACAAAGAGATAATTTAGAGTCATATTACTTCTTTCTACTTTGTTTACCATCAAAAGGTGGAATCTTATCACTCTCGCATTCAAAACCGTACGTACAACTAACACAACTCCTCGGTAAAAGAAAACTTCTAGTTGTTTCATTATTTCCTACAAATCGGTACACAAATAGATGATTTAGCGTCATATTACTTCGTTCAACTTTGTTTAGCGTCAAAAGGTGCAATCCAATCACTCTCGCATTCAAAACCGTACGTACAACTAACACAAGTCCTCGGATAAAGAAAACTTATAGTTGTTTCATTATTTCCTTCAAATTATTAAACAAATAGATGATTTAGTGTCATATTACTTCGTTCAACTTTGTTTAACATCAAAAGGTGCAATCCAATCACTCTCGCATTCAAAACCGTACGTACAACCAACACAAGTCCTCGGTTAAAGAAAACTTATAGTTGTTGCATTATTTCCTTCAAATTGGTAAACAAATAGATGATTTAGTGTCATATTACTTCGTTTACCTTTGTTTAGCACCAAAAGGTGCAATCCGATCACTCTCGCATTCAAAACTGTATGTACAACTAACATAAGTCGTCGGTTAAAGAGAAATTCTAGTTGTTTCGTTATTTCCTTCAAATTGAAAACAAATAGATGATTTAGTGTCATATTACTTCGTCCAATTTTGCTTAGCATGAAAAGGTGGAATTCTAACACTCTCGCATTCAAAACCACACGTACAACTAACACAAGTCCTCGTTTAAAGAAAACTTCTAGTTGTTTCATTATTTCCTTCAAATTGGTAAACAAATAGATGATTTAGTGTCATATTACTTTGTTCACCTTTGATTAGCATCAAAAGGTGTAATCCTATCACTCTCGCATTCAAAACCGTACGTACAACCAACACAAGTCCTCGGTTAAAGAAAACTTCTAGTTGTTTCATTATTTCCTTCAAATTGGTAAACAAATTGATGATTTAGTGTTATATTACTTCGTTCACCTTTGTTTAGCATCAAAAGGTGCACTTCTATCAGTAGCGCATTCAAAACCGTACGTACAACTAACACAAGTCCTCGTTTAAAGAAAACTTCTAGTTGTTTCATTATTTCCTTCAAATTGGTAAACAAATAAATGATTTAGTGTCATTGTAACGCCCCCAAATCCGGGTCCCTTGAACCACGGGCTTGGTGCGCACGTGACTATCTACCCTGTCATTTCATCCATCCAATCTGAATAAAATAATGATAATAAGAACTTAATTTACATTCAACCATAACTAATCCCAGGTTCTACGTACCTTTATACATACCATCTGTCGTATCTGATATATTACAACATATAATAATAATTACACACTAATTACAATAATAACACAACTATTGCTGGTTGGCTTTTCCTTTACCCTTATCTACTCCAGACCCTTCGGTCTGCTCTGGCTTAGCTGAAATATCATGAATGAAAGCAAGAGTGAGCTTAAAATAGCTCAGCAAGTAATTAAACATGAGATAACATGATATTTCAGAATGAAGAATATAGTTTGTTTACAATAAAATGTAATTATGCGTATCAATCTTGACTTGTAGCAATTCAATACATGATGAGAAAATCAAAACATAAGCTGAACATAAATATCGGAGAACATGGAACTTTTTAATTGCTGTATGGTCACAAGACCAAGAACACGTTAAGAACAATATCCATCTTTAAGACCGATACTGTCCAAAGTATTTATAAAACGTTAAGAGCAATCTCAATCACAAAGACTGACATTACCCACAATGGTAATAATAACAGTTTAGATGCGTACTCTGGGTGATCAGCCCATCGTACTTAATATTGTGCACAACAACATCTAACGACGCAACCACGTCATAATTAATTCTTTTCATTTAACTTTTATTCCCCTTTTTACAATAGGGTTGTTCTGTTACAGCATAACAAAGAGTCCGCACCACCACAATGTGGATTGGAGAACATAATAATCAACAACTGGATTTAATATGAAACATGTATGTGTCTAGCCATAATCAAAATTGGCATCGACCTTTTCAAGATAGTTCGATAAGGAATGAACTTTACATGATAACATGAATGTACAACATGAATGTCTGTTCAAGAATCTGAAATTAAAAGCTTAGCCAGAAAACTTGCCTTGGTCCTCGTCTATCACAACTGGTAAAATATTATCCCGTCTAGGACCTACATGACCATAATATTGGTTCATGCATTAGTTATGTACACATGCATGCCATTACTTGCTATACAAGTCATCACTTAGATTAACATAACCCTAATCACGTAACACATTGTTTACTTAAGCCTTAGGATCTACCATATTGATTATTTTTATCAATTTATGGTTTACATATGTGTTTCTATCATTAAATGTCAAAACATTGCAATTTGGAAGTAAAATAATTATTTTTTCAAAATCAGGTCACGGCGCCCCGGCGGAGAGAACCGCGCCCCCAGCGAGATCCTCTCGGCCGAACAGCGCCCCAGCGACGACTGATCTCGCCCCGGCGTATCCCATGCAGAAGCACTGCGCCCCGGCGCAGTTACAAGAGTAAAATACTGCGCCCCGGCGCAGTACTGGTTTTTCAGAAATTTTTTTCTTTCCAAAAACTGAGCTATCTTTGACCCTAATGTGAATTTACCAATTCCAACACTTCATATAGCACGTATAACACATAATTGACTTGCGTGGATTTTCGAAACATTTAAAAATCATTATTTGAACCTATTTTTCCAAAGATTTCATTGTAGTCGTATTTTAACGTTTTAAATTGTTTAAAACGGTCGTTTATCGCCATAAGTGTCAAATTGCTTCCAATTCGATTCTAACACATGCATATACATAAAACTTACATGCTTGGCCTAATTTGAACCTCCATAAACCAAAATGGCCAAAAATCAACCATTGGTTGCATTTTATCATTTTACAAAATTATCTTAAAAACCATCTTTCACTCTTGGAATTCTATACCTCACATGCATGACCACATACACAATTAGCAACTTGATATACACATATAGCTTATATATGTACCTTCCAATGCACTTTACAGATTATAATTCGGTTTAGCCAAAAAGTATAGCCTAGTATTTGATTTTCCTTCTTAAAACTTGCTTTAGACTTTATTCATGCTTCTATAATACCTCTTAGCATATAATAATGCATGTAACACATTTCTTTTACCTCTCAAGCTAGGTTTCATCATGTCTAGCAACTTAAAACACACAATCAAAACTTAGATCATAATTTTAATCTTAGTTATTCATGTAAATAGTACACCACCTTTGCTATACACAACTCAATCACTAGGTTTTCATGATCTAGCCAACTTGAAGCACATATATCACATAATATACACATATAATCAACAACTCATGCATGGCTTCATCTATTTCAACATATAAACACATAATCTTTGAATTTCATAACTTAAACTCTTTCATACCTTCTTCTAGCTTTACTTCTTCTAGCTAAAAACCTTGCCAAGCTTTGATTCTACACCTTGATCACTTACTTTGCTTGTCTAGAACACTATTCTCTTGAGTTCTCTTTGAGTTTCTTCAAACCCTAGCTCCTAGCTCTCTCTTCTCTCTTATCTTGCAAGCTTCGAATGAACTTGGATAATAGCAACTAGAATGCTGAAAATTGGTTTGCATGTATGCTTATAACAAATGTCTAGCAACTAACCATGGTTGGTACACTTAACTTAGCATGGTCAAGGTTAAATGAGTCTTTTTCCATGATTAACTAAGGATATCTTGGACATTTAGCTATCTTGGGATACAAAGGTCATAACACAACTTGTTAACATTCCCTTAGTCATTTAACCAATTCCTAGCAATTCAATTTCCATGAATTTTCCTAACTTCCTAATTTAATTCTCTAAAAATCCAATTTAAATCCAATTTGAACCAAATTCATTTCATAATTCTTGTATTTAATTCCACCATTTAATAACTCATAATATACATGTCCCAAATTACATGTCACACCTCTAAATATTTTATTTCCATTAATAACTTATTTACAAAAATTCAATATTCATTTATAAATTAGGATTTTATATATAGCAAAAATGTGTATCGTTACAGTCATATTACTTCGTTCACCTTTGTTTAGCATCAAAAGGTGCAATCCTATTAATCTCGCAATCAAAACCGTACGTACAACTAACACAGGTCCTCGGTTCTAGAAAACTTCTACTTGTTTCATTATTTCCTTCAAATTGGTTAACAAATAGATGATTTAGTGTCATATTACTTCGTTCACCTTTGTTTAGCGTTAAAAGGTGGAATCCTAACACTCTCGCATTCAAAACCACACGTACAACTCACACAAGTCCTCGGATAAGAAAAATGTAACACCCCCAAATCCGGGTCCCTTGAACCACAGGTTTGGTGCGCACGTGTCTATCTACCCTGTCATTTCATCCATCCAAACTGAATAAAATAATGATAATAATAACTTAATTTACATTCATTCATAACTAATCCCAGGTTCTATGTACCTTTATGCATACAATCTGTCGTACCTGACATATTATAACATATAACAATAATTACACGATAATTACAATATTATTACATCTATTGCTGGTTGGCTTTTCCTTTACCCTTGTCTACACCAGACCCCTCGGTCTTCTCTGGCTTAGCTGAAATATCATGAATGAAAGCAAGAGTGAGCTTAAAATAGCTCAGCAAGTAATTAAACATGAGATAACATGATATTTCAAAATGATGAATATAACTCGTTTATAATGAAATGTAGGAATGTGTGTCAACATGGACTTGTAACAATTTAATAGATGCTGATAGGATCATAACATAAGCTGAACATGAATGTCTGAGAACATGGAATTTTTAATTGTTGTATGGTCACAAGACCAAGAACACGTTAAGAACAATATCAATCTTTAAGACCGACACTGTCCAAATAAAATTTTAATACGTTAAGAACAATCTCAATCACAAAGACTGACATTGCCCACAAGGTAATAATAACAGTTTAGATGCGTACTCTGGGTGATCAGCCCATCGTACTTTATATTGTGCACAACAACATCTAACGACGCAACCACGTCATAATTAATTCATTTCCTTTAGCCTTTATTTTCCCTTGTTAATAGGGTTGTTCTGTTACAGCATAACAAAGAGTCCGTACCACCACAATGTGGATTGGAGAACGTAACAATCAATAACTGGATTTAACATGAAACATACATGTGTCTAGCCAGAACCAAAATTGGCATCGACCTTTTCAAGATAGTTCGATAAGAATTGAACTTTACATGATAACATGAATGTACAACATAAATGTCTGTTCAAGAATCTGAAATTAAAAGCTTAGCCAGAAAACTTGCCTTGGTCCTCGTCTATCACAACTGGTAAAATATTATCTCGTCTAGGACCTACATGACCATAATATTGGTTCATGCATTAGTTATGTACACATGCATGCCATTACTTGCTATACAAGCCATCACTTAGTTTAACATAACCCTAATCACGTAACACATTGTTTACTTAAGCCTTAGGATCTACCATATTGATTATTTTTATCAATTTATGGTTTACATATGTGTTTCTATCATTAAATATCAAAACATTGCAATTTGGAAGTAAAATAATTATTTTTCAAAAATCAGGTCACGGCGCCCCGGCGGAGAGAACCGCGCCCCCAGCGAGATCCTCTCGGCCGAACAGCGCCCCGACGACGACTGATCTCGCCCCGACGTATCCCATGCAGAAGCACTGCGCCCCGGCGCAGTTATAAGAGTAAAATACTGCGCCCCGGCGCAGTACTGGTTTTTCAGAAATTTTTTTCTTTCCAAAAACTGAGCTATCTTTGACCCTAATGTGAATTTACCAATTCCAACACTTCATATAGCACGTATAACACATAATTGACTTGCGTGGATTTTTGAAACATTTAAAAATCATTATTTGAGCCTATTTTTCCAAAGATTTCATTTTAGTCATATTTTAACGTTTTAAATCGTTTAAAACGGTTGTTTATCGCCATAAGTGTCAAATTGCTTCCAATTCGATTCTAACACGTGCATATACATAAAACTTACATGCTTGGCCTAATTTGAACCTCCATAAACCAAAATGGCCAAAAATCAACCATTGGTTGCATTTTATCATTTTACAAAATTATCTTAAAAACCATCTTTCACTCTTGGAATTCTATACCTCACATGCATGACCACATACACAATTAGCAACTTGATATACACATATAGCTTATATATGTACCTTCTGTAATGTCCTAGAATTTCCACATCTTTATTAATTAAATTATTAATTTAATTTCCAACGAGTTAGTTTGCGAGATTATTTAAATCTTTTTATGTGATTAATTAATTATGTGATTAAATAATTATGTAATTAATTACTAAAATTAATTAAAGGGGGTCACTAATATGTTGTTAAATTAGTGAACAAACCCTAAAGTTTTAATATCAAAATAATTGATAAGTTTCCTATTAATTAAATATTCAATTAAATTGAATATAATGAGTAAATCAAATATAATAAATTAATTAATATGATTATTAATTAATGTAAATAATGTGAAATATTAATAATAATATTTATTAGTCCATTTAGTAATTTAATACTTATGGGTTAAAATATTTAATTATTTATTCAACCTATTTATTTATTTAATCATGGATTGAATAATTAATGTATAAATTATTAAATTAGCCCAACATGGGTCAATTAGTAGCCCAAGTGTAGAATAATAAAATTTGACAATTTAGTAGCCCAAACAATTTAATAGAAGCCCAATTGGTATTTTAAATTAAAGCCCAATGATTGGCCCACTTGGAAAAACAATTAAATAACTTATTAATTAATTAAAATAAGTAAAGTAACTTGATTTTGGGACTTTTTGGAAGTCCATCAGCCGACACCATGTGATGAGGAGAGAGAAAATGGTGTGTTATTTTATTTTATTTTCTATTTATTTAATTAAGGATTGCTTGTTTTAATTTTTGTAGTACATGAAACCATGCTTCTTTTCACCAACTATGTATGGACTAAATTGCTTGTGTAAGTATCCAATAGCTAGCTTGTAGTGGTCAAAATTATTAGATACATTATGTGTATCTACTAATTTTTCAAGTATACTTGAAAAGTTGATAGATGTTATTTCATTTTGCTCCAAAAATCAAAAGAGAGAGTTTGAGAGCAAAATATTTTGAGAGAGAGCAAGAGAAGGAGAAGGAGTGCTAAGCTAATTTATGCCTTCAAGATTCACAACATATTTTGGGAGAAAAAGAAGAATAGCCATTAAATCAAGGTAATGGTTATTTTAAATGAAGTTTTGTTTTTAAATTAAATAAATCATCATGTTAGTATAAACATGTTAATATGGTTATTAATGTGTAGTGGTAATATATATGTCATGCTTGAGTTTAATATGCTTGGTTTGCATTTTGGTATATTTTATATGCTAAAATATGTATTTAATAGTGTGTAAACAAGTTTTGGAATTTATGTCCAAAAATATTTTTATAAAACTTATGTTTGATGTTCTAATATTATAGAACATTAAATCATGAGAAAAACAAAGTTTGAATCACTTAAAATGGAGTTATACACAAAAAGTTATGATTTATGGTAGTTTATGTGATGTAAAATTTTTTATAAAAAAATAATGATATTAAATCATGAAAAATTAATTTTTCATGTTATAAATTAATATAAGGTGATTGGTAATTTTTTTGGATTTTTATTGAGGATTTAAAGCTTACTTGATGGTATATTTTTATTTAAAATGAGTATGCCGGACACTGTTCACATTCTGCTAAGAAAAAAAAAAAAAAAAAAAAAAAAGAAAAGTTCGCGCAATGCGCGCAAGGTTACTGGCTGAAACGAGCGGATCCAAACGACGTCGTTTGTCGTCGGAAACGTTACTTCGCGCGCGTACGCGCGGAGGCAAATACCGGCTTCTCAAAACGGCACCGTTTTGGGCCGTTCATTCCGAAGGCGCGCGCAATGCGCGGAAGAGATTTCCGTGAATTTACGATACTGCCCCTCCGTGTTTTTTTTGGCAGAATTACCATTCTGCCCTCGGTTCAGTTTTTGAATTATTTACGGAAATGCCATTCGGATTAAATTTAAATAATTTAAATATTTAAAAACTAATTTAAAATTATAAAAAAAATAATAATAATTCAAAAATAATATTGGGGAGGATATTTTTCATTAAGTTTAATATTTAAATATTTTAAATATTAATCTAGTTAGCTAAACCATGGTTAAGTTAAATAAATTTATTATTTACTTATTATTTTAAATGTTAATAATAAATAAAGATGATAAATTAGCAATTATTATTTAATGCCTATTAAATAATATTTAAAGAGAGATAAAATTTATAAATTAATTATTTATTATTTAAATATTATTAAATAATAAATAAGGATAATTAAGTAATTAATTATTATTTAATTAACATTAAATAACGATTAATGGAAATTAAGTTATTAGAGTAATAATTTATTATTTAATTAAAATAATAAATAAGAATGATTTGATTATTATTTAATCTTAAATAATAATTATAATTAATTAAATAATTAATTATTATTTAATTGACATTAAATAATAATTAAAGAGGATTAAGATTAGTAAACTATTATTTAATTTTCTTAATTAAATAATAAGTAAGGTTAATTACTTAGTTAATTATTGGTTGATTAACATTAAATTGAAGAAGGTTAAAACTAAGTTAATAATTATTTATTATTTAATTATAATTAAATAATAAGTAAGTACAATTAGTTATTATTTATTTTAAATAATAAGTAGAGTTAATTAATTAATTTCTATTTAATCAATTTTAAATAGTAATTAAATAGAGATTGAGTTAATAAAATAAATTTAATTTAATTATGATTTAATTAAACAATTATAATAAGTTGTTTAAGGGTTTAATAAGTGTCCAACACTTAAGAAAAATATTTTCTAACTTATTAAATTATTAACCTAAAATGATTAAGTGTCTATAAGGTTAATAATATTGTTTTGACTAATGTAATTTATGTGTTAGTACTTATGTGGTAAATAAGTTCGTTATTAAGCGTATAATTATGCAAATACGTCGTACTAATTATTAGACCGACTTTATTAATGTTAGGTCTTTCAAAGCAAGTTAGTTAAAGCTAGACAATTATTGTAGCTGAGCAAACAGGCAAGTTCTCTAACCCTACTCAATTATTATCGTTGAACAAGTTTCCATACTTGTATTTATTGTTAAAGCTTGAAGTGGTTTAATTATTTAAAATTATTCCACATCCATATTGTTTATACAATCGCACTTAGTGCATTTGAAGCTTGTTAGTTCTTGATTCATGAACTGTATTAAAAATGTATGAAGCTAATAGTTCAGCTAGACATTGCGTTTCTAAATTCAATAACTTGAATACTTTTAAAAGCTTATCCAAACCATTGTTGGGTGCGGATTTCTTATATTAAGTCTGAGAATTGAACAACCCTAAATTAGGGGATTTTGTGTCGGGAAACCGACTTTGGGCGCCAGTGACTAAATGTAATGCATATACAGCGGGTTGAATAGGCTGATCCCCTTGAAAACCAAACAACTCAAAGGGTCAGAGGAAACTCTATTATACCCTAGTTAGTTCAGGGTCCTTAGTGACCACTCAGCATTTTAAGATTTAAATATTCTGTTATTAAAATTTGAATCATGTTTCATTCACAATTGTTATATCTATTGTTGAATCATTAATGATATTTCTCATTCATTCATGATATATTAAATCTATATGATTGTTCTAAACTTGCTGAGCAAACTAGTTGCTCATTCTTGCTATATCATGAACCATTTTTCAGATAATTCTGATTGCTCAAAGAAGGATAAAGGAAAAGGAAAGGCCAGAGCTTAAGTTAGTTATGCATGCTAATTAGAAGCTTAAATGTGTATTTACTATTGAAATACCTTTTGTAATTCCTTATGATAGGAACTGTTTGATGTTAAGGTTGATAGACCCTGGTATTGTAACCTTTTGAAGGGAACCAATATGTATTATTCCGCGATATTTAAATGCAATGTATGTATTTAATTGTTAGTAATGTGTTGAATAGTGAGAACCAAACTCGAGGTTATGGAACCCGGATTTGGGGTCGTCACAGGTTGGTATCAGAGCTGTAGGTTAGAAACGTTAGGGTTTGCGAAACCTAAGTTATAACCTTAGTATTAAACTCATATCGAGTGCGTTAGGAGATGAATCGGGGAGATTCATCATGTTGTGTATTTTTGGAGATGGATTTAGAAAATCCATCGAGCCGAGATGTACATGATAAAATATCATTTCATTTCATCAATGAATATATTTTATTGCTGTACTAACGTGTGTTATTGTTTTATGATATAGGATGGCAGAGATCGGACAGTCGAGTCGCACTGCTGAGGAGGACTATATTGATATCCATATGGATACTGCACAGCCGCTGGTGGCTGCACCCGTAGAGGAGCCAGAGTCAGATCCTGAGGAGGGGGATCGTGTGGAGCCCGTCTGGGGCGGAGTCATGAGGCCTTACAGTGAGGATGAGGCAGAGTCAGAGGAGTCTGAGGAGGAGGAGTCAGCTGATGGCATGGGCACTACTGCCGCTGACATCATAGAGGGACTGACCACTAGGAACGAGGAGCTGGAGGCAAGGGTCCAGCATCTAGAGGAGCAGAACCTGACCCACCAGCACATGGAGGATCAGTATAGGGATGCGGCTCATCAGTTCTCTGGCGAGAACACAGAGCTGAAGGAGAGGATCGTAGGACTGGAGGATCAGATACAGGAGTACGAGGATTCGGTGGAGCACTTTGCAGTGCTGACACATCAGCTGGTAGATCAGGATGTGGAGCTGCAGGCTAAGTTAGCAGTAGCTGAGACTAGGTTAGCCGAGGCTGAGCTGAAGGTTCAGCAGGTTCAGGCAGAGAAGGCCGCCATCCGTGCATACTGGCAGGAGGCGATAGAGGACCGAATGGAGATGGAGAGACAGCGGGATGCCGCTTATGGACAGATGATTGAGCTAGAGGAGGAGGTCCGCGAGAAGCGGGTGAGGACGGATAGACTTAGCTACGTCTACCGATCTTCATATGGTAGGCTTCAGAGCAGGGTGCACTACTACCCAGCTGAGGAGGGTCAGTCTATGCACACCATCAGCAGGAGCGTGGTGATGGCCATCGGGGATGAGGAGTATGACGACGCGATCCGTAGGGGGATGCGCAGTGAGTAGTAGTAGTAGTTGTGTTCTAATTTCGTATGTAAATAGATGCAGTAAAATCCAACTTTTGTTTTATTATAGGGTTAATATGTCACTAAATCCCAACTCTAGGAAGTTGTAGGATATGTCAGATCCCATCTTATGTAGCTTCTCTGGGATAGAAGCATTTATAGCAGTATGCTTTTGATGTAAAGTGCTACGCACTCCTGTTTTAGCATATGAGTATAAATGCAGTTGAATTTATGTTTATATGCGTGTTGAAATAATTACTTGTATTTTAGCTAAACATTGCCTAAGATACAAAATAATGAAATGAAAAAGATGAAACCAGTATAATAATGTAAATTTTTGTTTATAACAGAAAATGCCGCCACGTAGACAACCACCAAGGAACCAGGGGGTAGAAGAGTCAGTTAACAATGACCAGGGGGGACACAACGTAGACCCTATGCAAAACTTCGTCGACATGCTAGCTGAGGCAATGCAACACAGACACCCTGTTGTAGCAAATCCACCACCACCACCACCAACTCAGTTGGCAAATTTCAAAGATTTTAAGGCGGTGGGACCGCCAGAGTTTAGGGGAACGTCGGATCCGATAGAGGCCCAGTCATGGATAAAGGAAATAGAGAAAGCGTTCGTTATCGCGAGGGTAGCTGAGGAGCAAAAGACAATCTTTGCTACCTATATGATGAAGGGAGAGGCCAATTTCTGGTGGGAAGCCAATCAGAATAGGGCTGGCGAGGGGGTGGTGTCATGGACAAGATTTAAGGAAATATTCGATGAGAATTATTTCCCGAAGAGTATGAAAAGTAGGATGGAAGTGAAATTTCTAGAATTGAAGCAGGAAAACATGTCGGTACCTGAGTACGCGGCAAGATTTAATGAGCTGGCCAGGTTCGCTCCACATCAAGTGGATACGGAGGAACGCAAGGCCAGAAGATTCGAAAATGGATTGAGACCTTGGATATTCAATAAGGTAGCGGTACTGCAGATTGACTCATTCGCAACTTTGTTGGAGAAGTCAATCATTGCTGAAGGAGGAAGCGACGCATTAACCAAGTACAACCAGGAGAGAAACAAAAAGAAAAATGAAGGGGGAAGCAAGAACAGTAACAGTGGGGGGAATAATAACAACAATAACAACAACAAGCGCAAATGGGACAACAGCAGCAACGACAAGAGCTCGGGGAATCAACAAGGAAGTGTTCAGAAAAAGCCAGCATGCAATATATGTGGAAAGAACCACTTCGGGGAGTGCAGGAAAGGGAAGAATATGTGCTATAATTGTGGGCAGGTGGGACATATTTCTCCAAATTGTCCCCTTCCAAAGAAAGTGAGATGCTTTTCTTGCGGAGCATCTGACCACCTGATAAAAGATTGCCCTAAGAAGAAGAATGACGGGGGTAGCGGCTACAGGGGCAATAACAACAAATTGGCTATCGGGGGACCGGTACCACAGAACAAGCCGACAGCCCGGACGTTCAATATGACGGTGCAAGATGCCGTGGGGTCAAAAGACGTGGTGTCAGGTATTATTCCGATCAATAATATAAATGCATATGTATTGTTTGATTCGGGTGCTACCTCTTCATTTGTGTCTGATGATTTCGCTAGACGGTTAGAATTGCCTAGAGACAAACTAGAAAACTCAATGAACATAGAAGTTGCTAATAAAGAGGTGATTCCGGTAGAGTACATACATAGAAATTGTTGTGCTGAAATCAGGGGTCAGAAATTAAATGTGAATCTAATTCCAATACGTCTGGGGGAATTTGATGTAATACTTGGGATGGATTGGTTGTTTAACCACGGGGCGATAATTGATTGTCAGAAGAAGTGCATACACCTTAAGACACCAAATAAGTCTAAGGTCGTATTTTATGGCAGCAAATCGTCAAGACAATCTTCTTGTCTGACGATGATGCAGGCCAAGAAATTATTGAAGAAAGGTTGTGTAGGGTATTTGGCTCATGTGGTGGACACACAAGTGGTGAGTCCCGAGATGGAGCAAATACCCGTAGTTAGGGAGTTCATGGATGTTTTTCCAGATGTACTGCCGGGTTTACCGCCAGACAGGGAGATAGAATTTGTGATTGATTTAGTACCAGGGACAGCACCGATATCGAAAGCACCATATAGGATGGCTCCGGTAGAACTGAAGGAATTGATGGTGCAATTGCAGGAGTTGTTAGATAATAAGTACATTCAGCCAAGTGTTTCTCCATGGGGAGCACCGGTGCTGTTTGTAAAGAAGAAGGATGGATCGATGAGATTGTGTATGGATTATAGAGAGCTGAATAAGGTGACAATTAAGAACAAGTACCCGTTACCACGAATTGACGATCTTTTCGATCAATTGAAAGGGGCGAAGTACTTTTCAAAGATTGACTTAAGGACTGGTTATCATCAGTTGAAAGTCAGGAAGGAGGATATACCCAAGACGGCATTCAGAACTCGATATGGGCATTATGAGTTTCTGGTGATGTCGTTTGGACTAACGAATGCGCCAGCCGCATTTATGGACATGATGAACAGAATATTCAAGCAATACTTGGATAAATTCGTAGTCGTGTTCATTGACGATATTTTGGTGTATTCCAAAACAGAGGAAGAGCATGCTGAACACCTAAGATTGGTGTTGGAGATTTTACGGAAGGAGCGATTGTACGCTAAGTTTTCAAAGTGTGAATTCTGGTTGGAAAGAGTTCAATTTCTAGGTCATGTTATTGACAAAGAGGGAGTTTCGGTTGATCCGGCGAAGGTTGAATCGGTAATGAATTGGGAACAACCAAGGACGCCGACAGAAGTAAGAAGTTTCTTAGGGTTAGCGGGTTACTATCGGAGGTTCATTCAAGACTTCTCAAAGATAGCAACACCGTTGACCAACTTAACAAGAAAGACAGTGAAATACGTGTGGACGGAGAAGTGTGAGGAAAGTTTTCAGGAGTTAAAGAAAAGACTTAGTGAAGCACCTGTATTGACCTTACCAGACGATACAGGAGGTTTTACGGTCTACAGTGATGCATCGCACAAGGGGCTTGGCTGTGTGCTTATGCAAAACGGCAAAGTCGTTGCGTATGCGTCCAGACAATTAAAAGATTATGAGAAGGGATATCCTACCCACGACTTGGAATTGGCAGCGGTAGTGTTTGCCCTTAAAATTTGGAGACATTATCTGTACGGAGAAAAATGTGAGATATTCACAGACCATAAGAGTCTGAAGTATATCTTCACACAGAAGGAGCTGAATATGAGGCAACGGAGATGGTTGGAATTGATCAAAGATTATGATTGTGAAATTCTATATCATCCCGGCAAGGCCAACGTAGTAGCGGATGCTCTGAGTAGAAAGAGCAGGGAGAAATTGTTCATATTGACAGATCAAGAACAATTGGTTCAAGAGATGGCTCGAATGGAGTTGGAAGTGAGAAGTCCAAACGAGTCAATAGAAGTCGAGGTGAGCCCAACCTTGTTAGATAGGGTGAAAGAGGCTCAAGACAAAGATGAGAAATGTGACAGAATCCGGAAGAGGATGACCGATGGAGAAGAGGTCAAGTTTAAAATTGATAGCATGGGATTGCTGAGATTTGAAAATCGTGTTTGGGTCCCGCTAGTGCCTGAATTACGAGAGGAAATTTTGCAAGAGGCCCACAGTACGAGATACTCGATACATCCGGGGAGTACGAAGATGTATCAAGATCTACGTCAGTATTTTTGGTGGCCGAATTTAAAGAGGGAGGTTGCAGAATGTGTCAGCCGATGCCTAACTTGTCAAAGGGTAAAGGCCGAACATCAGAGACCAAGTGGATTGTTACAGCCGTTAGAAATTCCTGAGTGGAAATGGGAGCATATCACAATGGATTTTATGGTAGGACTTCCAGCAACACAGAAGGGATATGACGCAATTTGGGTGATTGTGGATCGGCTAACAAAGTCAGCGCACTTTTTGCCGATCAAGATTAGGTTCAGTTTGGATCAGTTGTCCAAACTGTACATCAAAGAGATAGTTTCAAGACATGGGGTGCCGATATCGATTGTGTCAGACAGAGATCCGCGCTTCACGTCAAAATTTTGGAGAAGTCTTCAGGAGAGATTGGGGACACAGTTGAGAATGAGTACAGCGTATCATCCGCAGACCGATGGGCAAAGTGAGAGAACAATTCAGACATTGGAAGATATGCTCAGGGCCTGCGTGATGGATTTCAAGGGCAGTTGGGAAATCCATCTACCACTAGTTGAGTTTGCATACAACAATAGTTATCATGCGAGCATAGGCATGCCGCCTTACGAAGCTTTATATGGCAGAAAATGCAGAACACCTCTATGTTGGGATGAGGTAGGAGAACGCCGACTGTTGGGGCCAGAATTGGTTCAACAGACGGTAGAAATTATCAAGGTAATAAGAGCTCGGCTAGTAGCAGCTCAAGACCGTCAAAAGAAATACGCCGATTTACATCGACAGAAACGAGACTTCGAGGTGGGGAGTTTTGTGTTCATTAAAGTATCTCCCTGGAAAGGGAAGATCAGGTTTGGAAAGAAGGGGAAATTGAGTCCAAGGTTCATAGGACCGTTCGAAATATTGAGAAGAGTTGGTGAAGTAGCATACGAGGTAGCTTTACCTCCTGAATTGGAACATATTCACAATGTGTTTCACGTGTCGGTATTGCGGCCATACAAACCAGACTACAAGCACGTTATCTCCTATGAGCCAATTCAAGTCGGGAAGGACTTATCATATGAAGAAGTTCCTGTTCAGATACTCGATAGGAAGGAACATAAACTGAGAAATAAGATAATTCATTCTGTCAAAGTACTTTGGAGGAATCACGCCATTGAAGAATCTACGTGGGAATTAGAGGAGGAAATGAGGACAAATTACCCGTTTTTATTTGAGTAACCTTATTTTACAATTCCGAGGACGGAATTTTTATAAGGAGGGGAGAATGTAATGTCCTAGAATTTCCACATCTTTATTAATTAAATTATTAATTTAATTTCCAACGAGTTAGTTTGCGAGATTATTTAAATCTTTTTATGTGATTAATTAATTATGTGATTAAATAATTATGTAATTAATTACTAAAATTAATTAAAGGGGGTCACTAATATGTTGTTAAATTAGTGAACAAACCCTAAAGTTTTAATATCAAAATAATTGATAAGTTTCCTATTAATTAAATATTCAATTAAATTGAATATAATGAGTAAATCAAATATAATAAATTAATTAATATGATTATTAATTAATGTAAATAATGTGAAATATTAATAATAATATTTATTAGTCCATTTAGTAATTTAATACTTATGGGTTAAAATATTTAATTATTTATTCAACCTATTTATTTATTTAATCATGGATTGAATAATTAATGTATAAATTATTAAATTAGCCCAACATGGGTCAATTAGTAGCCCAAGTGTAGAATAATAAAATTTGAGAATTTAGTAGCCCAAACAATTTAATAGAAGCCCAATTGGTATTTTAAATTAAAGCCCAATGATTGGCCCACTTGGAAAAACAATTAAATAACTTATTAATTAATTAAAATAAGTAAAGTAACTTGATTTTGGGACTTTTTGGAAGTCAATCAGCCGACACCATGTGATGAGGAGAGAGAAAATGATGTGTTATTTTATTTTATTTTCCATTTATTTAATTAAGGATTGCTTGTTTTAATTTTTGTAGTACATGAAACCATGCTTCTTTTCACCAACTATGTATGGACTAAATTGCTTGTGTAAGTATCCAATAGCTAGCTTGTAGTGGTCAAAATTATTAGATACATTATGTGTATCTACTAATTTTTCAAGTATACTTGAAAAGTTGATAGATGTTATTTCATTTTGCTCCAAAAATCAAAAGAGAGAGTTTGAGAGCAAAATATTTTGAGAGAGAGCAAGAGAAGGAGAAGGAGTGCTAAGCTAATTTATGCCTTCAAGATTCACAACATATTTTGGGAGAAAAAGAAGAATAGCCATTAAATCAAGGTAATGGTTATTTTAAATGAAATTTTGTTTTTAAATTAAATAAATCATCATGTTAGTATAAACATGTTAATATGGTTATTAATGTGTAGTGGTAATATATATGTCATGCTTGAGTTTAATATGCTTGGTTTGCATTTTGGTATATTTTATATGCTAAAATATGTATTTAATAGTGTGTAAACAAGTTTTGGAATTTATGTCCAAAAATATTTTTATAAAACTTATGTTTGATGTTCTAATATTATAGAACATTAAATCATGAGAAAAACAAAGTTTGAATCACTTAAAATGGAGTTATACACAAAAAGTTATGATTTATGGTAGTTTATGTGATGTAAAATTTTTTATAAAAAAATAATGATATTAAATCATGAAAAATTAATTTTTCATGTTATAAATTAATATAAGGTGATTGGTAATTTTTTTGGATTTTTATTGAGGATTTAAAGCTTACTTGATGGTATATTTTTATTTAAAATGAGTATGCCGGACACTGTTCACATTCTGCTAAGAAAAAAAAAAAAAAAAAAAAAAAATAAAAGTTCGCGCAATGCGCGCAAGGTTACTGGCTGAAACGAGCGGATCCAAACGACGTCGTTTGTCGTCGGAAACGTTACTTCGCGCGCGTACGCGCGGAGGCAAATACCGGCTTCTCAAAACGGCACCGTTTTGGGCCGTTCATTCCGAAGGCGCGCGCAATGCGCGGAAGAGATTTCCGTGAATTTACGATACTGCCCCTCCGTGTTTTTTTTGGCAGAATTACCATTCTGCCCTCGGTTCAGTTTTTGAATTATTTACGGAAATGCCATTCGGATTAAATTTAAATAATTTAAATATTTAAAAACTAATTTAAAATTATAACAAAAATAATAATAATTCAAAAATAATATTGGGGAGGATATTTTTCATTAAGTTTAATATTTAAATATTTTAAATATTAATCTAGTTAGCTAAACCATGGTTAAGTTAAATAAATTTATTATTTACTTATTATTTTAAATGTTAATAATAAATAAAGATGATAAATTAGCAATTATTATTTAATGCCTATTAAATAATATTTAAAGAGAGATAAAATTTATAAATTAATTATTTATTATTTAAATATTATTAAATAATAAATAAGGATAATTAAGTAATTAATTATTATTTAATTAACATTAAATAACGATTAATGGAAATTAAGTTATTAGAGTAATAATTTATTATTTAATTAAAATAATAAATAAGAATGATTTGATTATTATTTAACCTTAAATAATAATTAAAATTAATTAAATAATTAATTATTATTTAATTGACATTAAATAATAATTAAAGAGGATTAAGATTAGTAAACTATTATTTAATTTTCTTAATTAAATAATAAGTAAGGTTAATTACTTAGTTAATTATTGGTTGATTAACATTAAATTGAAGAAGGTTAAAACTAAGTTAATAATTATTTATTATTTAATTATAATTAAATAATAAGTAAGTACAATTAGTTATTATTTATTTTAAATAATAAGTAGAGTTAATTAATTAATTTCTATTTAATCAATTTTAAATAGTAATTAAATAGAGATTGAGTTAATAAAATAAATTAAATTTAATTATGATTTAATTAAACAATTATAATAAGTTGTTTAAGGGTTTAATAAGTGTCCAACACTTAAGAAAAATATTTTCTAACTTATTAAATTATTAACCTAAAATGATTAAGTGTCTATAAGGTTAATAATATTGTTTTGACTAATGTAATTTATGTGTTAGTACTTATGTGGTAAATAAGTTCGTTATTAAGCGTATAATTATGCAAATACGTCGTACTAATTATTAGACCGACTTTATTAATGTTAGGTCTTTCAAAGCAAGTTAGTTAAAGCTAGACAATTATTGTAGCTGAGCAAACAGGCAAGTTCTCTAACCCTACTCAATTATTATCGTTGAACAAGTTTCCATACTTGTATTTATTGTTAAAGCTTGAAGTGGTTTAATTATTTAAAATTATTCCACATCCATATTGTTTATACAATCGCACTTAGTGCATTTGAAGCTTGTTAGTTCTTGATTCATGAACTGTATTAAAAATGTATGAAGCTAATAGTTCAGCTAGACATTGCGTTTCTAAATTCAATAACTTGAATACTTTTAAAAGCTTATCCAAACCATTGTTGGGTGCGGATTTCTTATATTAAGTCTGAGAATTGAACAACCCTAAATTAGGGGATTTTGTGTCGGGAAACCGACTTTGGGCGCCAGTGACTAAATGTAATGCATATACAGCGGGTTGAATAGGCTGATCCCCTTGAAAACCAAACAACTCAAAGGGTCAGAGGAAACTCTATTATACCCTAGTTAGTTCAGGGTCCTTAGTGACCACTCAGCATTTTAAGATTTAAATATTCTGTTATTAAAATTTGAATCATGTTTCATTCACAATTGTTATATCTATTGTTGAATCATTAATGATATTTCTCATTCATTCATGATATATTAAATCTATATGATTGTTCTAAACTTGCTGAGCAAACTAGTTGCTCATTCTTGCTATATCATGAACCATTTTTCAGATAATTCTGATTGCTCAAAGAAGGATAAAGGAAAAGGAAAGGCCAGAGCTTAAGTTAGTTATGCATGCTAATTAGAAGCTTAAATGTGTATTTACTATTGAAATACCTTTTGTAATTCCTTATGATAGGAACTGTTTGATGTTAAGGTTGATAGACCCTGGTATTGTAACCTTTTGAAGGGAACCAATATGTATTATTCCGCGATATTTAAATGCAATGTATGTATTTAATTGTTAGTAATGTGTTGAATAGTGAGAACCAAACTCGAGGTTATGGAACCCGGATTTGGGGTCGTCACAGGTTGGTATCAGAGCTGTAGGTTAGAAACGTTAGGGTTTGCGAAACCTAAGTTATAACCTTAGTATTAAACTCATATCGAGTGCGTTAGGAGATGAATCGGGGAGATTCATCATGTTGTGTATTTTTGGAGATGGATTTAGAAAATCCATCGAGCCGAGATGTACATGATAAAATATCATTTCATTTCATCAATGAATATATTTTATTGCTGTACTAACGTGTGTTATTGTTTTATGATATAGGATGGCAGAGATCGGACAGTCGAGTCGCACTGCTGAGGAGGACTATATTGATATCCATATGGATACTGCACAGCCGCTGGTGGCTGCACCCGTAGAGGAGCCAGAGTCAGATCCTGAGGAGGGGGATCGTGTGGAGCCCGTCTGGGGCGGAGTCATGAGGCCTTACAGTGAGGATGAGGCAGAGTCAGAGGAGTCTGAGGAGGAGGAGTCAGCTGATGGCATGGGCACTACTGCCGCTGACATCATAGAGGGACTGACCACTAGGAACGAGGAGCTGGAGGCAAGGGTCCAGCATCTAGAGGAGCAGAACCTGACCCACCAGCACATGGAGGATCAGTATAGGGATGCGGCTCATCAGTTCTCTGGCGAGAACACAGAGCTGAAGGAGAGGATCGTAGGACTGGAGGATCAGATACAGGAGTACGAGGATTCGGTGGAGCACTTTGCAGTGCTGACACATCAGCTGGTAGATCAGGATGTGGAGCTGCAGGCTAAGTTAGCAGTAGCTGAGACTAGGTTAGCCGAGGCTGAGCTGAAGGTTCAGCAGGTTCAGGCAGAGAAGGCCGCCATCCGTGCATACTGGCAGGAGGCGATAGAGGACCGAATGGAGATGGAGAGACAGCGGGATGCCGCTTATGGACAGATGATTGAGCTAGAGGAGGAGGTCCGCGAGAAGCGGGTGAGGACGGATAGACTTAGCTACGTCTACCGATCTTCATATGGTAGGCTTCAGAGCAGGGTGCACTACTACCCAGCTGAGGAGGGTCAGTCTATGCACACCATCAGCAGGAGCGTGGTGATGGCCATCGGGGATGAGGAGTATGACGACGCGATCCGTAGGGGGATGCGCAGTGAGTAGTAGTAGTAGTTGTGTTCTAATTTCGTATGTAAATAGATGCAGTAAAATCCAACTTTTGTTTTATTATAGGGTTAATATGTCACTAAATCCCAACTCTAGGAAGTTGTAGGATATGTCAGATCCCATCTTATGTAGCTTCTCTGGGATAGAAGCATTTATAGCAGTATGCTTTTGATGTAAAGTGCTACGCACTCCTGTTTTAGCATATGAGTATAAATGCAGTTGAATTTATGTTTATATGCGTGTTGAAATAATTACTTGTATTTTAGCTAAACATTGCCTAAGATACAAAATAATGAAATGAAAAAGATGAAACCAGTATAATAATGTAAATTTTTGTTTATAACAGAAAATGCCGCCACGTAGACAACCACCAAGGAACCAGGGGGTAGAAGAGTCAGTTAACAATGACCAGGGGGGACACAACGTAGACCCTATGCAAAACTTCGTCGACATGCTAGCTGAGGCAATGCAACACAGACACCCTGTTGTAGCAAATCCACCACCACCACCACCAACTCAGTTGGCAAATTTCAAAGATTTTAAGGCGGTGGGACCGCCAGAGTTTAGGGGAACGTCGGATCCGATAGAGGCCCAGTCATGGATAAAGGAAATAGAGAAAGCGTTCGTTATCGCGAGGGTAGCTGAGGAGCAAAAGACAATCTTTGCTACCTATATGATGAAGGGAGAGGCCAATTTCTGGTGGGAAGCCAATCAGAATAGGGCTGGCGAGGGGGTGGTGTCATGGACAAGATTTAAGGAAATATTCGATGAGAATTATTTCCCGAAGAGTATGAAAAGTAGGATGGAAGTGAAATTTCTAGAATTGAAGCAGGAAAACATGTCGGTACCTGAGTACGCGGCAAGATTTAATGAGCTGGCCAGGTTCGCTCCACATCAAGTGGATACGGAGGAACGCAAGGCCAGAAGATTCGAAAATGGATTGAGACCTTGGATATTCAATAAGGTAGCGGTACTGCAGATTGACTCATTCGCAACTTTGTTGGAGAAGTCAATCATTGCTGAAGGAGGAAGCGACGCATTAACCAAGTACAACCAGGAGAGAAACAAAAAGAAAAATGAAGGGGGAAGCAAGAACAGTAACAGTGGGGGGAATAATAACAACAATAACAACAACAAGCGCAAATGGGACAACAGCAGCAACGACAAGAGCTCGGGGAATCAACAAGGAAGTGTTCAGAAAAAGCCAGCATGCAATATATGTGGAAAGAACCACTTCGGGGAGTGCAGGAAAGGGAAGAATATGTGCTATAATTGTGGGCAGGTGGGACATATTTCTCCAAATTGTCCCCTTCCAAAGAAAGTGAGATGCTTTTCTTGCGGAGCATCTGACCACCTGATAAAAGATTGCCCTAAGAAGAAGAATGACGGGGGTAGCGGCTACAGGGGCAATAACAACAAATTGGCTATCGGGGGACCGGTACCACAGAACAAGCCGACAGCCCGGACGTTCAATATGACGGTGCAAGATGCCGTGGGGTCAAAAGACGTGGTGTCAGGTATTATTCCGATCAATAATATAAATGCATATGTATTGTTTGATTCGGGTGCTACCTCTTCATTTGTGTCTGATGATTTCGCTAGACGGTTAGAATTGCCTAGAGACAAACTAGAAAACTCAATGAACATAGAAGTTGCTAATAAAGAGGTGATTCCGGTAGAGTACATACATAGAAATTGTTGTGCTGAAATCAGGGGTCAGAAATTAAATGTGAATCTAATTCCAATACGTCTGGGGGAATTTGATGTAATACTTGGGATGGATTGGTTGTTTAACCACGGGGCGATAATTGATTGTCAGAAGAAGTGCATACACCTTAAGACACCAAATAAGTCTAAGGTCGTATTTTATGGCAGCAAATCGTCAAGACAATCTTCTTGTCTGACGATGATGCAGGCCAAGAAATTATTGAAGAAAGGTTGTGTAGGGTATTTGGCTCATGTGGTGGACACACAAGTGGTGAGTCCCGAGATGGAGCAAATACCCGTAGTTAGGGAGTTCATGGATGTTTTTCCAGATGTACTGCCGGGTTTACCGCCAGACAGGGAGATAGAATTTGTGATTGATTTAGTACCAGGGACAGCACCGATATCGAAAGCACCATATAGGATGGCTCCGGTAGAACTGAAGGAATTGATGGTGCAATTGCAGGAGTTGTTAGATAATAAGTACATTCAGCCAAGTGTTTCTCCATGGGGAGCACCGGTGCTGTTTGTAAAGAAGAAGGATGGATCGATGAGATTGTGTATGGATTATAGAGAGCTGAATAAGGTGACAATTAAGAACAAGTACCCGTTACCACGAATTGACGATCTTTTCGATCAATTGAAAGGGGCGAAGTACTTTTCAAAGATTGACTTAAGGACTGGTTATCATCAGTTGAAAGTCAGGAAGGAGGATATACCCAAGACGGCATTCAGAACTCGATATGGGCATTATGAGTTTCTGGTGATGTCGTTTGGACTAACGAATGCGCCAGCCGCATTTATGGACATGATGAACAGAATATTCAAGCAATACTTGGATAAATTCGTAGTCGTGTTCATTGACGATATTTTGGTGTATTCCAAAACAGAGGAAGAGCATGCTGAACACCTAAGATTGGTGTTGGAGATTTTACGGAAGGAGCGATTGTACGCTAAGTTTTCAAAGTGTGAATTCTGGTTGGAAAGAGTTCAATTTCTAGGTCATGTTATTGACAAAGAGGGAGTTTCGGTTGATCCGGCGAAGGTTGAATCGGTAATGAATTGGGAACAACCAAGGACGCCGACAGAAGTAAGAAGTTTCTTAGGGTTAGCGGGTTACTATCGGAGGTTCATTCAAGACTTCTCAAAGATAGCAACACCGTTGACCAACTTAACAAGAAAGACAGTGAAATACGTGTGGACGGAGAAGTGTGAGGAAAGTTTTCAGGAGTTAAAGAAAAGACTTAGTGAAGCACCTGTATTGACCTTACCAGACGATACAGGAGGTTTTACGGTCTACAGTGATGCATCGCACAAGGGGCTTGGCTGTGTGCTTATGCAAAACGGCAAAGTCGTTGCGTATGCGTCCAGACAATTAAAAGATTATGAGAAGGGATATCCTACCCACGACTTGGAATTGGCAGCGGTAGTGTTTGCCCTTAAAATTTGGAGACATTATCTGTACGGAGAAAAATGTGAGATATTCACAGACCATAAGAGTCTGAAGTATATCTTCACACAGAAGGAGCTGAATATGAGGCAACGGAGATGGTTGGAATTGATCAAAGATTATGATTGTGAAATTCTATATCATCCCGGCAAGGCCAACGTAGTAGCGGATGCTCTGAGTAGAAAGAGCAGGGAGAAATTGTTCATATTGACAGATCAAGAACAATTGGTTCAAGAGATGGCTCGAATGGAGTTGGAAGTGAGAAGTCCAAACGAGTCAATAGAAGTCGAGGTGAGCCCAACCTTGTTAGATAGGGTGAAAGAGGCTCAAGACAAAGATGAGAAATGTGACAGAATCCGGAAGAGGATGACCGATGGAGAAGAGGTCAAGTTTAAAATTGATAGCATGGGATTGCTGAGATTTGAAAATCGTGTTTGGGTCCCGCTAGTGCCTGAATTACGAGAGGAAATTTTGCAAGAGGCCCACAGTACGAGATACTCGATACATCCGGGGAGTACGAAGATGTATCAAGATCTACGTCAGTATTTTTGGTGGCCGAATTTAAAGAGGGAGGTTGCAGAATGTGTCAGCCGATGCCTAACTTGTCAAAGGGTAAAGGCCGAACATCAGAGACCAAGTGGATTGTTACAGCCGTTAGAAATTCCTGAGTGGAAATGGGAGCATATCACAATGGATTTTATGGTAGGACTTCCAGCAACACAGAAGGGATATGACGCAATTTGGGTGATTGTGGATCGGCTAACAAAGTCAGCGCACTTTTTGCCGATCAAGATTAGGTTCAGTTTGGATCAGTTGTCCAAACTGTACATCAAAGAGATAGTTTCAAGACATGGGGTGCCGATATCGATTGTGTCAGACAGAGATCCGCGCTTCACGTCAAAATTTTGGAGAAGTCTTCAGGAGAGATTGGGGACACAGTTGAGAATGAGTACAGCGTATCATCCGCAGACCGATGGGCAAAGTGAGAGAACAATTCAGACATTGGAAGATATGCTCAGGGCCTGCGTGATGGATTTCAAGGGCAGTTGGGAAATCCATCTACCACTAGTTGAGTTTGCATACAACAATAGTTATCATGCGAGCATAGGCATGCCGCCTTACGAAGCTTTATATGGCAGAAAATGCAGAACACCTCTATGTTGGGATGAGGTAGGAGAACGCCGACTGTTGGGGCCAGAATTGGTTCAACAGACGGTAGAAATTATCAAGGTAATAAGAGCTCGGCTAGTAGCAGCTCAAGACCGTCAAAAGAAATACGCCGATTTACATCGACAGAAACGAGACTTCGAGGTGGGGAGTTTTGTGTTCATTAAAGTATCTCCCTGGAAAGGGAAGATCAGGTTTGGAAAGAAGGGGAAATTGAGTCCAAGGTTCATAGGACCGTTCGAAATATTGAGAAGAGTTGGTGAAGTAGCATACGAGGTAGCTTTACCTCCTGAATTGGAACATATTCA
This sequence comes from Hedera helix, assembly GCA_947179155.2. Lineage (NCBI taxonomy): Eukaryota > Viridiplantae > Streptophyta > Magnoliopsida > Apiales > Araliaceae > Hedera > Hedera helix. The sequence goes on from OX359286.1 coordinate 12,473,157, forward strand.
CAATGTGTTTCACGTGTCGGTATTGCGGCCATACAAACCAGACTACAAGCACGTTATCTCCTATGAGCCAATTCAAGTCGGGAAGGACTTATCATATGAAGAAGTTCCTGTTCAGATACTCGATAGGAAGGAACATAAACTGAGAAATAAGATAATTCATTCTGTCAAAGTACTTTGGAGGAATCACGCCATTGAAGAATCTACGTGGGAATTAGAGGAGGAAATGAGGACAAATTACCCGTTTTTATTTGAGTAACCTTATTTTACAATTCCGAGGACGGAATTTTTATAAGGAGGGGAGAATGTAATGTCCTAGAATTTCCACATCTTTATTAATTAAATTATTAATTTAATTTCCAACGAGTTAGTTTGCGAGATTATTTAAATCTTTTTATGTGATTAATTAATTATGTGATTAAATAATTATGTAATTAATTACTAAAATTAATTAAAGGGGGTCACTAATATGTTGTTAAATTAGTGAACAAACCCTAAAGTTTTAATATCAAAATAATTGATAAGTTTCCTATTAATTAAATATTCAATTAAATTGAATATAATGAGTAAATCAAATATAATAAATTAATTAATATGATTATTAATTAATGTAAATAATGTGAAATATTAATAATAATATTTATTAGTCCATTTAGTAATTTAATACTTATGGGTTAAAATATTTAATTATTTATTCAACCTATTTATTTATTTAATCATGGATTGAATAATTAATGTATAAATTATTAAATTAGCCCAACATGGGTCAATTAGTAGCCCAAGTGTAGAATAATAAAATTTGAGAATTTAGTAGCCCAAACAATTTAATAGAAGCCCAATTGGTATTTTAAATTAAAGCCCAATGATTGGCCCACTTGGAAAAACAATTAAATAACTTATTAATTAATTAAAATAAGTAAAGTAACTTGATTTTGGGACTTTTTGGAAGTCAATCAGCCGACACCATGTGATGAGGAGAGAGAAAATGATGTGTTATTTTATTTTATTTTCCATTTATTTAATTAAGGATTGCTTGTTTTAATTTTTGTAGTACATGAAACCATGCTTCTTTTCACCAACTATGTATGGACTAAATTGCTTGTGTAAGTATCCAATAGCTAGCTTGTAGTGGTCAAAATTATTAGATACATTATGTGTATCTACTAATTTTTCAAGTATACTTGAAAAGTTGATAGATGTTATTTCATTTTGCTCCAAAAATCAAAAGAGAGAGTTTGAGAGCAAAATATTTTGAGAGAGAGCAAGAGAAGGAGAAGGAGTGCTAAGCTAATTTATGCCTTCAAGATTCACAACATATTTTGGGAGAAAAAGAAGAATAGCCATTAAATCAAGGTAATGGTTATTTTAAATGAAATTTTGTTTTTAAATTAAATAAATCATCATGTTAGTATAAACATGTTAATATGGTTATTAATGTGTAGTGGTAATATATATGTCATGCTTGAGTTTAATATGCTTGGTTTGCATTTTGGTATATTTTATATGCTAAAATATGTATTTAATAGTGTGTAAACAAGTTTTGGAATTTATGTCCAAAAATATTTTTATAAAACTTATGTTTGATGTTCTAATATTATAGAACATTAAATCATGAGAAAAACAAAGTTTGAATCACTTAAAATGGAGTTATACACAAAAAGTTATGATTTATGGTAGTTTATGTGATGTAAAATTTTTTATAAAAAAATAATGATATTAAATCATGAAAAATTAATTTTTCATGTTATAAATTAATATAAGGTGATTGGTAATTTTTTTGGATTTTTATTGAGGATTTAAAGCTTACTTGATGGTATATTTTTATTTAAAATGAGTATGCCGGACACTGTTCACATTCTGCTAAGAAAAAAAAAAAAAAAAAAAAAAAAGAAAAGTTCGCGCAATGCGCGCAAGGTTACTGGCTGAAACGAGCGGATCCAAACGACGTCGTTTGTCGTCGGAAACGTTACTTCGCGCGCGTACGCGCGGAGGCAAATACCGGCTTCTCAAAACGGCACCGTTTTGGGCCGTTCATTCCGAAGGCGCGCGCAATGCGCGGAAGAGATTTCCGTGAATTTACGATACTGCCCCTCCGTGTTTTTTTTGGCAGAATTACCATTCTGCCCTCGGTTCAGTTTTTGAATTATTTACGGAAATGCCATTCGGATTAAATTTAAATAATTTAAATATTTAAAAACTAATTTAAAATTATAACAAAAATAATAATAATTCAAAAATAATATTGGGGAGGATATTTTTCATTAAGTTTAATATTTAAATATTTTAAATATTAATCTAGTTAGCTAAACCATGGTTAAGTTAAATAAATTTATTATTTACTTATTATTTTAAATGTTAATAATAAATAAAGATGATAAATTAGCAATTATTATTTAATGCCTATTAAATAATATTTAAAGAGAGATAAAATTTATAAATTAATTATTTATTATTTAAATATTATTAAATAATAAATAAGGATAATTAAGTAATTAATTATTATTTAATTAACATTAAATAACGATTAATGGAAATTAAGTTATTAGAGTAATAATTTATTATTTAATTAAAATAATAAATAAGAATGATTTGATTATTATTTAACCTTAAATAATAATTAAAATTAATTAAATAATTAATTATTATTTAATTGACATTAAATAATAATTAAAGAGGATTAAGATTAGTAAACTATTATTTAATTTTCTTAATTAAATAATAAGTAAGGTTAATTACTTAGTTAATTATTGGTTGATTAACATTAAATTGAAGAAGGTTAAAACTAAGTTAATAATTATTTATTATTTAATTATAATTAAATAATAAGTAAGTACAATTAGTTATTATTTATTTTAAATAATAAGTAGAGTTAATTAATTAATTTCTATTTAATCAATTTTAAATAGTAATTAAATAGAGATTGAGTTAATAAAATAAATTAAATTTAATTATGATTTAATTAAACAATTATAATAAGTTGTTTAAGGGTTTAATAAGTGTCCAACACTTAAGAAAAATATTTTCTAACTTATTAAATTATTAACCTAAAATGATTAAGTGTCTATAAGGTTAATAATATTGTTTTGACTAATGTAATTTATGTGTTAGTACTTATGTGGTAAATAAGTTCGTTATTAAGCGTATAATTATGCAAATACGTCGTACTAATTATTAGACCGACTTTATTAATGTTAGGTCTTTCAAAGCAAGTTAGTTAAAGCTAGACAATTATTGTAGCTGAGCAAACAGGCAAGTTCTCTAACCCTACTCAATTATTATCGTTGAACAAGTTTCCATACTTGTATTTATTGTTAAAGCTTGAAGTGGTTTAATTATTTAAAATTATTCCACATCCATATTGTTTATACAATCGCACTTAGTGCATTTGAAGCTTGTTAGTTCTTGATTCATGAACTGTATTAAAAATGTATGAAGCTAATAGTTCAGCTAGACATTGCGTTTCTAAATTCAATAACTTGAATACTTTTAAAAGCTTATCCAAACCATTGTTGGGTGCGGATTTCTTATATTAAGTCTGAGAATTGAACAACCCTAAATTAGGGGATTTTGTGTCGGGAAACCGACTTTGGGCGCCAGTGACTAAATGTAATGCATATACAGCGGGTTGAATAGGCTGATCCCCTTGAAAACCAAACAACTCAAAGGGTCAGAGGAAACTCTATTATACCCTAGTTAGTTCAGGGTCCTTAGTGACCACTCAGCATTTTAAGATTTAAATATTCTGTTATTAAAATTTGAATCATGTTTCATTCACAATTGTTATATCTATTGTTGAATCATTAATGATATTTCTCATTCATTCATGATATATTAAATCTATATGATTGTTCTAAACTTGCTGAGCAAACTAGTTGCTCATTCTTGCTATATCATGAACCATTTTTCAGATAATTCTGATTGCTCAAAGAAGGATAAAGGAAAAGGAAAGGCCAGAGCTTAAGTTAGTTATGCATGCTAATTAGAAGCTTAAATGTGTATTTACTATTGAAATACCTTTTGTAATTCCTTATGATAGGAACTGTTTGATGTTAAGGTTGATAGACCCTGGTATTGTAACCTTTTGAAGGGAACCAATATGTATTATTCCGCGATATTTAAATGCAATGTATGTATTTAATTGTTAGTAATGTGTTGAATAGTGATAACCAAACTCGAGGTTATGGAACCCGGATTTGGGGTCGTCACAGGTTGGTATCAGAGCTGTAGGTTAGAAACGTTAGGGTTTGCGAAACCTAAGTTATAACCTTAGTATTAAACTCATATCGAGTGCGTTAGGAGATGAATCGGGGAGATTCATCATGTTGTGTATTTTTGGAGATGGATTGAGAAAATCCATCGAGCCGAGATGTACATGATAAAATATCATTTCATTTCATCAATGAATATATTTTATTGCTGTACTAACGTGTGTTATTGTTTTATGATATAGGATGGCAGAGATCGGACAGTCGAGTCGCACTGCTGAGGAGGACTATATTGATATCCATATGGATACTGCACAGCCGCTAGTGGCTGCACCCGTAGAGGAGCCAGAGTCAGATCCTGAGGAGGGGGATCGTGTGGAGCCCGTCTGGGGCGGAGTCATGAGGCCTTACAGTGAGGATGAGGCAGAGTCAGAGGAGTCTGAGGAGGAGGAGTCAGCTGATGGCATGGGCACTACTGCCGCTGACATCATAGAGGGACTGACCACTAGGAACGAGGAGCTGGAGGCAAGGGTCCAGCATCTAGAGGAGCAGAACCTGACCCACCAGCACATGGAGGATCAGTATAGGGATGCGGCTCATCAGTTCTCTGGCGAGAACACAGAGCTGAAGGAGAGGATCGTAGGACTGGAGGATCAGATACAGGAGTACGAGGATTCGGTAGAGCACTTTGCAGTGCTGACACATCAGCTGGTAGATCAGGATGTGGAGCTGCAGGCTAAGTTAGCAGTAGCTGAGACTAGGTTAGCCGAGGCTGAGCTGAAGGTTCAGCAGGTTCAGGCAGAGAAGGCCGCCATCCGTGCATACTGGCAGGAGGCGATAGAGGACCGAGTGGAGATGGAGAGACAGCGGGATGCCGCTTATGGACAGATGATCTAAATATTTTATTTCCATTAATAACTTATTTACAAGAATTCAATATTCATTTATAAATTAGGATTTTATATATAGCAAAAATGCGTATCGTTACATTCTTCCCTCCTTACAAGGATTCCGTCCCCGGAATCACTATTACAACTTACATAAACAAACTTGGATATTCTTTCATCATTTTCTCTTCTAATTCCCACGTTGCATCTTCCACATTATGGTTTCTCCATACTACTTTTACAGAAGGGATTACCTTGTTCCTTAAAATCTGCTCCTTCCTGTCGATGATTTGAACAGGAGTTTCTTCATACGTTAAATCCTTTTCGATCTGAATTGGCTCGTATTCGATTACATGCTTATAATCTGGTTTGTAGGGCCTTAATACCGACACATGAAATACATTATGTATGTGTTCCAATTCTGGAGGTAATGCCAAAACATATGCTACTTCTCCTACTCTTCTCAGTATTTCAAAAGGTCCAATGAATCTTGGACTCAACTTTCCTTTCTTTCCAAATCTTATCTTCCCTTTCCAGGGAGATACTTTCAAAAACACATGAGATCCTACTTCAAATTCTCTCTTCTGTCGATGTTGGTCCACATATTTCTTTTGTCTATCTTGTGCTACTATAAGTCTCGTTCTTATCACTTTAATAATTTCAACAGTCTGTTGCACTATTTCTGGTCCCAACAATTTCCGTTCACCTACCTCATCCCAACAAAGAGGTGTTCTGCACCTTCTTCCATACAACGCTTCATAAGGTGGCATTCCAATGCTTGCATGATAACTATTGTTGTAGGCGAACTCTACTAATGGCAAGTGATCATCCCAATTGCCCTTGAAGTCCATAACACAAGCTCTTAGCATATCTTCTAACGTCTGGATCGTTCTTTCACTTTGGCCATCTGTTTGAGGATGATACGCCGTGCTCAACCTCAACTGTGTGCCCATACGTTCCTGAAAACTTCTCCAAAAATTCGAAGTGAATCGTGGATCTCGATCTGACACAATTGATACTGGAACAACATGTCTTGACACGATCTCTTTCACATATAACTTCGCAAGTTTATCCAAACTGAATTTGACTCTGATCAGTAAAAAGTGAGCGGACTTTGTCAGTCGATCCACTATAACCCATATCGCATCATAGCCTTTCTGCGTAGTTGGGAGTCCTACAACGAAATCCATCGTGACATGTTCCCATTTCCATTCCGGGATTTCTAGCGGTTGTAACAATCCACTAGGTCTCTGATGTTCCGCTTTGATTCTTTGACAAGTCAGACATTTACTTACATATTCTGCTACATCCGTCCTCATGTTAGGCCACCAAAAGTGTTGTCGAAGATCTTAGTACATCTTTGTGCTTCCTGGATGAACTGAATAGTGCGAACTGTGTGCTTCTTGCAGAATCTCCTCTTTTAATTCTGACACTAATGGTACCCGTACTCTTCCTTCCAATCTTAGCATTCCGCTGTTATCTACCTTGAATCTTGTCTCTTGTCCATCCGATATGCGTTTCCTAATTTTATCACAATCTTGATCTTGCATCTGAGCTTCTTTTACCCGATCTAATAACGTTGGATGAGCTTCAACCATAAATAGCTTCTCTTCCGATTCTAGCGGATACTTCACCTCTAGTTCCAATTTTTCCATTTCTCTAATTAGCTCTTCCTGAATGGTTAGCATATCTAGTCTTTCTCGACCCTTTCTGCTTAAAGCGTCGGCCACCACATTTGCCTTTCCTGGATGGTAGAGAATTTTGCAATCGTAATCTTTGATTAACTCTATCCATCTCCTTTGTCTCATATTCAGATCCTTCTGAGTGAAAATATACTTCAGACTTTTGTGGTCTGTGTATATCTCACACTTCTCTCCATACAAGTAATGCCTCCAAATTTTCAAAGCAAATACCACTGCCGCTAATTCCAAATCATGAGTTGGATACCTTTTCTCAAAATCTTTCAATTGTCTGGAAGCATACGCTATGACTTTGCCATGTTGCATTAACACACAACCCAATCCTTTATATGACGCATCACTGTATACAACAAATCCTCCTGTATCATCAGGCAATGATAACACAGGTGCTTCGCTCAGCCTCTTCTTAAGCTCTCTAAAACTTTCTTCACACTTATCATTCCATACAAACTTCACAGCTTTTCTTGTTAAGTTAGTCAAAGGTCCCGATAACTTCGAGAAATCCTTGATGAATCTTCTGTAGTATCCAGCTAATCCAAGAAAACTACGAACTTCTGTTGGTGTTTTTGGTTGTTCCCAATTCATTACTGCTTCCACTTTTGCTGGATCCACCGATATTCCTTCTTGATCAATCACGTGTCCCAAAAATTGTACTCTCTGCAGCCAGAATTCGCATTTTGAGAACTTGGCATATAACTTAGCTTCTCTTAATTTCTCCAACACTATCCTAAGATGTTCCGCATGTTCTTCTTCAGTCTTTGAATATATCAATATATCATCAATAAACACCACCACGAATTTGTCTAAAAACGGTTTGAACACCCGGTTCATCAAATCCATAAACGCAGCTGGAGCATTCGTTAACCCGAATGACATTACTAAGAACTCATAGTGACCATAACGAGTCCTAAAAGCAGTTTTAGGTACATCCTCCGGTCTCACTTTTAACTGGTGATAACCACTCCTCAAATCAATCTTTGAAAAATATTTGGCTCCTCGTAACTGATCAAATAAATCATCAATCCTTGGTAGCGGATACTTATTCTTTATCGTCACCTTATTCAATTCCCTGTAATCGATACAAAGTCTTAATGACCCATCTTTCTTTTTCACAAACAGCACTGGTGCTCCCCAAGGAGACACACTAGGCTGGATATACTTTTTATCCAACAATTCTTGCAACTGGATTATCAACTCTTTCAGTTCAACTGGAGCCATTCTTTAAGGTGCCTTTGAAATTGGTGCCGTTCCTGGTGCAAGTTCTATCTTGAACTCAATCTCCCTGTCCGGCGGAAGACCTGGTAACTCATCTGGAAATACATCTACATACTCCTTTACAACAGGTATCTGACCCAATTCTGATCCTACTATACGAGTATCAACTACATGAGCTAAATACCCCATGCACCCTTTCCTTAATAATTTCCCTGCCTGTAACATTGTTAAGCAACAAGATTGCCTAGGTGATTTGCTACCATAAAACACTACCTTAGATTTAGTAGGAGTCTGAAGGTTTACACATTTATTCTGGCAATCAATCATTGCTCCATGACTATACAACCAGTCCATTCCCAGTATCACATCAAATTCTCCTAGCCGAATAGGAATTAAATCCACTAACAATTCATGTCCCCTTATCGTTAGACGACAATCCTGACACATATTCTCTACCCGGATTACTTCCTTATTGGCTACTTCTATATTCAAGGCATTTTCTAACTTTACTTGTGACAAGTACAATTTCTTAACAAATTCATCAGAAATGAAAGAACATGTAGCACCCGAATCGAACAAAACATATGCGTTTACGTCATTAACAGGGATGATACCTGACACCACGTCTTTCGATGCCACCGCGTCTTGCACTGTCATGTTAAATGTTCGGGCTGTCGGCCTCCCTGGTGGTGTAGGTCCAGTAATCGCCAATTTCCCACTAGTAGTTCCTCTACTTCCGCTTCCTCCATCTGCTTTCTTCTTCGGGCAATCCTTTATCTGATGTCCTGCTTCTCCACAGTAAAAGCATCCTCTACTCATTCTAGGGTTTGGACAATTTGGTGCCATATGACCTTCCTTTCCACATTTAAAACACACATTCTTTCCTTTCAGACATACACCTGTGTGCCCCTTTCCACAATTAGGACACGGTTCTACTTTCTTCTTCTGTTCACCTTGCTTCACTGTAGCTGTATTACTGTCTCCGCCCCATTTTCGTTTATTAAAATTGCTTCCTCCATTGCTGCCTTCCTTCTTAGAACCGTCAGCTTTCTTCTTACCATACTGCTCTTGCTTAAACTTTGCCAAGGCATCACTGCCTCCTTCCGCCAAAATAGCTTTTTCCATCACCCCCGCGAAAGTTCCAAGCTGAAACATTGAAACTTTGCCGTAGAGCCACGGTTTCAATCCCCTTTCAAAGCGTCTAGCTCTCCTCTGCTCTGTATCTACTTGGTGTGATGCAAACCTTGCTAGCTCATTAAACTTTGTTGCGTATTCGGCTACTGACATGTTTCCTTGTTTTAATTCCAAAAATTGCACCTCCATCATGTCCTGAGTTACTGGAGGGAAATACGCCTCAAAGAAAATCTCCTTAAACTTCTCCCATGGTGCAACACCTGTTCCCAATCTTCCTTTATTGGCCACCCACCAATAATTTACTTCCCCCTTTAGCATAAAAGTGGCGAAGGCAGTCTTTTGTTCCGCTGCTACATTCGCTACTTCAAAAACCTTCTCTATCTCAATAATCCAATTCTGGGCCTCCACTGGGTTCATCGTCCCCTTAAACTCTGGGGGTCCTACCTCTTTTAAGTCTTTAAAAGTAGCGACCCTAGCAGTTACCGGTTGATCACCTACCGGATTTACATTCCTATTTTGAAAAGCTCCCATCAACATGTCCACAAACTGCTGCATGGGATTAACCGGCTCCTCAGGAGCATTAACCGATTCTTCTGGAGGTGGTTGAACATTTGCTTTGCGTCTAGGCGGCATTTCTGTTTAACAATTTATTTTATAGTCAAAACATAACATTTGCATACCATGTTCTCATAACTTTACACACATAGACGTGACAGCACACGTTTCATAATTGGATTTATATTCATAAACAACTTGTCCGATGCTTCACATATTACATCACATGTAGCACATGAGTTAACATACATATAACTTTACGCAATACTAACACTTCCCTCCTTACAAGCAACGAGGGTACATGATACCTAATATCCCCTTTTTTTTTTTTTTTTTTTTTATAACAAAACTTAGGGATTACACAATACACACGTAATTATACATTCATAACTATACATACATAACTATGTACATATCTATCATAACTCCCTACAGAAGCATTCCACGTCTAACCGCATCATCGTATTCTTCATTCATGATAGCCACCATTTTCCATCGGCTCAAGATGTCCCTTGATTGGTTATATTCTACAGGGTAATAGTGTACCCTATCTTGCGCTCTCCCAAACGCTGTGCGAAATGCATAGCTCATGTCCTCCATCTTTTCACCCATATTATCCATTCTGGCTTTCTTGGATCTCACCTCATCTTCTAACAAATCTATTCTCCTTACTGCGTTAGCCCCAGCACGCTCACTCATCGCTATCTCAGCATTCGCATCCCTAAGCTTAGCCTCCAGGACTTCCTTATCATTCCTCAGCTCCTGTATCTTTCGTTCGGCTTGCACTAATTTATCCTTCAACTCCCTATTTTCATTAGTCAATTCCTGAGTTGTTGCCTCATTTAGATCCACAGTTGTCTGTCGTTCAGCTGCCTGAGTTTCTAATTCCAAAATCCTATCGACAAATTCACTGTTCTGCTGTATCAGACCGGTTACCCATTCCCGATCTGCTTCTCTCTGCTCAGATGAAGCATTCTCCGGTATTGCCCCATCCGAATCTCCCTCTAACTCATCTGGATCCTCCTCCTGTTCACTACCTTCAGCTGGTACTATTGCCATAGCTGGTACTCTCGTCATCACATCTATCGGAATATCTCTAGATTCCTCTTCTCCTGCAGCCCGCCTGGATTCTCCAATCTCTGGCATACTATAAAATCACAAGAACAACTATCTCAGTTCACTGCAATTTTCCTTATTCTTAAAGCACATAACATGTAACACATAACACATAATACATATTGTGGAAATTGTATCCTTAACAACTCCCACCCTTCACTGCTTAGAACTCTAAATGAGTTTTACTATATTCCTTAAGGTCATATTCCTAAGGTTTCCCCACCTAAGGTTTATAACCTATCTGCTCTGATACCAACTTGTAACGCCCCCAAATCCGGGTCCCTTGAACCACAGGTTTGGTGCGCACGTGTCTATCTACCCTGTCATTTCATCCATCCAAACTGAATAAAATAATGATAATAATAACTTAATTTACATTCATTCATAACTAATCCCAGGTTCTATGTACCTTTATGCATACAATCTGTCGTACCTGACATATTACAACATATAACAATAATTACACGATAATTACAATATTATTACATCTATTGCTGGTTGGCTTTTCCTTTACCCTTGTCTACACCAGACCCCTCGGTCTTCTCTGGCTTAGCTGAAATATCATGAATGAAAGCAAGAGTGAGCTTAAAATAGCTCAGCAAGTAATTAAACATGAGATAACATGATATTTCAAAATGATGAATATAACTCGTTTATAATGAAATGTAGGAATGTGTGTCAACATGGACTTGTAACAATTTAATAGATGCTGATAGGATCATAACATAAGCTGAACATGAATGTCTGAGAACATGGAATTTTTAATTGCTGTATGGTCACAAGACCAAGAACACGTTAAGAACAATATCAATCTTTAAGACCGACACTGTCCAAATAAAATTTTAATACGTTAAGAACAATCTCAATCACAAAGACTGACATTGCCCACAAGGTAATAATAACAGTTTAGATGCGTACTCTGGGTGATCAGCCCATTGTACTTTATATTGTGCACAACAACATCTAACGACGCAACCACGTCATAATTAATTCATTTCCTTTAGCCTTTATTTCCCCTTGTTAATAGGGTTGTTCTGTTACAGCATAACAAAGAGTCCGCACCACCACAATGTGGATTGGAGAACGTAACAATCAATAACTGGATTTAACATGAAACATACATGTGTCTAGCCAGAACCAAAATTGGCATCGACCTTTTCAAGATAGTTCGATAAGAATTGAACTTTACATGATAACATGAATGTACAACATAAATGTCTGTTCAAGAATCTGAAATTAAAAGCTTAGCCAGAAAACTTGCCTTGGTCCTCGTCTATCACAACTGGTAAAATATTATCCCGTCTAGGACCTACATGACCATAATATTGGTTCATGCATTAGTTATGTACACATGCATGCCATTACTTGCTATACAAGCCATCACTTAGTTTAACATAACCCTAATCACGTAACACATTGTTTACTTAAGCCTTAGGATCTACCATATTGATTATTTTTATCAATTTATGGTTTACATATGTGTTTCTATCATTAAATATCAAAACATTGCAATTTGGAAGTAAAATAATTATTTTTCAAAAATCAGGTCACGGCGCCCCGGCGGAGAGAACCGCGCCCCCAGCGAGATCCTCTCGGCCGAACAGCGCCCCGGCGACGACTGATCTCGCCCCGGCGTATCCCATGCAGAAGCACTGCGCCCCGGCGCAGTTATAAGAGTAAAATACTGCGCCCCGGCGCAGTACTGGTTTTTCAGAAATTTTTTTCTTTCCAAAAACTGAGCTATCTTTGACCCTAATGTGAATTTACCGATTCCAACACTTCATATAGCACGTATAACACATAATTGACTTGCGTGGATTTTCGAAACATTTAAAAATCATTATTTGAACCTATTTTTCCGAAGATTTCATTTTAGTCGTATTTTAACGTTTTAAATCGTTTAAAACGGTTGTTTATCGCCATAAGTGTCAAATTGCTTCCAATTCGATTCTAACACGTGCATATACATAAAACTTACATGCTTGGCCTAATTTGAACCTCCATAAACCAAAATGGCCAAAAATCAACCATTGGTTGCATTTTATCATTTTATAAAATTATCTTAAAAACCATCTTTCACTCTTGGAATTCTATACCTCACATACATGACCACATACACAATTAGCAACTTGATATACACATATAGCTTATATGTGTACCTTCCAATGCACTTTACAGATTATAATTCGGTTTAGCCAAAAAGTATAGCCTAGTATTTGATTTTCCTTCTTAAAACTTGCTTTAGACTTTATTCATGCTTCTATAATACCTCTTAGCATATAATAATGCATGTAACACATTTCTTTTACCTCTCAAGCTAGGTTTCATCATGTCTAGCAACTTAAAACACACAATCAAAACTTAGATCATAATTTTAATCTTAGTTATTCATGTAAATAGTACACCACCTTTGTTATACACAACTCAATCACTAGGTTTTCATGATCTAGCCAACTTGAAGCACATATATCACATAATATACACATATAATCAACAACTCATGCATGGCTTCATCTATTTCAACATATAAACACATAATCTTTGAAATTTATATCTTAAACTATTCCATACCTTCTTCTAGCTTTGCTTCTTCTAGCTAAAAATATTGCCAACACTTGATTCTCCACCTTGAATAGCTTATTATGCTATCTTTGATCTCCCTTAAGCTTGAATCCTTCCACTTCCTTTGAAACCCTAGCTTCCTTTGCTCTTCTTTCTCTCTTATCTCTTACCTTTCCTAGCAACTTTCGTGGGAATGAAATGAAATAGCTAAGTGGAATGCTGAAAATTGCTTGCATGTATGCTAATATCAAGTCTCTAGCAACTAACCATGGTTGGCCAACTTACTCTTGCATGGTTAGGGTCAAACTAGTCATTCTCCATGATTAACTAAGGATATCTTGGACATTTAGCTATCTTGGGATACAAAGGTCATAACACAACTTGTTAAAATTCTTTTGGTCATTAACCAACTTCCTAGCATTTCAATTTCTATGAATTTTCCTAACTTCCTAATTTAATTCTCTAAAAATCCAATTTAAATCCAATTTGAACCAAATTCATTTCATAATTCTTGTATTTAATTCCACCATTTAATAACTCATAATATACATGTCCCAAATTACATGTCACACCTCTAAATATTTTATTTCCATTAATAACTTATTTACAAGAATTCAATATTCATTTATAAATTAGGATTTTATATATAGCAAAAATGCGTATCGTTACAGAAAACCTCTACTTGTTTCATTACTTCCTTCAAATTTGTAAAAAAAGAGATAATTTAGTGTCATATTACTTCTTTCTACTTTGTTTACCATCAAAAGGTGGAATCTTATCACTCTCGCATTCAAAACCGTACGTACAACTAACATAAGTTCTCGGTTAAAGAAAATTTCAAGTTGTTTCGTTATTTCCTACAAATCGGTACACAAATAGATGATTTAGTGTCATATTACTTCGTTCAACTTTGTTTAGCATCAAAAGGTGCAATCCTATCAATCTCGCATTTAGAACCGTACGTATAACTAACACAAGTCCTCGAATAAAGAAAACTTATAGTTTTTTTTCATTATTTACTTCAAATTATAAAACAAATAGATGATTTAGTGTCATATTACTTCGTTCAACTTTGTTTAGCATCAAAAGGTGCAATCCAATCACTCTCGCATTCAAAACCGTACGTACAACCAACACAAGTCCTCGGTTAAAGAAAACTTCTAGTTGTTGCATTATTTCCTTCAAATTGGTAAACAAATAGATGATTTAGTGTCATATTACTTCGTTTACCTTTGTTTAGCATCAAAAGGTGCAATCCGATCACTCTCGCATTCAAAACTGTACGTATAACTAACATAAGTCGTCGGTTAAAGAGAAATTCTAGTTGTTTCGTTATTTCCTTCAAATTGGTAACAAATAGATGATTTAGTGTCATATTACTTCGTCCAATTTTGCTTAGCATCAAAAGGTGGAATCCTAACACTCTCGCATTCAAAACCACACGTACAACTAACACAAGTCCTCGTTTAAAGAAAACATCTAGTTGTTTCATTATTTCCTTCAAATTATTAAACAAATAGATGATTTAGTGTCATATTACTTCATTCAACTTTGTTTAGCATCAAAATGTGCAATCCTATCACTCTCGCATTCAAAATCGTACGTACAACCAACACAAGTCCTCGGTTAAAGAAAACTTCTAGTTGTTTAATTATTTCCTTCAAATTGGTAAACAAATAGATGATTTAGTGTCATATTACTTCGTTCACCTTTGTTTAGCATCAAAAGGTGCAATCCTATTAGTCTTGCAATCAAAACTGTAACGCCCCCAAAAATCCCCGCGCTTTCGATGCGGCGGACCTTGTGCGTTAATTTCATACATCTATCGACTTAACCAATGATCCCATAATTATATTGGTTGAAATAGTCTTATTTTAGACTATACATTAACAATTTCTCTTAACATTGTCCCTGGATCTTAACTTGATCTCAGTCTCATAAGTATACAAGTATCAACTTGTATTTCATCCGTATAAATGGATAAAACCATATATAACGGTTTAATTTTAACCTTAGGATTTAAATATTCTATATACGTCCACTTGTAACGGTCTCATTCGTACTACAAGTATCAATATACAAAGATATCTCTTCATATCAATAATCCTACTTATATGGTATTCAGAATAGTAATAACGAGTTATACCTGGGTCCGAGGAACCTTAACGATGGATTTGACCAGTCAACATCGCTTAGTTCTGTCTCAGATGTACAACACTCACAAGTTATTTACCGATCCTCATCCAGATAAATAGATCATTATCAATACTATGTTAAATTTTAACAATTCTAGGTTATATCAAAATAAAGACATAACAACATTCTGATGATAATTATTTATATCATTCATTCAATATTCGGTTACATGTTTGTTTGTTCGTATTACAACAGTCATTATGACATATACAAATACAATCAATTTACATGAAAACCTAATCTATGCTGCATCTTTAAGTTCATGATCTTCTTAACGTTCATCTTTAATCTGCAAATAAGGTTTTATTCGCAAGAATGAGCACGACGGCTCAGCAAGTTTAACATACAGCACATACGCAGTTTATGCTTTCATATAAACTTTAACATGCATTGACTGAACATAATTCTCCATTTAATATCACATATAACTCGCGTTCCAACAATTTATATCACATTGACACACAAAGTGTATAAATCATGTTCGTAAATCGTAAACATAAAACATAACAGTTAGAAGGCTTGTAAACATCAGTTAAAGACTTCACATATCATCTATTGCATAATAACATGACATTACACATCTCATTTAACATTTTAACAATACTACACAAGTAGCACATAGCAAGAGTTAGAAGACTTGCCTTAAAACCGTGTTAGGGTTTTCCTGGGAAATTGTTAAACGCCTACAAAAAGGGTTACGCGACCCCGAACGTTAGTTTATCAAATTTTCCTTTTGAATAAGTCTTATAATAACTTAACTAGACTATTTCCATAGGTGAAATCATTTCATTAAGTGGCGAACTCAAAATTTTATTTTTTAGTGCTAGGATCCGAATGGTCCTTAAAAAAAATTCAGCTTCGACCTATTTTATTGCGACAGCCATAACTTTGTCATACAGAAACATTTTTGAGTGATTCTTGAGTCTAAATTGCTTAGAATTTCATGATCTACAACTTTCATTTAGGTTTCTAAGGCATATTAAGACTTTAAAATTTCGGATTTTAGCAAAAATATTCTGCGAGTATATTAAGCTTAACTTTCTTTGATCCGATTGGTAAAACATGATACCTCAAGCATTAATTTGCTAAGATAACATGTTCTAACACTCCGTATCACTTCATAACATAAAAATAACAAAATCATAAACCTACTTATATAAGATTTTATGACTTTTTCTCAAGAACACGAAGAACAAATCGAAGAACACGAAGAACACGAAGAACAAAGTTTCATCGTTCTTCGTTTCGACTACTAAAACTTGATGCCACAAGCATTATTTAGCAAGGCCATCATGTTTCATCATCCCATAACACTAAATTACCAAATCATAAACCTACTTATGTAGAAATTATGACTTTTGCTCAAGAACACACGAAGAACACGAAGAACGAAAAATCGTACATGGTAACGACTTATGTTCTTGAGCTTTTGAATTTCATACTTGAAATAATTTGAGCATTATAACTGCTTACATATATGATTATAACACTTTATAATTGACAAAATTTGGTTATTATAACGACGTGTTTACTTAATTATAACAATTTATAATAATACTCCAGAACATACGAAGAACACGGAGAACGGATAAACCGTACATGGATACGACGTATGTTCTTGAACTTTAAACTATGAAATGAAATTTGACATAACAACGACTTGCTCAAGTCATAAGGAACACGGAGAACGAAAAATCGTACATGGCTACGACTTATGTTCTTGAGCCTCATCGATAAAATAAAACTTTAAGCATAATAACGATTAAGAATCGTACATTTTATTATTGCAAGCTTTAACTATTTCTTTGCAATCGATTCTTGTCTCACAAGAACTCTCTCTATATTTGCTCTTTAGCTTTCAAAATGGTAAAGAACTAATGAACTTAAGCCTTCTATTTATAGGAAAACCAAGGGTCGGGGTAGTTTGGTCATTAGTTTAAAAGACCAAGGGCCTTTTAGTCTTTTCTCCCTAGCGCTTGCATCATCGCTTACATCACCCTTCTTCTAATTGGTCCATTCATTTTCACTTGGATTTAGTTCAAAACAAATCGTGCTAGTTCTTTTTCAGTTAGTGTAATCGTGCTAGTTCTCCCTAGTTTAGTTACACTAACTTAGTTACACATAACCTAGTTTGATTTCAACTAATTAATTAAATAGTATAATACATTAGTATTTATACGTATTTCTTCCGTATAATACATCGTATAATATTCGTATTCTACTGGTATGATACCTCGTATTATTCTCGTATTAATCTCGTATAATCTTTCGTATAATTCTCGTATTATACATTACAATATACTTTTATTATTCTCGTATTCCTTCCGTATTCGCTACGTATTCATCCCGTATACGTGAATAGTAATCTCCATATATTATTTTGGGTAAAAAATTTATTGGTCAAAATGCATCTACTGTCAATAAAAATGCTATTCAGGAATGTGAATTTTCAAAATTCGGAAGAAAAATTTCCAAATGAATAGTGTTTTACACGCTTTTCGAGTAAAACTTTTATTGGCTAATTAATATCTATACTTCATATAAATGCTATTTCGTGAAATACGATATATCAAAATATCGAAAAGAACAGTCAAAAAGACGACAAATGTTTTCTCGTAAATCGTGACATTTATGTCTTTTTCTCCAGAAAATTTTATTGGTTCTCTGGCATCTAAACTTCATATTATCACTATGTCGTGAAATACAAGAAGTCCTACAGATGAAAGAAACGATCAAACGAATGAAAAACGTTTCTTCGTGAATAGTGCTTTTACACGTTTTTCGAGAAAAAACTTTTATTGACTGTTACGTGTTTTCAAATCGTGGGAAGGTTGAATCATTAAACGGAATGTCAATTTGACCTTCACATTTTGCTTAAGGGCCTAGGTTATTTTCTAGGGTTTAGACCCTAGGGTTAGGGTTTAGGTTTTAACTTTTTTTCCAATTTAGGTTTTTGTTCTAAATTGACTTCTGATTTTTAATAAGTGTTAAGGTTAACTACTCAAACCAAAACACAAAATCCTACACATAGATAATTCATACAGCACATTTAAAAGCTCAATTCAAGCTTTACTAATCACATAACATATAGTTTAGGTTAAAGATTTTAACCTCTTAGTTGTATACGATCTTAGTTTCGAGTCGTATATATTCTTTCAGATAACTCAAGGTAAGCTTGAGAAATCCTTCTTTAGGTTTTGAATTGACAACCTTGCTTAGATCTTGTTAGATCACTTTTGAAATATTTGGGATATTACAAAAACCGTACGTATAACTAACACCAGTCTCCTCGGTTCTAGAAAACTTCTACTTGTTTCATTATTTAGTTCAAATTGGTAAACAAATAGATGATTTAGTGTCATATTACTTCGTTCAACTTTGTTTAGCATCAAAAGGTGCAATCCTATCACTCTCGCATTCAAAACCGTACGTACAACTAACATAAGTCCTCGGTTAAAAACCACTTCTACTTGTTTCATTATTTCCTTCAAATTGGTAAATAAATAGATGATTTAGTGTCATATTACTTTGTTCACCTTTGTTTAGCATCAAAACGTGCAATCCTATCACTCTCGCATTCAAAACCGTACGTACAACCAACACAAGTCCTCGGTTAAAGAAAACTTCTAGTTGTTTCATTATTTCCTTCAAATTGGTAAACAAATTGATGATTTAGTGTTATATTACTTCGTTCACCTTTGTTTAGCATCAAAAGGTGCACTTCTATCAGTCTCGCATTCAAAACCGTACGTACAACTAACACAAGTCCTCGTTTAAAGAAAACTTCTAGTTGTTTCAATATTTCCCTCAAATTGGTAAACAAATAGATGATTTAGTGTCATATTACTTCGTTCACCTTTTTTTAGGATCAAAAGGTGCGATCCTATTAATCTCGCAATCAAAACCGTACGTACAACTAACACAAGTCTTCGGTTCTAGAAAACTTCTACTTGTTTCATTATTTCCTTCAAATTGGTTAACAAATAGATGATTTAGTGTCATATTATTTCGTTCACCTTTGTTTAGCGTCAAAAGGTGGAATCCTAACACTCTCGCATTCAAAACCACACGTAAAACTCACACAAGTCCTCGGATAAGGAAAACCTCTACTTGTTTCATTACTTCCTTCAAATTTGTAAAAAAAAAGATAATTTAGTGTCATATTACTTCTTTCTACTTTGTTTACCATCAAAATGTGGAATCTTATCACTCTCGCATTCAAAACCGTACGTACAACTAACATAAGTTCTCGGTTAAAGAAAATTTCTAGTTGTTTCGTTATTTCCTTCAAATCGGTACACAAATAGATGATTTAGTGTCATATTACTTCGTTTAACTTTGTTTAGCATCAAAAGGTGCAATCCTATCAATCTCGCATTCAAAACCGTACGTACAACTAACACAAGTACTCGAATAAAGAAAACTTCTAGTTTTGTTTCATTATTTACTTCAAATTATAAAACAAATAGATGATTTGTGATAGTAATACAAGTGATCCTTGGACTTGAGATCATCATAGTGTCTTGTGTATGATGAATTATGTTTTGACATATTCCTTAAAACCTTTAGGGTGTATCAAAGGGTATGATCGGATATAATAAGTCATACATGGAGATAGGTGAATGATCAACAAAGAATCTACCACTTCTAGTAAAAGAAGAGAATGTCCTATGCGATTCGATAAATGACAACTCAGTAGTCCTTGACCAAGGCAGAATGGAAATTAGAAAGTAGTTTCTCATTTACATTAATTAGAATTATTCATTTAAGGATCGAAATGCATATAATCAAATAAAATAAGACTTGACAGTTATACCATGTCTTATATTTGATTGGGACGTTGTGAGGTAGAAGGATTGAATTGTACGGTAACTAATCGCTGAATAGGTTCTTTTGTGATTAAATGTTGAAATCTATATTATCTGAAAAGTCGTTGATCGCTAAGGGGGCTTACCCTTATTATGGAATAAATATTATTTATTTAAATGAATTAAATAGTTTAATTTATTTAATAAATAAGATTAGAATAGTTCTAATTAATTTATTCTATAACCGGTTTAATATGGAGAACCTAAAGGGTCACACCGCAAAAGGAAAATAATTATTTAAGAAGTAAATGGCATAATTGTAATGATGAATTAAGTATATTTAATTTATACTATGTTGATATAATAAATTAAATAGCTTAATATTTATTATTTAGTATTTTGGAAATACTAATTATAAACTAATAAGAGGAGTCTTATTATTATTATTACTATTATTATTATTATTTAGTTCCTAAATGGTTTAGGAATTAATTAATAAGAGTACTCTCATAATTGATAATTAAGTTCCTAAATAGTTTAGGAATTATAATTATTATATTAAATTAATTAAGATCCTAATTAGATTAGGAGTTTAATTAAAAACCCTATTCCTAAAGGTGTTAGGAGGGTTTACTAAGTCTATAAATAAGAGAAGTCTTATTATGGATTAAGGTTACACACATACACTTCCACAAGTTTTGGGAGAGTACTCACATATTCTCTAGAGAGAGAAAACTAGGGTTTGCCATCACCCACTTCTTGAATTATTGTTATTCCTTGGTGGATCACCTCTAGAGGCCAAACACTTGGGTGGCTAACATTGATCATTGGAATCCAATCGGTGAAATTCAAGGAGATCGTGAAGGATTTGGAGGTGAACT